>CM046432.1:54532549-54655049 GCA_025506505.1 Flaveria sonorensis | reverse complement strand
ATGCTGTAAACTCACTGGTCTAAATCGCTTGGTTCTAGCAAAAAGGGATGGTACCAAGTTGCATGATTCCCTTAAAAAAGTTGTGACATCTGATGTATACGATGTAACACGAATGCTTGAGTCATGAATGACTTGTATCTGGCTAAAGAAGTCACAGGAGGAATGATTATTTCAGAACTGATTATATGATAAGAACGGCATAATACACCCGTAAATAGTACTTTGTTTAACCGAAATACTTTTTCCCTCGCTATTTTATTTATCTTTTATGGGGTGGGTCAATCAAGTCTCTTGTCACTCTTCTAAGTGATTCTTATATTTGTTTCAAAACGAATGTGTCATGTGTACGGCAAGTAACTCGGACTTCAGCTCAATGTTGAATTGATTCATCTTACACAATTTTTAAACATACTTCTCAGATTAAGGTATATATGTAGAATTATAAGATGCAAAGTATTAAAGAAATTCCTGTTAGTAAACTAACTGAAGAAATAACTTTTATTATTTTTTAACAAAAATAATTGATTTTGTATATAAGATATATAATTAATAATTCACATGTTGCATTCTTTACAGTACTAAGCGTTTTGCAACGTGTTACGTTTTAATTATTTTGAATTAAGCAAAAATATGTTGATTGAAAAAAAATTAAATAAATTTCTTTATATGTTGTGATTTATAAAACGTGTTATGATTACCAAAAGCAGAGGAATGACACACTAAAAAGTTTACATATGACAAGCTATTGCTTCCCACTATGAACACATTGAAAGTGCAACTTAGAGCAAGACCCTACCTACTGTTCCAATAGCATGCGCTTTAGTTTATTTCTAAATGTTGTTAGGGTTTATAAAACTATATCCTTTTAATGATAATTAGGAGCAGGGGCAGAAATATGCTTTAGAGTATGAAGTCAAGTGACCCTAATGATTTTTGAACACGCAGTGTAACGTATAATATTGACTTTTAAGTAAACCTATAGTTTTTCAGAAGATAAACCCATTAGTATTTTAAAGTTCACATTATAATTTAGATATGTTGTTGGTTCACTGGTAAATGGGCATGGGAGTGGGTAAGAGGTCGCGAGTTCGACTCTTGCAAAACACAAGTTTGCAGGCCTTTTTTCACTTTTTAATTAGTAAAATTACTAAAATTACCCTTACTCTTATAACACAAATAAAACCCTAACCTCAATTACTAAGCCATTGCCCCCATCGACCACACCAGGCTGTAATCGGACGAGACCAGCCCCCCTCTTGCCACGTGCTGCCGTCTGCCAGCCTACGGCCTCCCGCCTCCCCTGTTGCAGTTGTTGGCATTGAGTGATATTTAGATTTTTTATGTTTTCTAAGTTGCAACTTAAAAGGTTATTTTTTTAAATTGTTTATTCAAAGTTCAAACACTATATTTTGTTTTAGTGATTTTGGTGTTTTCATTGTTGTTATTAAACTTAATTCATTTATTTGTTAGTTAATTTGTTTTTCGATTTTGGCATTTAGAAATCTAGAATCTAGTTAATTCGTTTGTTATTTTGATATTTATTATTATATTAGTTCTTTAGTTCACCACAATTCATATGATATATTTAACATTTCAGAAGAATATAGACCGCTTTGTTATGAAAAGAAAACCATCATATGTTGCTTCGTTACAACCTAAAAAATTTTATGTTATAAGATGACCTGGAAAATACATTTAACAATTCAGTTATATTCCGACCCGACTCAACCCGGTCGAACAAACCGGAAAATTTTATGTTGTTTTTTTATCAATCAAATCACCTAAAAATAGTGAACCATTAGAAAAAAAACTCCTGATTCTGCCATTGATTAGGAGTTTACCATGCGTGATGGAACAGAAAAATCATATGTTTGAAAATAAATGTTTGGATTGTTCTAAATGTTTTTAGATGGGAGGATTGGTTAAAAAAATCCTTTGTTGTTGTTGTAATGTCTGTTTGTTTTTTTTTCCGGCTGGTGTTTTGCTTCCGTTGTTTACAAAAAAAATACGTAAGCATGTTGCTAATATAATCGATCATCGCAACACAATCATAAATACTGCTATGTAAATATAATTATGAGATGGTTGTTTGTAAGAAACAAATCCATCTAATCATAATAATAAGGTGGTTATAATATCTCCTTTCAAGTAATTGTCAATTATCATCCAACCAAAATTATTGGATTGTTAGAAGTTACTCTCCAGTGATTAGCAAAACCTAAAAATCTATTTTCTTATTAATACACCGGTAATAGTATTTATTACCATTTTTATAATGTTTTTTATTTTTATTTATTTTGTTCTTGAAAATATTAATCTTGTCTTATAATTTTCCAATATCCTTTAGCAAATTTTAAACTCGTGTATTATATGAATTAAATAAAAAGTATTAAATAGTTGATGATAAAAGTTTAGTAATTAAGAACGTGAAATAGAAAACATACTTATTTATTAGATGAATAATCAAAACAAAAAAAAAAGTATTGGTAGTACTAATGATTAAAAAATTAATAAAAGAAAGCAAGAAACAAACTTATTTAATGAAAAAACAGACTTAATAAATAAAAATCTCGGCGAGTACTCGGAACTCGAAAGTGTGCTGATTCGCTTTTCTTCAACTCGGTCAACCTTACTCGGAATCAGTCCAACTCGGACCTACTCGGTCCTACTCGGTCCAACTCGTCCCAACTCGGCCTACTTGGTCCAACTCGAATCAACTCGGTCCAACTCGGATTTTGCTGTTTTTAAATCGATTTTCATTATTTTTCACCCATACTTGTTGTATTTTTGTTATTTTTCAATAATTTACTATGAAATATGAATATTAAATGATTACTATGTATACATATTAAAAAAATAAATATCATATTTTAAAATACTATAGTATTTGAACATATTCTTTTGATATATATTGATTTTCACTTACTATGCTATCAATATATGTAAACTTATTATATTTGACATATATATAATTTGTCAAAAATTAATTTCTTTATAATTTACCATGTTCGAGTACTCCCCGCCTAAACCATGTACTCGTAACTTCCTAGTCGACCGACTTGGCAGCGCCTAGCAACTTTTGCAACCATGACTGAAACATAAAAAAACATTTAATTCATATGATTAATTACACTTTGCAGTTATTTAAAACAAAGTTTACCATGCTTGCTTTAAAGAATTAGCGGATTTGACCAGCGCTTCGCAACGCTGTTCGACTTTGAACGTATATAAGAACGTCGCAACGATAGTTTTTAGGGTTATTTTGATTTCAATGAGTTCAATGATACAGATTCTCATTTATAACTAATTATTTTTTTAAAACATGTTAAATAATATGTCATTAACTAAAATCACAAAAACCTTTTAATACCAAATATTATTATTGTAATTATATTTTGAAACATATTATGTCATGAACTAATAAACTTAATCACAAATACTAAAATTATCAAATACTCAAAATCCCTCTAAATTATTATTATTATTATTATTATTTATATTATTATTATTATTATTATTATTATTATATTATTATAAATATGAAAATAGTTAGTAGTTATATACTTATGTATTAAATAAGATATTACCTAATTAAATAGTATTTAGTTATTAAGATATAAATAATAAATATTATTTATATATT
Source organism: Flaveria sonorensis (assembly GCA_025506505.1). NCBI lineage: Eukaryota > Viridiplantae > Streptophyta > Magnoliopsida > Asterales > Asteraceae > Flaveria > Flaveria sonorensis. The sequence continues at coordinate 54,651,406 of CM046432.1, read as the reverse complement.
AATTTAATTATTCTAAATAAGATAATATTTAATGTAGTGATTTAATAATCTCATTTATTAAATACTGTATTAATAATATGGATTAATAAATGTATTAATTATAAGAAGTTCATTAAATTGGGATAAAATAGGAACTATTGCATAGATAACTTGTATTTTATGCTTAATAAGTTGTATTAGATGTCTTAGAATTTAAGTAAAATGATATTTTCTCATTATATCATCCATATATAAATATATATATATATATATATAGATATATAATATATTATATATATATATATATATATATATATATATATTATAGATTTTAAAAACTGGCTTACGAGAATTATATAATATGTAGATTTTTAGTATTTGTTATTTATTATTTTTATATTATTTATTATATGAAATTTAGGTTTTTATTAGATCAATGTTAACAAATAATAGAGGTGGCAACTTCTACCTACAATTAATAAAGAAAAATTAGTTATATAATCAAAACTATTGATTATTGACTATTGACAAGTATTAATACCAACTAACAATTTAACCAATATTAATCCTAACTTTTCATTGTGTTTCCAATAATAGCAACTGACTAACTGTTCGTGAACTCCTTTAATTTTTTATGACATTGCACGTGACGTGGCATGTGACATGCGTTCAGGATCGATGTTGGTTTCTGAACACAAGTTTTATCTCACAAACTCACTAAGACTCACTCGGTTGATGAAGCAGAATCTCTAACTAAGTTGACAATAATATAATAAGTTAATGAACACAAGAATGGTTTTCAATTTACTTGTATATATTGCTTCTCAACTTAGTATAACAAGACTCTTACAAGTATGGTTACTTAAGTTACAATGGGAAACTATATATACTACTATCTACAGCCGGTTATACTTGGAAAATCAGCTGGAATTTACCACTAAACAAATACTATATTACTAGAAGTAAAGTATCTAAGATAAAATACTATCCTAGATTAGGTAGTCATGACAGGTCCATGCTTAACTTTTGTCACCAACTAAGTATGGTAACTGTACTAACTGATAAAGTTGATTAGTGGATTAAAGTATGGTCAACTACATGGGCGTGGGAAAGCGCCATACAGTATATCAGAGTTGGCAGCAGATGTTAGACAACCCATACTTATGTCTACCAGTTCATAGTTGATTCTTCCAAAGGCAAATGGCTTCGGAAGAATAAGTTCTTCCGAGACCATTTATACTTCTGAAGAATCAACTTCTTCCGAGTCTTCTGCAAGTCTTCATGACTTCATTTTTCGAAAGACTTTGTCTTGGATCTTCTAAGTGTGAATGCTTCGGAAGGAGAACTACTTGGTCTCGAAAGACTTGGTTCTATCTTCGGAAGTTCTTCATATACTTCGGAAGGAAAACTACTTAGTTTTGGAAGACTTAGTTTTCTTTCGGAAGTTCTTCATACTTAAGATTCAGAAGATCTTCAATTTATCTTCGGAAGAGCAGCTTTGTCTTCGGAAGACTTCTTCAATTGTACTTCAAAATGCTCTAAGTGTTGTTTTGATTGCACCAGCCTCATATGATCAAACAATGCGTATTAATGATTAAAATAAAAAATATATAAACATATACACAATTTTTGCATCTTTTTGTCTCCAAACTACTTACCCAGCAGCAAAAACGTTGCATTGAATAACTTTAATAAATGATCTTTTATAAAAAGAATTGAGTTATATATTATTTTTTTTATAACTATGTTATATGTCACGTCATGAGTCACATCACATGATACGTCATAAAAAACTAACCAAGTTAATAAATAGTTAGACTGAGATTGTTATTATTAGTAACAAAATAAAAATTTAAGATCAATACTGATCAGATTATTAGTTGAGATTAATATGAGCCAATAATCAATTGTTTAAATTATTAAAATTTAATTTACGTAAATTTAATACCACTACATCGATCCAATTTTCTGGCAGTTGATGTATTATAAAATATTTACTATGTTACTTTTTTTTGTGAACGGCTGGTTAGTGGTTACTGGTTAGTTGTTAATATTACCAAGTTAGTAATATTTACTAATGTCAAAGATTGAACATTGGAGCTCCAAGTCAGTAATATTTATTACGAAGCATTCACATCATCTCAATCTAGTAATTTGAAGTTGGTCGAAGTCAAAAAGATGATCAAATATATTCAAGGGTCCTAATATAGGGACACCCCAGCTGATAAATCTACACCCACGTATATGTCGTGTATGGGTCCATACGCGGCGTATAGGTATCCACAATAAATGCTTGACATTTCATGTTGCATCAGTCATTTCCGTGGTGTTTATATGCCTCGTATAGCTCTATACGCCGCGTATAGCCTTTTTCAGACGACAAAACTGGACTAAGTCTAATCAATCATTCAGCATGGCTATACGCGTCGTATGGCTCCATACACCGCGTATAGCCATATGGCGTACGGGTGAAGGGTGTAGGTCCACCGACACCTATACGCGACGTATAGGGCTATACACCGCGTATAGTGGGGGGGTGGGTGACTAGGGGGCTATACGTAACTTATACATAGGACCCCTATACGACGTGTATAGGGTTATACGCCGCGTGTAGGGGGTGGGTGACTAGGGGGCTATACGCAACTTATACGTGGGACCCCTATAAGCCGCGTATAGGGCTATACGTTGCGTATAGGGTGAGTGGGTGACTAGGAGTCCTATACGAAGCTTATGTTTAAAACTGTTATATTTATATTCGTTTTCTTATGCAGATATGTCTTTCGGTTCAGAGATTGAGGCTGACGTTGTTGACGTTATTGCCAATCATCCTTGGCTACAGTTTGAGCCCGGGTCCATTGAGCATGCAAAGTGCTCGAAATTCGTACGTATGAAGATCGGCCATCAAAAAGCCGTCGACTAGGAAGTGATGGCCGAGCTCGGAGAGCGCGATAGACTTGCTGGAATTATTGGAGACAATACGCCATGGAGTCGTTTTTTGAGACCGTGTTCTTGCCTTCTTACCGAGAGCTGACGGTGGAGTTTTTATCCACCTTTACTTATATTCGTCCTAATGAGATGGAGGAGGACGATGAGCGTTCCGAGATTTCGTTTAGGTTATGTGGACATTCACATCAGATGTCCATTGAGCAGTTTGCTGTTTTCTCGGGACTTTACTTTGAGCCGGAGACTATTACCCCTCTATTCACCAAGCGTATTACTGAGATTGAGGAGAGTCGATTGAGAGATTGGTGGCCTCAGATTGCCGGAGGTCCGTTTCAGAGGACTAAGGGCAGGGTCACTGGCATTAGAGATCCTCTCATCCGTTACTTACATCGCATGATCGCCACATCCATCATGCGACGTGGCAAGAGTCGGGAGTAGTGTACCATTCCCGACTTATTTTACTTGTATTGTTTGCTTACGAGAACCAGGTGCAACCTGGTGAGATGTTTAGCGGAGTATTTTGCTTCGTATTATCATCGCTAGGAGCGAGGATTGGTGTTCGACGACACTTACATCACGGTGATTGCCGAGCTTTTGGTTATCTTCCTCGGTATCTTGCTGACGTATCTCCTCCGATCGAGCCGGTGAGATTAGATCGTCGTATGTTATTCGGCATGCGTATTATACGCCAGTTTCTGGGTGGCATACGATTATCTATTCGACCCGGGGAGATCTGGCAGCCGACTCCTGTTCAGCAGGTCGGCGTTGATGATCCGCAGTAGCAAGAGGAGCATCTCCAGCATGATCATCTGCCGCACGACCAGTCGCACATGACCAACCGCCAGCACATCAGCTGCCACCTCAACCACAGTTTTCTCGACACATTTACAGAGATGTGAGGCCGCCTGCACGTATGGAGACATGTATGTAGGAGGTTGCTGCGACTTTACGGGAGCAGGGTCATCGGCTCGATCGACTTGAGGATCTTATGGATTGGCACATTCAGCTCGAGATTGCGCGAGCACGTGCTGCTGGTATTGATCCTCCGGAGTTGCCACCGCCTCGACATTACCCAGACTCGCCGTTATTTTTATATTATTACTATCATTGTAACTTTTATTTTGTTATGTATTTAAAAACTTTGTTATTTATATTATCATTTTATGTTAATTTTTGTATTGTTATCTCGATTGTTTAGTTAATATGAATGTTTGTCTTATATGTTTTATCGGCTAGTTAAAAATATTCGATTTAAAATTGCCGGTTAAGCAAGTTATAAACATAAAATAAATATAATCGACGCAAATTTATTTGTTTATTTAAAAAAATAAATGTAAAAATAACAAAAAATAATATAAATGCCCTTAACCTATACGCCGCGTATGGGCCTATACGCGGCGTATAGGTGTCTTATGCGTCCCAAATGTGTTAAGGAAAAAAAATTGAAGCCATACGTCGCGTATGGCCTCCGCCGACATCGGAATGACACCTCGTCTGACAGGTTGATGTCAGGGAATGTTTTTTTGCCCTATACGCGGCGTATGGGTCCATACGTCGCGTATAGGGTGGCATGTCAGGGAATGTTTTTGCACCATATACGCGGCGTATGGACCCATACGCGACGTATAGGACACCCGGGTGTTGATTTAAAAGATTGAAGTGTCCAAATAACCAAACTCATATTCAAACATTCGTTTCTTTTCTACACGCCATTTATGGGGGGGCAATATGCATACACGTAAATTAAATTTTTTAAGTTTACTTTAAATTTCATTTTGAGTTTTATTTTCATCTTTTCTAAACAAATAATAAAGAACCTCTTTGATACGGTTTAAGTTTTTTTTATTAAAACAAATGATAGTTTTTTTCTGAAATCTAATGTAACTTATAAAAGAACAAAGCGTAAGAACGAAAAGTAAAAATAACGTAAGTTCATATAAAACACAAACATGAAGAACATTTGTGTTATTTCTTAGTTTAAGACAAAAAATAAAATTTTGGACAACTCAGAAGTACTAAAAATATAATTTACTCTAAGCGTTAAAATGAACAATTGAAAGGAAGGTAATATTATCATTACTATATATAAAGTGGTGTGAAGATTAATTTATTAGTATGCTCAAAATATTTTATTTTTCTTCTATTACTTTAGAAATGTAATGTTTTTATTAAATTTTAAATATATCACGTGCTTATTTTTATCTATGTTTTTATAAATTTTATTTAAAACCGAGTCGGGTCAAATATAATATATTGATTTTGTGTTCTATAATGTTCGTGTTCACAGCGTGTTAATGTTTTCTTAACTCCCCATAAATTGTTGTGACATGCTAAATTTTATCTACTTGTAACACCCAGAAAGTTACAAAAAAAAGAGAAAATAAAAGAAAAGCAAAGAAAAGTATAAAGAAAGAAATGTAAAATAACTCATGTTAAGAGGTTAAAGTTGTGTAAGAGGCAAACTTTATTATAATTATGTTTAAAAGGTGGGCATGGCCGCCCTCCCCCTGCTCACCAATTGCCTTCGACTGCAGAAAGAAAAATAAAAGAGTTTCCATCGGTTTTAGAGAGAAGAAGAAGAAGAAGATCGACTTGAATGTTAGTTTTTTTGTGTGTTTGTTCGGTTTCAGCTGAATTTTCAGCTTGTGGACCGAGTCTTATGTGTTACTCTGTGTTCGGTTGGGTGTTTTTGGTGTGTTTAGGTGTTGAACTCCAAGTGCTCTCGAGTTTGGAGGAGTTTTACTCGAAGGCTGCTGTAGGTGAGTTCTAGATCCCCGATTTTTTTTCCGTTTTAAACTTGTTTTGAGGCTGAAATGCATATAAATTATCATTTTTACAACTCACAGTGCTTTGAAACCGTATGTTACCCCCTGTTTTTCATGGGTCTGTATGTGTGTGAATGTTTTGACCGATTTATGTGGTTGTATGCTTGTTTTATGTGCTTAGTATGCTAGATTTGGGTTAAGAATACGTTAGGATGATGATTGGGAACTGAAATTAGTATAAGTTGGAACAAGTGAACTGCCCATGCGCCTAACATTTTTGCCCATGCGCCTAACACTTGCCCGTGCGCCTGCATAGTACCCATGCGCCTAAGTTTTTCCCATGCGCCTAAGTTTTTTTCCATGCGCCCAAGTTTTCCCATGCGCCCAACTGTTCGTGCGCCTGCATAGTGCCCATGCACCCACATAGTGCTCATGCGCCTAAACTGACTTAGGATTTTTCTGAAATTTTGGGAAATAGAAATTAATGATTAATCTCTGAAATGTTTTGGTGATTTATGTTTGTTCATGTTATGCATGTTTATGGCCTGTTATTGATGTTCTTTATTACGTATTATTACGTGACTTTACATGGTGTGTTAATGCTCTTATATGTAAAGTATTATCATAAAAGAAGCGAAAGATTAAAGATAATGAAAAGTGAAACATAACGAATGAATGAAAGTCTTGCAAGCAAATTTAAAGAGGTTCACAACTCATTGAAGAGTTGTTAGCTCAACTGTGTGTGATGTAGCGTGCGATCTTGGCTAACCCATGAGGGTACACACACAGGGGGGTCAGTCTTGGTGACTGATACATACGTGCGAAACGGGATCCTTGTCGCTTAACCCCAAGACTGAGGTGGCTTCGTGCCTAATGATGGGGTATAGCTAATGACAGGATCTAGATAGAAGTGAAAGATAATGAAAAGGTGCGAAACGAACAATTATAAACGATGATAAAAGATAATAATGATATTATCAAGATGTATGTATGTTGTGTGATCACGAACGAAAGTAAAAGAAAGGTTTTTACTAAAGGTAAAGTATTTTATTATTTAAAACTAAAACTCACTCAGCAACACTGACTTTTTATGCATTTTCAGTTGGCAGGTAGCTTATTGCTGAGGATGACACGAGGGTGAAGCTACTTGGAGGGCAAAGTCTGGCATCCATTTCATGCACGATAATGATGTTGTTTTGTAATACAACTAAGTGATATTTTGTAATCTTTTAATGACGATGAATTATTCTGCTGCAATGTTTTATTTACTTAATAAATCTTAATATGTTTTGATATAAATAAGGTTGTGATTGACCAACTGTGGGGTTCCCGGGAACGGAGCCTTACACTACTTTTTATACATTTTTATTAAAGATTAAGCAGTTGCAACCTGCGAAAAGAATTACTAGTTGTTAGTTTGTAAGTTAATATAAGGTAATAACTTTTGATTTTTATGTTTATGGGGCAATATGTGTTGGAGAAATTGCTATAAATCGCGGATATCAGAGAAGCGTGTGATCACTCTCAGATCAAATTATTTCGAAGGTTCTACCGAATAATTCAATCGGATACAACTCTGATCGAAAATTTTGAACAAAAGTATGATGTTTCTGTAAATCGTCTTAACCCCGAATTTGTGACCAGAGAATCCCTTCGAAATTGAGGAAGAAAAAAAGGGGGTTATAACTGCCAACCGGCAGTTATCTTAACTTCAAAATCTCCAAAAACCGCCAACCGTTTTTGCATATATAATTAGGTTTAATTTTATATAACTTCAAAACCTGGCAGCTCGACCCCAGCTAGGGGCTCTGCCCCTGGACCCCGCCAGGGGCTGCCGCCCCTTGGACCCTGCTCCCAGGGGGCACTGCCCCCGGACCCTTGCCAAGGGGGCGTTGCCCCCTTGGAACCCCCATTCGGGACTACGACCGAACACTCGAATTATAAACATCTAGAACAAGCGTGCACTCCCGCACCTCCTAACTTGTTCAATGTATGTCATAATTCCCTTTGGTCACCAAGTCAATCCCGATTACACTAAAATATCTAACAGTATGCATACAAACAACAATATTTCATTTTACATTATTCAACCTTCTTCAAGCTTCCAAGTAAATTTTAAATACATTAGATTGAATGATTGAGAATGAAGTTAAATTCACGAATGCACGTATCAATTTTGATCAATTTGAATTGCATCTGATTTTAAAATCATTTGAAGTTAAAATAGGGTTCGAGTTATATTTTTGTTAACTAAGAGTAAATTAATTGTGATATAGAATTATAAGTAGATATGGGGTGTGTGTTTTATTTAGAATAAAATATGTATATAAATATGAAACGGTTGTTTCTTTGATTTAAACGATTATAGTGAAAAGGTTACAAATTAAATGTTTTTGAACTTTTTTTTTTTTTTTTTAATTTTGAAAGCGGCTCCAAGATATTGGAGAGATGGAATAAAGCTTTAACAATGTATTATACTTGGGCTACAAACGACATGAACGAATACGAAGAAGGCGTTGATCGTGTTTGTTCATTAACCATATGAACATGTTCGTGAACATTTACCGAACGAAATTTATTATTCGTGTTCGTTCATTAAGAAAAATGAACATATTCATAAACTGTTCACAAACATTTACTGTACGTGAACAAACACAAACGAAAATTTAAGAACATAAATGAATAGAAACGAATGCTCATAAACATTAACAAATACAAATGATTGTATATTCATTTTAAAATAAAAAGTATTTTTCATCGCAAACCTGATGCATAATCCATAAAAAATAATAAAGTCGGCGATGTTTGACGAAGACGTATAGTATAACTACGGTTTTTATATTTTTAGAACTGAAAACCAATAAAATAAAATATAAAATATAAAACCTGTTAATAAAGAAATATAAACATATATAAACAAACACAAACGAACGAACATAAATAAAAGCATTACCGAACATTCACTAACATAAAACAAACGAACATGGCATCTATTCATATCCTTTCTTTGAACTAAGCGAACGAAATTATTTGTTCCTGTTTCGTTTATTTATTAAGCGAACGAACATAAATGAAATTCTCGCAAAATGATTCATGAACTGTTCACTGAATGTTCGGTTCATTTGCAACCAAAATTTATACTACTATGATAGGTGAATTGTTTTTTTGTATTAAACTAGTATGATACCCGCGCTTCGCTGCGGTGTCGTCATCCGCAATCGTATATCTTGAAACGGTAACAAGGATTTAGCGTGAGTGTTAAAATTTGTAAAAACTAATATAACGGTGGGTGTATCAATTACCGTAAAGTGCAAACTCAATTAAAGGGAAGACGCATAAAACAATCATCAAAAAATATTCTCGTTACGGAGCGGGTCTAAAGCTTTTTTTTCTTTTACCTATAGGTATAAACCGTTGTTATGTAATTTTTCCCATAGATTAAATGGAATTAAAGAAAATAAGAATGTAAAACAAAAAACAAAAACAAAATTAAAAAATAAATAAATGCCAAAAGATTCTTAAAAAGAATAAGAGGTCTTACAAGAAAGCAACCACAAACATTGATGGTCAATATATAACATACAAAAATAACCTTGTTAATGTAGTTGTATTTCGTAAGTTACGTTAGTAAATTCGCCTCTCGATGCGGTGCTTTTGTTGTAAACACTTCTTCGTGGAACTAATATGTATAAATGTTTTAAATTTTATAAAACAACATGTAAAAAAAGTTCTTTGAATATCTAGTATTAGGAATTCTTTAAAAAATAAATAAAATTATAAATAAAACTAAAAGAAAACAACGTGTAGAAAAGGTTAAAAATATGTATAGTTATTTGAGATGAAATTAAAATTTAAGGTTTTCTCAAGTTAAATAAATCAAAGGAGTTAAACATTCAAGAAAATATATTTCAGGGATTTTAACGCCTCAATGTTTGGTTAACTCTTATTATTTTTTGTTGATGTTCCTCTAGTTCTACTATTTAATTTTAAGAACAAAGTATCAAGTTATATTATAACTTTATAAATTACTATATGGTGCAAACGACATGGATAATAACTTATATCCAACACATAATTATTAACAAAAAATATTGAATAAATTAAAAACGGGTATGCTTAATCAGATAACCAGGTCGGGTAAATGAGTATACAATGCAATCCCAAACCCGTCCCTTCCCCGCAAAAAAAATAAAATATTAATCTCAAATCCGGTCCCATACCCACATATATACCCGACCTCAGGCCCGTCCCAAATGTCTCAAGTTTTGGTTATTATCATTGGGTTCAGGTTTGATTGTCATCGCTAGGTATATCTGCGGATAAATAAATGAATAAAAAAAGTATTTTTATGTTTTAAAGTTTCAATAACTAGCATTTTAAGATATTAAAAATTAAGTTTTTTTGTAAAATATTGGGTTTTTACTCTAAGAAAATAAATGTAACAAGACCGTTGCTTATCAAAAGTATTATTTTATTAGATTCTATAAATAACCTTTTTTTAATTTAACATACCCCGGTCTCTTTACGTTTAAACGAGTTCTATTATTTTTCTCTGCGTCGAATGTAAATAATAAAACTCGTTTAAATTAAAACTGAGTTATATTTCATTCATTTGATTTTTGTTTAGAACCAAATTTGCAACAAGAATATTAAAAATAATATAACCAATATTCGATCATAATACAATGGAAGTTAAGAAAACATATCAATATACGCATTTAAGATTAACTATATTTCATAATTTCGTATATATTCAAAATTTCTTCAAAATCATTAAATTACATACAATATCATAGATATTCAAGTATTCAAGTATTCATGTATCTCCCATCAAATAGTTCTAAAATTTGCAACTCGCACGTTCTTTAATCTTCTTGACCAAAGAAAAAAATATAATAATTTCACAAATACTGTATAAATTATTAAATCGTATGATTTAGGTTAGGCAACTAGCGCCAATAGGTCACAGTTTTACAAGTCACATACTCATGATTTGACACTCACCTAATTATCATCTACCCACCAAAAGATTCACGATAATATTAATAACCACATGTTTAGTCTATCCTAAGTTAATATCACATCTCAACTTAACTTGTTTACGTAATTTTACAGCTTAAAATCATGAAATACAAAAGTGAAATAATGACCATCAACTATAACTATTTATTTTTTCTAGGCCACTCATCTTGAAATACATAAATCTTGTTTCTTCAAAAACTTCTAATCGCTAGTGGACCTCTCATTAGCATTCGAACATAAATAAAATTAATTATAACCATCAATATGTCATAGCAGTTTATTTTACTGTCATATACATTGGTTACGTGATAAAGGATTATGGATTTGATGCAATGACTTATATATGATCATATTATTATCTTTGCATCTTCTTGCATTTAGTAACCTGATATCCCATCGACCGTCTAGACCCGTGATATTCATGTCACTCTTTCCCTATTTTTAGAGTTGGTGTGTTTAGGCAAATTTTGATAACCCTAACTCAAACATGTCTCCAATTTAGCAACCTTTTATGACTTTTTACATTTATAGACGCATAATAAAAAGTCAACAATATACCTTTGAGACCAATTCAAACTAATATAATATAACTACACAAGTGAAGAACTTTTGGTCAAGAGTAGAGTGTAAAGTGAAATTTGATCCATTCATAAATAAACCCCGTTCATACATGAACCCTAGCTTGACCGTATGACGCCTCAAAAGTACCTTAGCGCATCATGCATGCATCATATCCCTATATTTGATAGTTGTTTAATACATGGTAATAATATATTTAAAACAATAGATAATTATTCATGATCTAAAGAAATAATATTTAAATAACCAAAAATATATATACTTTGTTTTTTCTAAAATTTTGGAGTACACACTTATATACTTATACTAATATTTGTTTTTATTCTTGTATAGCATAGATACTTTAGATATATTTAAACTTAAGAATTCATGTTGGGGAATAAAATGGTTTTAAAAATATAAACCATAAACTAGAAATTTTCTCAAACTTTGCATAATTCCTATACAATGTGTTTTAATATATGAAAAATATTTAAATACAAAGTGTATTTTTACTATAAAGTGTGAAAAGACACAATGAGTCAAAAAAAGTCACAAAAAAATTATATCTCACAATCTAAATCGAATTTCAAAAAAGTAATTCCGAGCTTTTGTTCCCCTAGTCGTTCTCACTAAGAAAAAAATAAACGAAAAATAAAAAAAATAAAAAAATTAACGTTTTTTTATTGTGTCATTTATGAAAGACACAATGACGTTATTGTGTCATTATGAAAGACACAATGATGTCATTGTGTCATTATGAAAGACACAATGACGTTATTGTGTCACAAAAGACACAATGAATCTTTTTTTATTTTTTTTATTTTTTTCTGAAAGAGGACGACGAGATGAACAGAGACTCCGAAGTACTTTTTTCAAATTCGATTTAGATTGTGAGATATTTTTTTTTGTTACTTTTTTAGCCTTATTATGCATTCTCACACTTTGTAGCAAAAATACACTTTGTAGAATAACCTCACCCTTAATATATTACAACAAAGAAAAATATATTATTTAATTATTTTAAATATATTAAAATTACAAAACACAAGAAAACTTTTAATTGAACCAATTATTATATGTATATAACTTTTTTATTATACAGTCGCAGACTGAAATAAATTAATAAAATTATCATATGGATTTTCCTGAAGACGACATTAATATAAATATATAAAAGGTAGATCTTAAAATATACTTTTGCGTGTTTGTGGGCACCGGTTGCTTGACACTAATATACTTTGCAATACATTTATAGTTAGTTATTGGACTTCGGAAGGTAGCAACCACAATTAAATATTTGATAAAAATAGCGATATAAGGTTTAATTTATGAAAGAATAATATTTTCTCAATATTAATAGGTAGAGTTATTATAAAAACGAAAAAAGAAATGAAAAGGGTAAAAAGGGTAAGCATGATTACTATTTATCAGATATTGTATTTAATGCTAAGAAAATTTGATGACATAATTGTAAATAATTGAAACTTTAAATGATATATCAAAAGTCTTTTAGTATTAGCCAAAATTTTAAGTTCTAGCATTTTCTTTAAATGTTCGTAACTTTTACATAACAATATTATTTTTTTTAAAAAACATCATTAAAACGAAGCATTTTTCATCTTTAAAACGCGTATAATGTTGATACATAAAAAACGAGTTTTTACGTTATTTTAGTTCACTGTGTAATATTCGTCAGATCATTACGTAATATCAAGTTATTGTGTAATATTCATAAGATCATTGTGTCTGATGTTAATCATCGAGTTTAGTGCTGGTTATTGTGTTATCTATTGTGTCTAATGTTGATCATTGTGTTATGCATTGTGATTTTTAAAATGATTATTTTCATATAACACAATACTAAAAAATACAAACTTTTTATGTTTCCAACTCATTATGTAATCCTCGTCAGGTAATTGTGTAATTTTCATCAATTCTAAAGATTACATAATGACCTGAAGAAATTACACAATAAGCTAAAAAAATATGAAAGAAAATTTGTTTTCCTATAGCAACATTATATGCGTTTTAAAGATAAAAAGTTGTCATTTTTTAAAAAAAATAATATTTTATGTAAAAGTTACGAGCATTTAAAAAAATAAAACTTGAGAATGTAGAACATTACCAATTTAGCCCTAAACATAATCTTGATAAAAATGAAATGTGTCAACATTTTAATCCTTCTTACACTTTTTAGATTTTAAAGACTTTATAGTTGAACCTTTTGCTATTAATTATGATTGCAAAAGGGCTTAGCAACCGACGCACCCATGGTTCTTAAGTCGTCCACATTAATGTCTTTGACGTGCCTTTTTCATCATGGAACCATCATGCACCGTTAGTGGTATTACTGCACCCTTAGCTATGTCACATCAGCTATTTCCACCACATATCTCCACTTTTTATAGAGGAATCGTACTTAATGATCAATAACTTGGAAAACCTGAGAGTCGCAAGATCCTTTCAAATTGAAACTATTTGGGGTTCATACCAAATGTTCAATCGGATAAAACCTAAGTTTAGAAACGAAGTATGATTGTGTGTTTGAAAACATGAACTAACAGAATGAAGAAGATGACCAGAGAAGGAGTTCAATTTGTTTTTACAAGGGAATCATCAAGAAACTACCGTTTGGTAGTTATACTTTTCAATTCGAATTTTGCTTAAAATTATTCAATTTTTTGAATAGGAAGAGACGCTTCTCGCAAGCAGCAACCATCTACAGTGAGAGAGATTCCTTGTCTTTGTCGCCTACCTATGTCTAGAATAGCACAATAGAGGCCCTAATCTATAGCAATAGTCTAACCTCCTGCATTGATGGTGATAAAGCAAAGGGCAAAGCTCTGAGTGACTTTTTTCTTTGCTCTTCGACAACCGGTCACTCAAAGCTCCTCTTTCAAGCCCTGGTAAGAATTGACTCAAGAAAAATAGATGGAATTGGGCCATAAAAAGCCATTTTTGTTTGCTATCGATTAGGTAACAGTAGGAACATAAAGATAAAAGAACTAACTAAGTATCAAATTCTTCATCTTACCAGCCGCCACGCACGAGCCCATAGAAAGGATTTCAGCACCCCTTTCTAGAGAAAAAGTAGAACACGTCATCACCTACAGCTCTTTCTTCTGCCAGGGACTTTCACGGAATGAAAACGAGCTGCATCGTTGTATGCTCCACTTTTGTTGCCTTGGTTTGTATCCCATTTTTACATGGAATTTCACATGTGAAATTTCAAATAAATTAATTTTTAATGCAATTTTCAATTCGTTGTTTCAACTCGACCCTAGCCAGAGGTTCTGCCCCTTGGACCCCGTCAGAGGCTGCCGGCCCTTGGACCCCGCTACCAAGGGTGCTGCCCCAGACCCCCACCAAAGGGGCGTTTCCCCTTGAAAATCCCATTTCTTAAGGCTTCGCCCTAAGACATTACAAGGTTCTAGTATCGAAGATCACAATAAACTCAAATAAGCGTGCATTCTGCACCTCCTAACTTGTTGATGGATATTGGTGGTCACATTCATCAACTAGTCAATCTAATTACAGTAAAATATCTAACATTCCTCTCTCATTTTAGTATAATCCTTGATTAACTAAAACAAACTCACACAAATAACAAACTTATGCATAAATGAAATATCGTGATAATTGAATTTCATGTTAGTGTATTACACATTGTAATTATTTGAATATTAGGGTGTCACTACAACTTGAACCCTTGCTATTTATAGTGAACTAGTATGAGACCCACGCGATGCGGCAGCGACTTCCATTTACAATGCGATACTCTTTTTCTTTGTTATTTTATCAATCTACTCGTGATATATTGTATTGTATTTCTATTAGTTTTCGGCAAAGAAAAAGCAAACTAAAATCACAAATAATCTAAAGGAAAGAGCAAAAGGTTTAAGATACTCCTTCAATCAAACGTAATGCTGCAAGGTTTTACGATATTAATAAGGAAATAAAACCATAAAAATGGATGAAGTTGTAAACATCAAACTAAATCATTTGACATGCAATTGTAACTTGTAAACTTGATTTCAATATTGAAAAATAGTTCCTTATCATCATAAGACGTATATCCCTTCATGAGAACAAATTTCAGTCCTCGAGATGATGATGTTTTGACCTTTTATGAACAAAATCAGAATAATTAATTGAGATATGATAAATCACATTCTGTATGTTCTACTAACTACTAAAACTTTATGACAATTGAATTTTAGCAGATTGCTCTTGCATTCTCAAATGCAGGGATCATTATTCACACCATATACAACCATTGCTGAATACAGATTGAAACAAATTCATTTGTTTGAACATAAAGTAATGCTTATTGATGTTGAAGGATGTTTGAATTCACCAAATCAGGAACACATGGCGAGGGAAACGAAAGAAGCTTGTCATCAATGAACATTGTCATAGGAGGTGAGTGTGAGAAAGACTGAGTTACAAGAATTCAATTACCTCTGTAACCTGATGACCACGAACAAAAACCCTAATTAGAAACAATACAATGTAATTTATGCTTTTACCTTAAAATAATATTATTATTTCTTAAACTGATAATTAGAAACATGTTCTCTATTCATGTTAATTAAACCAAGAATCAAGATACAGCAACATCATATTCTCTACTGTTTATGACGAAAGCTCAAAATCGCTTATGAAGGATGAAATAGAATTGTAGTGTACAAATTATTACCTGGTAGTTGCTTAATTTGCTAACTGTGGTATGGATCTGGAGTTGAACATACCAACAACCATTTGATGCTTAAGTTTGTAACCCAAGCCTGCACATTTTCGCCCTCTTATTCTACTTTACAACAGAGTGTGCTTCCAATGCTGCTAGCTAGGTTTTCCAACTACAAAATGCGCTTACAAAAAAAAAATCTAAATTTAAAGACGAATCAATTTCCCAAATACAAAGGAGTGAAATTGTTGAAATCTACAGCGGATACGTTGAAGTATACAGTGGATGAACAATTAATATCGAAGAATGATAATCGACCAAAGAACGACTAATGATTCAAACATGAACTACACAATTGCATTAACAAGTAATTTGTAGAGTGTTTTTAAAGAAAGACGAAAACAAGAGAGAAATCAGATCTCTCAAATCACTTCCTCGCTCCCCTCTTATACACGGCTGTTAACGGTCATTAACAACCTAACTAACTAATTAACACATTATACCCCTAAACTAATACAAAAGAACAAACAAGTCCCTACACTTGTCTATTTTGACTTTACTCATTACAATCTCCACCTTACATAGACTTTAACCAACACCTAAAGCTTCTACACAAAACTTAAACTTCAAACCTGGAAGTGACTTGGTAAACATATCAGTAGGATTAACACTAGTATCAATTCCAACAATCTCAACTGCACCAGAATTGACTATATCTCAAATGAAATGAAGCTTGACATTAATATGCTTAGTTTTCTCATGAAATATATTATTCTTTGAAAGCTACACTGCCCCTTGATTATCACAGAACACCACAGACTTCACCAACTTTAAACCCATCTCACCAACCAAACCCTGCAACCACACAACTTCCTTCACTGCTTCAATCAGTGCTATATACTCCGCTTCAGTAGTAGACAATGCTACTACTGGCTGCAACTGTGCTTTTCAACTTACCACATTACTAAGAACTTTAAATGCACACCCGGTAATTGACCTGCCTCTGTCCAAGTCCTTAGCAAAATCAGCATCCATAAAACCTTCTACACACCACTTGTCATGAGAAGTATCACCAAATGGCAAGCCCTGTTCCTTAGTACCACAAAGATACCACAAGATCCACTTGACAGCAACCCAATAAGACTTACCAGGAAAAGCCAAGTATCTACTTACCAGGCTAACAGCATACCCCAACTGTCTTTTTGCATATTAACGGTTGTAGGTTTAGTATAAAGAGTCAAAGGTTCTTGTATTTCAAACATCAGTGCAAACACCTATAATAGAACCTAAGAAGCAATATACTACTTCCTTGAAAATTATTTCAAGTGTTCTTGCTCTTACTTTACTTGTGTTGTGCATTGTATCATCTGTTTAAAGTTCTAAGTTCCCCATTTGAATTGTTAAGTGATCCTAAAGATCCTCCTAAGTGTGTTAACTAAGTGCAAAGTCCCTTTTAATGGTCCTGCATTTGGTATCAGAGCATTCCAGGCTCTTGTTTGCGAGATCTCACCATCTTCAAAACCTCTTAGTAACACACATCACTTAACTCTTTAAATGGCAGCTATCTCCAAAGCTGATATGGAAACTGGAACAATGACAAAGTCCCCACTAATCACTCCTGAGGATTTTGACACTTGGAGTCAAAGAATGGAAGGCTTTATCAAGTCTCAAGATTCCAGGATGTGGGAGTCTGTTGTCAATGGACCTCATGTACCATGCACCTCTTCAGCTACTGCTAGTGGTGGCATGATACCAAAGGAGAGGGCTAACTTTTCTGATGAAGACTGGAAAAGAATTGACATTGATCAGAAAGCCATGACAGCCCTCCAAACTGCTCTTCCAAACTCCATCTACAGAGGTTTCAAGAAGTGCAAGACCGCTAAACAGCTATGGGATGCACTGAAACTGATGTATGAGGGTTCAAATGAAGCCAAGGAGAACTAGAAAGATCTCCTGAAGCAGCAGTTTGAAAACTTCACCTTCAAAACAGGTGAAACCATAACTCAGGTATGTTGAGATTGTGGATACTCTGGCTGATGTTGGGGTGACCATTGAGAACAGGGATATTGTAAGGAAGTTCATGTCCTCTCTTCCAAGACAATGGACACACTATTGCGTGGCCATTAAGAGGACTGAAAACCTCAAGACCCTCACTTTCACTGAGCTGTATGGGATACTCAGTGGATACCAGATGGAGATGAACATGCAAAATTCATCTGGTAGCTCCAACACTCACTAGAGTTCAGCCCTTCATGTGTTTGAAAGGGAGAGCAGGGAACCACAGCATCATCTCATCTGCTACCCTGAAACCTCACAAAATGGTCCTTTCATCACCTTCCCTGAGACACCCAGAGAGAGCCACATCCAAGGAAGTCCCTTCCAAGAGACAAGTTCTTCTCAAGCTTTTGTCTCCACTGATGAAAGTACAGGCAACTTTCTTTTCACTCTTGAAGACCTGGACTACATCCATCCAGATGATCTGGAGTACATGGAGATAGTCCAGCAAATGGCTCTTCTCACTCACAAAGCCCAGAAGTTCTACAAGAGGATTGGAAGAAGGTTTCCTAGCAATGCTGCCAGTGGCAAGTTTGGACTGGACAAGAGCAAAGTCAAGTGTTACAACTGTAACCAGATAGGACACTTTGCTAGAGAATGCAAGGCACCTAAGTCAAATGGTGGCCAAGCTTCATCCAGGCCAAACTACACTGAAGGAGGGAACCAGAATGAGAAGCCAAGACAGCAAGCCGCAGTTGTTGTTGAAGAAGGAGGCGTTGACTGGAGCTTTCAAGCTGAAGATGCATCTCCAAACCAAGCACTCATGGCTGATCATGATGAAGCCAAGGTACTTGAACATCTTTGCTCTCCTGAATGTATTGCTAAAGTAAATAGATACAGGTCCTACAACTTGGAAATGAGATCTGATATTGAGTCTTTGAATATTTTAAAAGCTGATTTTAAAAGGGCTGAAAATGACTATAAACTTAAGATAGAAGATCTAGAGAAAACAGTTTCAACTTTAAACATGAGCAAACAAACTACAGGACTCAAATTAAGGATCTCATTACCAAGTTGACTGAATGCCAGGCTGAGCTTGTGATCAGCAAAGCCAGAGCAGAAAAATGTGTTCTTGAAGAGGAAACCTTCAAGAACATGATATCCTCATCTCTGCATGCAAAAGTGTGTTATCAGAACAAGCAGGGACTGGGATCTAGTGAGATAGCTCCTCCACACTCTCTACTATCAGTTAGATCTCCAAGGTGTGGAACTGGTCAAGATGAGCTTCCATCCATAGACCCCAGTGATGAAGAGGATGAAAGGAGAAGGTGAGGGATGACTCTGAGATGAGTGAAGAGAGTCAATCCAAAAAGGGTCACCATGCTCCTAAGGAGGAAAAAGAAGCTGGTTTGAGCAAAACCAAAAGGAAGAACTTGATCAGAAGAGCAAAGAGAAGATCAAGAAAAGCTCAAGAGGTCAAGACCACCTTTGATCCCAAACAGAAACAAGTATTTGTCTCTGCAGTTCAAGGTGATAAAAGCTGAAGATCCTGCCAAGAATTCTAGTACCAAGAGTTCTACTTCAGCTTCAACTCACTCCAGCAACAACAAGAAGATTGATCAGCTGTGTGTCACTGCTACACAGCCTAAACCATCCATTTCTAAAAGCAAGCTTCACCCTAAGAAGCCTGCTGCATCATCTGAAAAGGTGAAAGAGGAAAAGGAAAGTGTTCAAGCTCAGTCTTCTTTGGAAAAGAAGGCTCTCAGAAGAAAATATATAGATTGTGTTATGTGTGGTAGTACCTCACATCTGGCTAAGGATTGTCACTACAATCCAAATGGTACTATCCACATGATCAAGAAGAAAACTTCTGAGAGGAAGAAGAAACAAACTGCTTCGGAAGGAAAATATGTTTCCTTCTGAAGCTCCAAAATGAAGAAAGAGGCAAATGAACCATTGTCTTCGGAAGGAAAATTGGTCTCGGAAGAAAGGAATGCTTCCGAAGTACTGAGGCCTGCTACAGTGAAAGCAAGATCTTCCGAAGGATCAGTCTCCAAAGCTTTCGAAGCCACAAAAGCTTCGAAGCATTGAAGGTCAAGCCCAATCTTTCAAAGGTGGTGTGGAAGATGAAGGAAGACCATGTGGCTAAAAGTTCATCATCAGAAACAGCAAATGATCCCCAAAGCCTGAGCATAGGATCTATTACTGTTTCATTACCTTTAACTCATTCTAATAAGCCCAAGACCAATGAGGCTTGGGTTTCCAAATGTAACTAAATCATCTCTTTTTGTGCAGGGACAGCTAAAGACCAACAAAAATATCTGGATTGTTGATAGTGGCTGCTCCAGGCACATGACTGGCAATGAGTCCTTGCTTCAAAACTTTGAAAGGATTGATGGAGGACCAGTTGCTTTTGGGGGAGATGCAGGAGGGTACATTACTGGCAGGGGCAAGGTTACAAATGGTAAGCTCAGCATTGAGAAGGTAAACTTTGTCAAAGAGCTTGGATACAATCTTCTGAGTGTGTCCCAATTTTGTGACCAAAAACATCACATGCTCTTTACTGAGCATGAGTGCATTGTTCTCAAGCCGGGGTTGACATTCCTCCTGAGCATATTTTGCTTAGAGCCCCAAGAGAGGAAACATGTACAAGATGGACTTGCAGGAAGCATCTCCATCTGGAGAGGTTTCTTGCTTTCTATCTAAAGCAAATAATAATGAGTCTTTTCTTTGGCATAAGAGAATGTGCCATGTAAACTTTAAAAACATAAATAAACTGATTAAGAATGATTTGGTAACTGGAATACCAAAGAAAGAGTTTATAAGTGATGACCACTGTGTTGCATGCCTGAAAGGGAAGCAACACAAAGTGTCTCACAAGCCAAAGGAAATGAACTCTATCACTACTCCCCTACACTTGTTACATATGGATCTGTTTGGCCCCACCAGTGTAATGAGTCTAGGAAGGACCTTATACTGTTTAGTGATCACAGATGATTTCACAAGATTCACTTGGGTATTTTTCCTTAGAACTAAGGATGAAACCTCTGAAATCTTGAAGAATTTCATTCTGAAAATTGAGAATCAATCTGATCACAAGGTCAAAATCATAAGATGTGATCAGGGAACCGAATTTAAAAACCAAATCCTTGATACATTTTATGATAAGAAGGGTATTTCAAGACAATATAGTGCTCCCAGGACTCCTCAGCAAAATGGTGTTGCTGAGAGGAGAAACAGGACACTTATTGAAGCTGCAAGAACTATGTTGTCTGACTCTAAGCTGCCCATCACCTTCTGGGCAGAGGCTGTCAAACAGCCTGCTATGTGCAGAACAGAGTTTTAGTAGTTAAGACACATGGTAAGACTCCTTATGAACTGTGGCACAAAAGGAGACCATTTATTGGTTTTCTCAGAACATTTGGATGTCCTTGCACCATCTTGAATACCAAAGATCAAATAGCTAAGTTTGCTGAGAAATCAGATGATGGACATTTTGTTGGATACTCTTCTCAAGCCAAGGCTTATAGAGTATACAATCTCAGAACTAGAATCATTGAGGAGTCAGCCAATGTGACTTTCAATGAACACACACCCTGTGTGAAAGGTTCTGGTCCGGATTGGCTATTTGATCTTGATTTAGTTACCAACTGTTTTAACAAATCTTGTGAGAATGTTTCAGGATCTATGGATAACAGGTCAACAGAGGATCCTGACCCAAGATTTGAGCTGAGAAGACCAAACAAGAAGACTACTTCAGCTCCAATGGTGACTAACCCTGTCATTGAGGCTCCAATCAGCACAAGCATGACAAATACTGCTGATTCAACTGAATTACCCTCAAAGTCCAGTTCAGAGGCTCAGAATTCAGGTGAAGGAACCTCCAATGCAGGAGGAATGGTGGTGGTGACAGTGATCAAGAATTTCTTGATGCTGATAACCACTCCATTGAAGACAACATCAATGATGTCACACACTCATTGGATCAAGTTTCTCTTGATAAGTGTGCTGATGTGGTGGGGGACTCTTCTTTGCCAGATCAAAATTTCTCTAATCTTGATCTGTCCAACCAACTTGCTGTGATTCCTCAACTCAGGATCCACAAGTCACATCCCACCACAAACATCATTGGAAATGTTGACTCAGGGGTGAGAACAAGAGGACAAACTCATGATAGCC
This sequence comes from Flaveria sonorensis, assembly GCA_025506505.1. Classification (NCBI taxonomy): domain Eukaryota; kingdom Viridiplantae; phylum Streptophyta; class Magnoliopsida; order Asterales; family Asteraceae; genus Flaveria; species Flaveria sonorensis. Next base: position 54,629,275 of record CM046432.1, on the reverse strand, counting down.
ATGTTTGTCTACATTCTTGTTTCTTATCCCAAATTGAGCCTAAGAAAGTTGATGAGGCTCTAAAGGATGGAAGCTGGATTGAAGCAATGCAAGAAGAGTTGCTTCAAATCAAAAGACAGAAGGTGTGGAACTTGTGCCCTCTTCCTCAAGGGAAGACTGTCATAGGTACCAAGTGGGTATTTAGGAACAAGAAGGATGATAGAGGGATCATCATCAAAAACAAGGCTAGACTGGTTGTCAAGGATACACACAAGAAGAAGGAATTGATTATACTGATGTCTTTGCTCCTGTAGCAAGACTTGAAGCTGTAAGGATATTCCTGGCTTATGCTGCATCCAAGGATTTCAAGGTCTACCAGCTTGATGTGAAGTGTGCCTTTCTTTATGGGGTGATTGATGAAGAAGTTTATATTAAACAACCACCTGGCTTTGCAGACCCAGATCATCCTGATTATGTCTGCAAGCTTGATAAAGCCCTTTATGGACTACATCAAGCTCCAAGAAAGTGGTATGAGACACTATCAACATACCTCTGCAATCATGGATACAAAAGAGGTACTATTGATGGGACTCTCTTCATCAAAGATACAGGGAATGACACATTGCTAGTTCAGATATATGTAGATGACATCATCTTTGGTTCAACTAATCCAAAGCTCTGCAAAGACTTTGAGATGCTGATGAAGAATAGATTTGAAATGAGTGCCATGGGGGAACTCAATTTCTTTCTAGGAATTCAAGTGAAGCAGGTTGAAGATGGCATCTTCATCAGTCAGTCAAAGTATGTACAGGACATACTTACAAGGTTCAAGATGACTGATTGTAAAGTTGCTAAGACACCCATAGCCATAAACAATTCCCTTGGTCTTGACCTTGAGGGGGGGTGTGTTGATGAACATCTCTACAGGGCTATGATTGGGTCACTTATGTATCTTACTGCTAGCAGGCCTGATATCATGTTTGCCACATTCATATGTGCAAGATATCAAGCAAACCCCAAGATGTCACACCTAATCACTGTCAAAAGAATTCTTAGATATCTCAAAGGTGCTCCAAATCTAGGCCTTTGGTATCCAAAGAATTCAGGCTTTAATCAGTATGCTTATACAGATAGTGACTATGGTGGCTGCAACATGACTGCAAAGTCCACATCTGGGGGGTGTCAGTTCCTTGGTGGAATGATAGTCTCTTGGAAATGCAAGAAGTAATCCTATGTGTCTGCATCAACTGCTGAAGCTGAATACATTGCTGCTGCCAGCTGCTGTGCTCAAGTGCTTTGGATTCAAAATCAGATGCTAGACTATGGATTCAATTTCAAAGAGACTCCCATCCATATAGACAATAATAGTGCCATCTCTATAACAGAGAATCCTATGCAGCACTCAAGGACCAAACACATCAACATCAAGTATCATCTGATTAGGGGTAATTTTGAAAAGGGCTTAATAAAACTAATCAAGGTTAACACAAATGAACAATATGCTGATCTGTTCACAAAAGCTTCTGATGAGCAGATATTTAAGTATCTTGTATCAGCCATTGGGATGATTAACCTTGAATAGGTTTTTCTAAATAACTTTATCAATCTTACTACCTAAAATTGTGTGTCCTAGGTTGTCTATTAGATCACTTCATAAGCCTAGTTCTCTTTGGAGGAAAACAAATTTTCAAAATGATATTTTTTAGAGTTATGAAAATTTACCTTCGGAAGAAATAAAATTGCCCTCGAAAGAAATTTACAGCTTATCTGCCAATTATCTTCGGAAGAAATTCATGAAGCATCTTCCGAAGCTTAAGTTGAATATAAGCTCCTAAATACATTTTAGAATAAATCTCTTTCGAAGGCAATTAAGTCTCGGAAGACCTGTTTATCTCTTCCGAAGCCAAAACTTTCAAAACTCTTTGAAATATCTTCCGAAGCAAAATTGCCTTCGGAAGCTTTTTCTGAAAAGCTTCCGAAGCTAAAATAACCTTCGGAAGTTTTGCAACTTCCAAGAAAACTACCTTTTTGGGCGTCTTTTTCTGAAGTAGGACCCACTTGCGGATTTCAAAGTTTATCTTTTGCTTTAACTTTGTTTCAAATCCTGAGTATATCTCCCCAAACGGTCCTATCTTCATCTCTCTACTCTCATTTTTCCTTAACCTAAAATTACCCCCAAATTCATCTTCTTCTACCTTCCTTCTCTACAAAGCTTCTGCAAATGGCAAATCTTGATCGCCGAAACGACCCAAATTTCACCATGCATCTACACAGGCAACACAACCAGGTTGCTTGTTAAACTCTGAGAAGGATCCAAGCTTCTCAGATGTTTGTAGGTATCTTTCTTCGTCTCATTATCTCACATCCCTTACGATTGATCCTCCCTCTATGAGGATCAGTTGTTTGAGTTCTGGCGGACCTGTCAAGAGGTCACTTTGGACGGGGAGAAGGCACTGTCTGCCACAGTGCAAGGGAGGACACTGTTCATCACTCCAGCCATCATCAACACCCATCTTCAGCTGGATGATGAAGAAGGTGAAATGTCCTTCCCAAAAGCTGCTGTCAACCATTCCTTTGAGCAGATGGGATATGAAGGTGACTTCACAGTCAAGACCTTCAGGAAGGGGAAGGTCTCATACCAGTGGAAGTACCTCCTCCATGTTGTCATCCACAGCTTGTCTAACAAACATGGAGGATGGGACCAGATTCCAGAAGACCTCTCCTTCATTGTCCATGGGATGGTTCAAGGGGTCAAATTCAGGTATTCTCAGTTTGTTTTCACAAATTTACTTGCAAATTTGGACTCCCTAGAATATTACATGTTTCCCCGGTATGTTCAACACATTCTCAACTGTGAAATGGGACCACAGTTGAGGGGAACAGGTAATGTTCTTAAACTTGCACATATGAGACCCGGCATTTTCAAAATATTGAAAAAGCCAACTGTTGGGTTCTCAGGGGTAGAAACAGCCCTTGTCCCAAAAATGTTTGAGCTCATTGCTCAGGGTGACATCCTAGCAGCACCAGCTAGTGATGAACCAACACCCTCTACCTCTCAACCACCATCAAGGCCACCATTACCCTCACTTACCAAAGAAAATCCAAACGAACCCTGCACCTACTATTGAGCATATGCAGGCCCCCATATCACAACCCACACAGGAGGAAGTGGACACTAGAGCTCCCACTTCCCCTGAGGAGCAAACCACTCCCATTCTTGACACAATCAGTGCTGAGGTTCCTCATGCTCAGCCTGATGAGCTCACACCTCCTCAAATAGCCTTAAGCCATAACTCTGAGTCTTAATACTCTGGTGATCAACCTTTAGGGGAAAGCTACCATCCCCAGCCTCTTGATCTTAATCAACCCATGCCCAGTGAGTACCATGAATCTCTCCTCTCCACCCACACTCAAGGTGAGATGAGTACTCCTGCCTCACCCACTTCTAGCCCACATCAGATACCACAAATTGAGGTGGATCTCCTTCAGATTGTCCAGGAGATCCATGTGGCAGAGGCTTTCACTGTTGGCAGTGATTACATCTCTAAGACCTCAACCACGGCAACCCAGCCTCTTGAAATAGAGCAGGGGAAATCCAGCAGCCAAGAAACCTATGCTGGTGATGAGGGAGAAGACTCAGGTTCAATCCTCTCATCCCCCTATGATTCTTCATCTGAAGATGAGGGGAGTTTGCAACAAAAGGTGCACAAACTTTCAAACATGTGCACCTACTTTGTGTCCAAGATAGCTCACCTGGAATCTCAGGTGACTATCTTGCAGAAAAGGGTCAATGACCACAACTTGAGATCACCGATCTCAAGGGTAAGCTAGCTGAGAGACCAATGAGATCAACTCATCCAGGTCCACAAGAACCTGTGGATGTCATGGATCAATCTCCCAGCTCACCTATGCAAGAGGGTGATGCTACCAAAAAGGGGAGAAAATCCTAACAATCATAGAACCTGGGAGTTCCTCTCAGAGTATGGACATAGAGGACTCACCATCCTCTCTTGCAGTTGTCCATACTCAGCAACCTCCTCTAGACAGTGATCTACATTTGTTAATACAACAACTTTGAGGAGGGAATACCAAGAGCAATGTCTGCCCCTTCTGAGAACCCAATCTGGGGTTGGGGGTATGACAGTGAATGGAAAGCTCTTGTACTCTCTAGAGCTCAGGGTCAACTAGAAATTTTAAACATTTCAAACCTGAGTTTCTATGAGGGTATAAATCTGGTAGATCTGGCACTTGTCAACCCAAGCAACAACAGACAAGCTGCCAGACTAGCCAGTAGAATTCAAGATTGGGTGCTGGAAGAATTCAAAAGGAGATCAGAACTATATAGACAGAGACTAGCAGTTGAAGCCTTTGGTCAACTGGATGTTGAGGTGGACCCTAAGATTAGCTTCAAAGGGAAAGCCTTGACTGAAGGCCCAGAGGCTGAGACTGTGAACCTTAAGACAATATCTCCTCCAGCACCCCATACCCTCAGTGAGGCACTAGCTGGTGATGGTGCATCACAACCTCTCTCTGGCCAGAGCTTGACTGCTGAATCCACTAATGAAGGCCAAAGCTCTCCTCAGCCTGAGTCATCAAGATCAGTACTTGACAAAGGCAAAAGAAAACTAACTGCTAAGGAGATTGAAGAAGAGAAAAGAGCGAGGAAGAGGAAGCTGAGGGGAGAGAGTTCAAGTGGTTCCCCAGGATTCATGCAAGCTGCAATTTGACTGCCCATGTTCCAAACACTAAGAAGATGAGTTAAGGGCAGCCAGACTTAATTATCTGGGGACCAGGAACTACAACATAGATGAACTCATCTCTCTCCCTTAAAGGAATTAAATGAACTGGCTGACACTGAGTTGTCAAAGGAGAGGAAGGAAGCTGAGGATGCAGCCTTGACCCTCAAGCATAAAGAGTAAATGAGAAGAAAAAGAATATAAAAGAATAATTCTGTCCTCTCCCCAGTTCAAGAAAGCCCTGAGTCAGAGGTTGTGGCTGCTGATCAACCTCAGGTAGTTAATGAAGAAGAAAAGACATAGATGATCAACTACCTGAGAGCCACAGGCATATACACTTCTTCCCTTGCCATATGATTACATACTGTTTGAATACAACAAGCAGCTGGAAGAGCAAGCCAAAAGAAATAGGCAAGCTACTAGAAAAAGGGAAAGGGAAGAAGCTGCCAAGTCAAGAGCCATCATCAAGGAAAGTCAGAAAAAGTCTGCAGATAAGCAAAAGATGATGAGCTTCTTGAAGCTGTATGGGTTCTCCGGAAGGAGGCTTGGTCCCATGTCTCTGTCCACAATGGATGAGCACATAAGGGTGATAAAGTAGAAGATTAAAAGGGGAGAGCTTGTGGATCTCCACTCACCATCAGAACAAGCTCAACCTGAAGTTGAGGTAAAGGTTGAACCTACAGAGACAACACAACCTGCACCTGAAGCTACACAACAGCCAACTTCATCTTTTGATCCACAGCAGGGTTCTCATCCCTCTCCTTCTGAACCTAGGAGAGAGGATATCCCAACTGAGAGGGAATCCACTGAAGAACCTGGTACTGAAGAACAACCCTCTCAGTTAAAATCATCTGGGAGGAAAAAGAGGATGGCGAAAAGAAGATCCTCTAAGAAGAAGAAAAGAAGAAAGGCATCCACCTCCCAAACTCAGGATAAGTCAGAACATCCTGAGGAAGTGCATGAAGAGGGCTCTCAGCCAACTCCTATCATAATAGAGCCTCTCTCTGTTAGAAGACCAATTCTATCATGGACATTTGCTGAAGATCCTGAGAGATGGTATGTCACTAGAGATCAGGGAGAACAACATGTCTACTTCACTAGTGACATGCTTGAATTCCCTCTGCATGATCTCTATGACATGAGAAGGTAATTCATGGGTCTGAAGAATCCTGATCTGCTAATGAAGAAAGGAATTCTGAAGATTCTCATGTGGACTATCCCAGTCTGAAGAACTCTCTGTTTTGGTAGCATCAGCCTAGGGGGAGTTTGTAGAAACCTCTGAGGTTATGAGGCTGATGCAACCAAAGGATACCAAAACAACCAAGTCTTCCAACATGCACTAAGGAACAAAGAAGAACTAGCTTCGAAGCTTTACACACTCAAGTAAAATGCTAAGTTTAAAATCTTCCGAAGCCAATGTTCAGAAGAAACTACTGAGGAAACTTTACACTAAGTGTCAAGTCTTCTGAAGCCAAAGACTCAACTCTTTCGAAGGATAAAGATGAAGTCTTTCGAAGCTCTTAAGACAAAGTCTTCCAAAGCTGAATAAAGATAAGACTGATTACTTAAAGAGAGAGAGAAAAGACACTTTTTCTGTCAACTTTATCATAAAGCAACCTCCTGTCCGCTGCATGCTCTGGTGGTTCACAACTATCATAAGTTGGTGAAACTTCCATGCTTTATGATAAAGTAGATAAGGTCTTTGTCTGCAAGTTTCTGTATTTGTTTCTTTTTTGGCTTTTTGTAATAGGAAAGTCAGTGAGCTATGGCCTGTCATAGTCACTAGTCAAAAGGCAAGCTGCCTTTTGACTTTAGGCTGATCTTGTTGTCTAGATTAGTCACATCCAACTGTCTTTTTGCATATTGACGGTTGTAGGTTTAGTATAAAGAGTCAAAGGTTCTTGTATTTCAAACATCAGTGCAAACACCTATAATAGAACCTAAGAAGCAATATACTACTTCCTTGAAAATTATTTCTTGTGTTCTTGCTCTTACTTTACTTGTGTTGTGCATTGTATCATCTGTTTAAAGTTCTAAGTTCCCCATTTGAATTGTTAATGATCCTAAAGATCCTCCTAAGTGTGTTAACTAAATGCAAAGTCCCTTTTTAACGGTCCTGTACAAACCTCAGGGAGTATGACCTCCTTCTTGGCCTGTCCCTTGCAAGACTATACTCAGAAATATCCTGTCTTCAGAACCTTTCTTTTGAGACTTATCTTCGGAAGATCCAAACTTGCCTTCGGAAGACTAGAATTGCCTTCGGAAGATCTGGATTTGCCTTCGGAAGATCTGGAATTACCTTCGGAAGATCTAAAATTGCCTTTGGAAGATCTAAAATTGCCTTCGAAAGATTCAAGCTCCACCTCAAGCTGAACTTCGTCATTCCTTGTCTTATTAGAACTAGACTCCCCACCTTTATTGCCCAAAACATCATTATAAACCATGCTTTCATGAAACACTACATCTCTACTAGTTATCACCTTAGGAGTGCCCTCAATCTTTCATAATCTATACCCCTTTACTCTATCAGGGTAACCTAGAAAAACACACTTGCAGGCCCTAGGTTCAAGTTTACCTTGACTCACATAAGCATATGCCACTGAACTAAACACCTTCAGCCCACTATAATCCGCCTTACATCCAGTCCATACTTCTATTGGACACCTCATATCCAAGGCCCTGCATGGTGACCTGTTAATGAGGTAGGTTGCAGTAGTTACAGCTTCTGCCCAGAACTGCTTTGGAAGCCCTAAACTTGTCAACATACATCTTACCCTTTCTAAAAGATTTCTATTTATGCGTTCTACCAGCCTATTTTGCTGGGGTGTTCCTAGAATAGTCAAGTGCCTAGCTATCCCATTCTCTTTACAGACTTTGTTAAACTCACCCCCCACAGAACTCAAGGCCATTGTCAGTCCTTAACTTCTTTACTTTCTTTTCTGTTTGAGTTTCAACCAAGACTTTCCATTCTTTAAATGCACTTAAGGCATCATTTTTTTCCTGTAGAGTGAACACCCATACCCTTCTTGAAAAATCATCAATTATAGACATGTAGTCACATTCCTTACTGCAGGATCGTTAAAGGGTACTTAAGCTTGCACTTAGTTAACACACTTAGGAGGATCTTAAGATCACTTAACAATTCAAATAGGGAACTGTGAACCTTTACTGAAGATACAAGATAAACACAAGTAAAACAAGAACAAGAGCACAAGATAAAGTTTTCAAGGAAGTTGTATATTGCTTCTCTAGTTCTATTACAAGTGTTTTATAAGTATATTTTGACTACAAGAACCAGATACTACTTATACTACATCCTACAACCGTCAATATGCAAAAAGACAGTTGGAAGTAACTAATCTAGACAACAAGATCAGCCTAAATTCAAAAGGCAGATTGCCTTTTGACTAGTGACTATGACAAGCCATAGCTCACTGACTTTCCTAGTACAAAAAGCCAAGAAGGAACAAAAACAGAAACTTGCAGGCGAAGACATTATCTACTTTATCATAAAGTATGAAAGTTTCACCAACTAGTGATAGTAGGTGAACTACCAGAGCATTTAGCGGAAAGTAAGTTACCTTATGATAAAGTTGATGGAAAATGTATCTTTTCTCTCTCTTCAGAAGAAAATCAGTCTTGTCTTTAAACAGCTTCGGAAGACTTTGTCTTGAGAGCTTTGGAAGACTTCATCTTTTACCTTCGGAAGAGTTGAGTCTTTGGCTTCGGAAGACTTTATACTTGGAATATTTTCCAAGTTCAGTGTAAAGCTTCCGCAGCAGTTTCTTCTGAACTTTGGCTTCAGAAGATTTTACACTTAGCATTTTTTCTTGAGTGTGTAAAACTTCTGAAGCTAGTTCACCTTTGTTCCAAAGTGCATGTTGGAAGACTTGGTTGTTTTGGTATCTTTTGGTTGCATCAGCCTCTTAGCTTCAGAGGTTCCTACAAACTCCCCCTAGGCTGATGCTATCAAAACAGAGAGGTTCTTCAGACTGGGATAGTAGGATCTTCAGAATTCCTTTCTTCATCAGCAGATCTGGATTCTTCAGACTTATGAAGTACCTTCTCATGTCATAGAGATCATATAGAGGGAGTTCAAGCATGTCACTTATGAAGTAGACATGTTGTTCTCCCTGATCTCTAGTGACATACCATCTGTCTGGATCTTCAGCAAAAGTCCAGGACAGAATTTGTCTTCCAACAGAGAGATGCTCTACTATGATAGGAGTTGGTTGAGAGTCCTCTTCATGTACTTCCTCAAGATGTTCTGACTCATCATGAGGTTGGGAGGAGGATGCCTTTCTTCTTTACTTCTTTAAAGATGATCTTCTTTTGGCCATCCTCTTTTTCCTCCCTGATGATTTTAACTGAAAGGGTTGGTCTTCAGTACCAGGTTCTTCAGTGGATTCCCTCTCAGTTGGGATCTCCTCTCTCCTAGTTTCAGAAGGAGAGGGAGGAGAACCCTGCTGTGGGTTAGAAGATGAAGTTGTTTGTTGCGCAGCTTCAGGTGCAGGTGGTGTTGTCTCTGTAGGTTCCACCTTTACCTCAACTTCAGTTTGAGCTTGACTTGATGATGAATGAAGGTCTACAAGCTCTCCCCTTTTTATCTTCTACTTGATCACCCTTATGTGCTCATCCATTGTGGATAGAGACATGGGACCAGGCCTCCTTCCAGAGAACCCATACAGCTTCAAGAAGCTCATCATCTTCTGCCTATCTGCAGACTTTTTCTGACTTTTCTAGATGATGGCTCTTGATTTTGCAGCTTCTTCCCTTTGCCTCTTCTTTGCAGCTTGCCTTTCTTTCTTGGCTTGCTCTTCCAGCTGCTTATTGTATTCGTATAATATATAATCATAAGGCAAGAGAAGGAGTGCAGGTGCCTGATAGAGACCTGTGGCACTCAGATAGTTGATCATATTTAATCTTTCTTCTTCATCAACTACCTGAGGTTGTTCAACAGCCACAGTCTCTGACTCAGGACTTTCTTGAACTGGGGAGAGGACAGGAATGTTCTTGTAAAGCCTTTTTCTCCTCATTTCTTCCTTGTGTTTGAGGGTCAAGGCTGCATCCTCTGCTTCCTTCCTCTCCTTTGACAATTCAATGTCAGCCAGTTCATTTAACTCCTCTAAGGGGAGAGAGATGAGTTCATCTATGTTGTAGTTCCTGGTCCCCAGATAGTTGAGCCTGGCTGCCCTTAATTCATCTTCTTGAGTGTTTGGTACAGGGGCAGTCAGAATTGCAGTTTGCATGAATCCTGGGGAACCACTTGAACTCTCTCCCCTCAGCTTCCTCTTCCTCTCTCTCTTTTCTTCTTCAATCTCTTCAGGAGTCATCTTCCTTTTGCCTTTGTCAATTGTAGATCTTGATGACTCATTCTGAGGAGAGCTTTGGCCTTCATTGCTTGATTCAGCAGTCAAGCTCTGGCCAGAGAGAGGTTGTGAAGCACCATCACCAGTTGGTGCCTCACTGAGGGTATGGGGTGCTGGAGGAGATCTTGTCTCAAGGTTCACAGTCTCAGCCTCTGGGCCTTCAGTCAAGGCTTTCTCTTCGAAGCTAATCTTGGGGTCTACCTTAACATCCAGTTGACCAAAGGCTTCAACTGCTAGCCTCTGTCTATATAATGCAGTTCTCCTTTTGAATTCTGCCAGCACCCAGTCTTGAATTTGATTGGCTAATCTGACAGCTTGTCTGTTATTGCTTGGGTTGACAAGTGCCAGATCTACCAAGTTATACTCTCATAGAAACTCAGGGTGGAGATGTTGAGAATTTCTTGTTGACCCTGAGCTCTAGAGATCACAAGAGCTTTCCTATCATTGTCATACCCCCAACCCCAGATTGGTTCTCAGATGGGGCAGACATTGCTCTTGGTATCCCTCCTCAAACATTGTTGAATGAGTGTCCAGATCACTGTCTAGAGGAGTTTGCTCAGCATGGACAATTGCAAGATAGGATGGTGAGTCCTGTATGTCCATATTGAGGAGAACTCCCAGGTTCTGTGGCTGTCAGAACTTCCTCCCCCTTTTTGGTAGCATCACCCTCATGCATAGTGAGCTGGGGAAGTGATCCATAACATCCACAGGTTCTTGTGCACCTGGATGAGTTTTCCCTTAGGTCTCTCAGCAACTGGCCCTTGAGATCGGTAATCTCAAGTTGCTGGTCATGGACCCTCCCTTTGCAAGATAGTCACCTGTGATTCAAGGTGAGCTATTTGTAAACCAGTTGGGTTAGATGTCTTCGAGTTGGTGCACCCTGAGTTTCAGACTCCCCTCATCTTCAGTTGAAGAATCATTGGGGATGAAGGAGGTGAACCAGGTCTGCTCCTTCACCACCAGTATGGGGTTCTTGGCTGCTGGATTTCCCCTGCCCATGACAGTGTCAAGAGGCTGGGTTGTCATGGTTGAGGTCTTAAGGATGTAATTACTGGCAACAGTGTGAGCCTCTTCCACATGGATCTCCTAACAATCACAGAAGATCCACCTCAGTTTGGGGTGTCTGATGTGGGCTAGACATGGGTGAAGCAGGAGTACTCATCTCCCCTTGAGTATGGGTAGAGAGGGGAGAGTCATGATACTCACTGAAACCCAAATCTTCATCAAAATAGAAGTCAAGGCTGGGGGGTTGGGTTTAAGAGATCAAGAGGCTGGGTGGTAGCCTTCCCCTGAAGGTTGATCACTAGAGTGTTGAGACTCAGAGTGATGGCTTAAGGCTGTTGTGGAGTTGTGGAGCTCATCAGGCTGAGTATGAGGAACCTCAGCACTAATTGTTTGAAAAAATGGGAGTGGTTTGCTCCTAGGTGAAGTGGGAGATCGAGTGTTCCACTTCCTCCTGTGTGGTTTGTGATATGGGGGCCTGCACATGCTCAATAGCAAGTGCAGGGTTCGTTTGGATTTTCTAGTGTAAGTAAGGGTAATTGTTGGCCTGAGGTGGTGAGAAGTAGAGGGTGTTGGTTCATCACTAGTGTGGTGCAGCTAGGATGTCACCCTGAGCGAGCTCAAACATTTTGGGACAAGGCTTTTCTAACCCGGAGACCCAATAGTTTGGCTTTTTCAATGTCTTGAAAATGCCGGCCTCTGTGTGCAAGTTTAAGAACATTACCTGTTCCCCTCAACTGTGGTCCCAATTCACATTGAGAATGTGTTGAACATACCGGGGGAACATGTAATATTCTAAGGAATCCAAATTCGCTAGTAACTTTGTAAATACAAACTGAGAGTACCTGAATTTGACCCCTTGAACCATCCCATGGACAATGAGGAGAGGTCTTCTAGAATCTGGTCCCATCCTCCATGTTTTGGATAAGCTGTGAATGACAACATGGAGGAGGTATTTCCATTGAATGAGACCTTCCCCTTCCTGAAGGTCTTGACTGAGAAGTCCACCTTCATATCCCATCTGCCAAGGATTGGTTGATAGCAGTTTTTGGGAAAGACAGTTCACCTGCTTTATCATAAAGCTGAAGATGGGTGTTTGATAATGCTGGAGTGATGAAACCATCCTCCCCTGCACTGTGGCAGACAGTGCCTTCTCCCCGTCCATGGTGACCTCTTGACAGGTCCGCCAGAACTCAAGCAACTGATCCTCATAGAGATAGGATCGATTGTAAGGAAGGTTAAGTAGTGAGACAAAGAAAGATACCTACACACTTTTGAGAAGCTTGGATCATTCTCAAAGTTTAACAGAGCAACTTGATTGTGTTGCCTGTGTAGGTGCATGGTGAAATCAGGGTCGTTACGACGATCAAGATTGGCAATTTAAAGAAGCTTGGTAGTGAAGGAAAGAAGAAGAAGATGAAATTTAGGGGTAATTTTAGGTTAAGAAACAATGAGAGAAGTGAGATGAAATAGAACCATTTGGAAAGATATACTCTGGATTTGAGACAAAGTTATGATAAAAAGATAAACTTTGAAATCCGCAAGTAGGTCCTACTTCTAAAAAAGGTGCCCAAAAAGTTAGTTTTCTTGGAAGTAGAAAAAGCTTCCAAAGACAATTTTGGTTTCGGAAGCTGTGCAATCAAAGCTTCCGAAAGTCAATTTTGCTTCGAAAGAAAGGCGCCCAAAAATTAGTTTTCTTGGAGTAAAAAAGCTTTCCGAAGACAATTTTGGTTTCGGAAGCTGTGCAATCAAAGCTTCCGAAAGCAATTTTGCTTCGAGATATTTCAAAGAGTTTTGAAAATTTTGGCTTCGGAAGAAATAAATGAATCTTCCGAGACTAAATTGCTTTGGAAGAAATTTGTTTCTAAAAGCATTCAAGTACTTATACCAAAATTTAAGCTTCGGAAGATACTTCAAGAATTTCTTCCGAAGGTAAATCTCAGATAAGCTGTTTAAACGATTTAGACATAAATTTCTTCCGAAGGGAACTTTTGCTTCTTCCGAAGGTAAATTTTAATCATTCTAAGAGATATCATTCTTAAAGTTCATTTTTCTTCCAAAGAGAACTGGGCTTATGAAGTGATCTAATAGACAACCTAGGACACACAGTTTTAAGAAATAATATTGATTAAGTTATTAAGAAAAATTACTCAAAGTTAATCATCCCAATAGCTGATACAAGATATTTAAATCTCTGTTCATCAAAAGCTTTTATGAACAGATTGGCATATTGTTCATTTGTGTTAACTTTGATTAGTTTTATCAATCCTTTTTCAAAATTATCCCTAATCAGATGATACCTGATGTTGATGTGTTTGGTCCTTGAATGCTACACAGGATTCTCTGTAATAGAGATGACACTGTTGTTGTCTATGTGGATGGAAGTCTCTTTGAAATTGAACCCATAGTCTAGCATCTGATTCTGAATCCAAAGCACTTGAGCACAGCAGCTGGCAGCAGCAATGTATTCAGCTTCAGCAGTTGATGCAGACACACAGAATTGCTTCTTGCATTGCCAAGAGACTATCCTTCCACCCAGAAACTGACACCCCCCAGATGTGGACTTTGCAGTCATGTTGCAGCCACCATAATCACTATCTGTATAGCATACAGATTGAAGTCTGAATTCTTTGGATACCAAAGGCCTAGATTTGGAGCACCTTTGAGATATCTAAGGATCCTTTTGACAGTGATTAGGTGTGACATCTTGGGGTTGGCTTGATATCTTGCACATATGCATGTGGCAAACATGATATCAGGCCTGCTAGCAGTAAGATACATAAGTGACCCAATCATAGCCCTGTAGAGATGTTCATCAACACACTCCCCCTCAAGATCAGGAAGGGAGTGGTTTCTAGCTATAGGTGTTTTGCAACCTTACAGTCAGTCATCTTGAATCTTGTAAGTATGTCCTGTACATACTTTGACTGACTGATGAAGATGCCATCTTTAACCTGCTTCACTTGAATTCCTAGAAAGAAATTGAGTTCCCCCATGGCACTCATTTCAAATCTATTCTTCATCAGCATCTCAAAGTCTTTGCAGAGCTTTGGATTAGTTTGAACCAAAAATGATGTGTATCCACATATATCTGAACTAGCAATATGTCGTTTCCTGTTTCTTTGATGAAGAGAGTCCCATCAATAGTACCTCTTTTGTATCCATGTTGACAGAGGTATGTTGATAGTGTCTCATACCACTTTCTTGGAGCTTGATGCAATCCATAAAGGGCTTTATCAAGCTTGCAGACATAATCAGGATGATCTGGGTCTGCAAAGCCAGGTGGTTGTTTAATATAAACTTCTTCATCAATCACCCCATAGAGAAAAGCTCACTTCACATCAAGCTGGTAGACCTTGAAATCCTTGGATGCAGCATAAGCCAGAAATGTTCTTACAGCTTCAAGTCTTGCAACTGGAGCAAAGACATCAGTGTAATCAATTCCTTCTTCTTGAGTGTATCCTTGGACAACTAGTCTAGCCTTGTTCTTGATGATGATCCCTCTATCATCTTTCTTGTTTCTGAATACCCATTTGGTTCCTATGACACTCTTCCCTTGAGGAAGAGGACATAAGTTCCAAACCTTCTGTCTTCTGATTTGAAGCAGCTCATCTTGCATAGCTTCAATCCAGCTTCCATCCTTCAAAGCCTCAACAACCTTCTTCGGCTCTATCTGGGATAAGAACCAAGAATGTAGACAAACATGGCTGTCATGAGCTTGTCCTCTTGTTCTTACCCCTGAGTCAACGTTTCCAATGATGTTTGTAGTGGGATGTGACTTATGGATCCGAAGTTGAGGGATCATAGCAAGTTGGTTGGACAGATCTAAATTTGAGAAATTCTGATATGGCAATGAGGTGTCTCCCACCACATCAGCACACTTATCAAGAGAGACTTGATCCAATGAGTATGTGACATCATTCATGTTGTCTTCAATGGAATGGTTATCAGCATCAAGAAATTCTTGATCACTATCACCACTTCCAGTTCCTCCTCCTGTATTTGAAGTTCCTTCTCCTGAATTCTGAGCCTCTGAGCTGGAATTCGAAAGCAATTCATTTGAATCAGCAGTATTTGTCATGCTAGTGCTGATGGGAGCTTCAATTGCAGGGTTAGTCACCACTGGAGCTGAAGTAGTCTTCTTGTTTGGTCTTCTCAGCTCAAATCTTGGATCAGGATCTTCTGTTGACCTGTTATCTATAGATCCTGAAACATTCTCACAAGATTTGTTAAAACAGTTGGTAACTAAGTCAAGATCAAACAACCAATCCAGACCAGAACCTTTTACACAGGGTGTGTGTTCATTGAAAGTTACATTGGCTGACTCCTCAATGATTCTAGTTCTAAGATTGTATACTCTATAAGCCTTAGCTTGAGAAGAGTACCCAACAAAGTGTCCATCATCTGATTTCTCAGCAAACTTGGCTATTTGATCTTTGATATTCAAGATGGTGCAGGGACATCCAAATGTTCTGAGAAAACCAATGAATGGTCTTCTTTTGTGCCACAGTTCATAAGGAGTCTTACCATGTGTATCTTAACTACCAAAACTTTGTTCTGCATATAGCAGGCTGTGTTGACAGCCTCTACCCAGAAGGTGATGGGCAGCTTAGAGTCAAACAACATGGTTCTTGCAGCTTTAATAAGTGTCTTGTTTCTCCTCTCAGCAACACCATTTTGTTGAGGAGTCCTGGGAGCACTATATTGTCTTGAAATACCATTTTCATCATAAAATGTATCAAGGATTTGGTTTTTGAATTTGGTTCTTTGATCACATCTTATGATTTTGACCTTGTGATCAGATTGATTCTCAATTTTCAGAATGAAATTCTTTAAGATTTCAGGAGTTTCATCCTTAGTTCTAAGGAAAAACACCCAAGTAAATCTTGTGAAGTCATCTGTGATCACCAAATAGTATAAGGTCCTTCCTAACTCATTACACTGGCGGGGCCAAACAGATCCTATGTAATAAATGTAGGGGAGTAGTGATAGAGTTCATTTCTTTTGGCTTGTGAGACACTTTGTGTTGCTTCTCTTTCAGGCATGCAACACAGTGGTCATCACTTGTAAACTCTTTCATTGGCATTCCAGTTACCAATCATTCTTAATCAGTTTATTCATGTTCTTAAAGTTTACATGGCACATTCTTTTATGCCAAGGAAGACTCATCACTATTTGATTTAGATAGAAAGCAAGAAATCTCTCCAGAGGGAGATGTTTCCTGCAAGTCCATCTTGTACATGTTCCCTTTCCTGGGGGCTCTGAGTAGAAAATGCTCTTGAGGAATGACAACCCTGGGCTTGAGAACAATGCACTCATGCTCATTAAAGAGCATGTGATGTTTTTGGTCACAAAATTGGTACACACTCAAAAGATTATATCCAAGCTCCTTGACAAAGTTTACCTTCTCAATGCTGAGCTTACCATTTGAGACCATGCCCCTACCAGTGATGTAACCTCCTGCATCTCCTCCAAAAGCAACTGGTCCTCCATCAATTCTTTCAAAGTTTTGAAGTAGGGACTCATTGCCTGTCATGTGCCTGGAGCAGCCACTATTAATGATCCACACATTTCTGTATGCCTTTGGCTGTCCCTGCATAAAAAAGATGATTTAGTTACATTTGGAAACCCAAGCCTCATTGGTCTTAGGCTTATAAAATTCGGATGAAGGCAATGAAACAGTAAGTGATCCTATGTTCAGGCTTTGAGGATCATTTGCTGTTGCTGAAGAGGAGCTTTCAGTCTCAAGGTCGTCCTTTATCTTCCACACCACCTTTGGAAGAATGGGCTTGACCTTTAATACTTCGGGAGCTTTTGTAGCTTCGGAAGCTTTGGAGACGGATCCTTCGAAAGATCTTTCTTTCACTGCAGCAAGCTTCAGTACTTAGAAAGCATTCCATTCTTTCGAGACCAACTTTTCTTCCAAAGGCAATTTCCTACTTGCCTTCTTCTTCATTTTGGAGCTTCCGAAGGAAATAGATTTTCCTTCCAAAGCTGTTTGTTTCTTCTTCTTCTCAAAAGTTTTCTTCTTGATCATGTGGATAGTACTCTTGGGATTGTATTGACAATCCTTAGCTAGATGTGAAGTACTACCACACATAACACTATCCAATTCTTTCCTTTTGAGAGTCTTCTTTCCCAAAGAAGACTCCTCTTCTTTCTCCACCTTTTCAGATGATGCGGCAGGCTTCTTAGGGTGAAGCTTGCTCTTTGAAATGGATGGTTCAGGCTGTGTAGCAGTGACACACAGCTGATTAGACTTCTTGTTGTTGCTGGAGTGAGTTGAAGCTGAAGTAGAACTCTTGGTACTAGAATTATTGACAAGATCTTCAGCTTTCATCACCTTGAACCCTGTAGAGATTAATACTTGTTTCTATTTAGGATCAAAGGTGGTTTTGATCTCTTGAGCTTTTATGGATCTTCTTTTTGCTCTTCTGATCAAGTTCTTTCTCTTGGTTTTGCTCAAACCAGCTTCTTTTTCCTCCTTAGGAGCATGGTGACCCTTTTTGGATTGACTCTCTTTACTCATCTCAGAGTCATCCCTCACCTTCTCCTCTTCATCCTCTTCATCACTGAGGTCTATGGATGGCAGCTCATCTTGACCAGTTCCACACCTAGGAGATCTGACACATAGTAGAGTGTGTGGAGGAGCTATCTCACTAGATCCCAGTCCCTGCTTATTATGATAACACACTTTTGTATACAGAGATGAGGATATCATGTTCTTGAATGTGTCTTCTTCAAGAACACATTTTTCTGCCCTGGCTTTGCTGATCACAAGCTCAGCCTGGCATTCAGTCAACTTGGTAATGAGATCCTTAATTTGAGTCCTGTAGTTTGTTTGCTCATGTTTAAGTGTTGAAACTATTTTCTCTAGATCTTCTATCTTAAGTTTATAGTCATTTTCAACCCTTTTAAAATCAGCTTTTAAAATATTCAAAGACTCAATATCAGATCTCATTTCCAAGTTGTAGGACCTTTATCTATTTACTTTAGCAATACATTCAGGAGAGCAAAGATGTTCAAGTACCTTGGCTTCATCATGATCAGCCATGAGTGCTTGGTTTGGAGATGCATCTTCAGCTTGAAAGCTCCAGTCAAAGCCTCCTTCTTCAATAGCAACTGCAGCTTGCTGTCTTGGCCTCTCATTCTGGTTCCCTTATTCAGTGTAGTTTAGCATGGATGAAGCTTGGCCACCATTTGACTTAGGTGCCTTGCATTCTCTAACAAAGTGTCCCATCTGGTTACAGTTGTAACACTTGACTTTGCTCTTGTCCAGCCCAAACTTGCCACTGGCAGCATTGCTAGGAAACCTTCTTCCAGTCCTCTTGTAGAACTTCTGGGCTCTGTGAGTGAGAAAAGCCATTTGCTGGACTATCTCCATGTACTCCAGATCATCTGGATGGATACAGTCCAGGTCTTCAAGAGTGAAAAAAAAGTTGCCTGTACTTTCATCAGTGGAGACAAAAGCTTGAGAAGAACTTGTCTCTTGGAAGGGACTTCCTTGGATGTAGCTCTCTCTGGGTCTCTCTGGGAAGGTGATGAAAGGACCCTTTTGTGAGTTTTCAGGGTAGTAGATGAGATAATGTTGTGGTTCTCTGCTATCCCTTTCAACCACATGAAGGACTGAACTCTGGTGAGTGTTGGAGCTACCAGATGAATTTTACATATTCATCTCCATCTAGTATCCACTGAGTATCCCATACAACTCAGTGAGAGTAAGGGTCTTGAGGTTTTTAGTCCTCTTAATGACCACACAGTAGTGTGTCCATTGTCTTGGAAGCGAGGACATGAACTTCCTAACAATATCCCTGTTCTCAATAGTTACCCCAACATCAGCCAGAGTAATCTCAACATACCTGAAGTATTATTGAGTCATGGTTTCACCTGTCTTAAAGGTGAAATTTTCAAACTGCTGCTTCAGGAGATCCTTCTTGTTCTCCTTGGCTTCATTTGAACCCTCATACATTAGTTTCAGTGCATCCCATAGCTGTTTAGTGGTCTTGCACTTCTTGAAACCTCTGTAGATGGAGTTTGGAAGAGCAGTTGGGAGAGCTGTCATGGCTTTCTGATCAACATCAATTATTTTCCAGTCTTCATTTGAAAAGTCAGCCCTCTCCTTTGGTATCATGCCACCACCACCACCAGCTGAAGAGGTGCATGGTACATGAGGTCCATTGACAACAGACTCCCACATCCTGGAATCTTCAGACTTGATAAATCCTTCCATTCTTTGACACCAAGTGTCAAAATCCTCAGGAGTGATCAGTGGGGACTTTGTCATGGTTCCAGTTTCCATATCAGCTTTGGAGATAGCTGCCATTTGAAGAGTTAAGTGACGTGTATAACTAAGAGGATTTGAAGATGGTGAAACTTTACAATCAAGAGCCTGGAATGCTCTGATACCAAATGCAGGACCGTTAAAGGGTACTTAAGCTTGCACTTAGTTAACACACTTAGGAGGATCTTAAGATAACTTAACAATTCAAATAGGGAACTGTGAACCTTTACTGAAGATACAAGATAAACACAAGTAAAACAAGAACAAGAGCACAAGATAAAGTTTTCAAGAAAGTTGTATATTGCTTCTCTAGTTCTATTACAAGTGTTATACAAGTATATTTTGACTACAAGAACCGGATTCTACTTATACTACATTCTACAACCGTCAATATGCAAAAAGACAGTTGGAAGTGACTAATCTAGACAACAAGATCAGCCTAAAGTCAAAAGGCAGATTTCCTTTTGACTAGTGACTATGACAAGCCATAGCTCACTGACTTTCCTAGTACAAAAAGCCAAAAAGGAACAAAAACAGAAACTTGCAGGTGAAGACCTTATCTACTTTATCATAAAGTATGGAAGTTTCACCAACTAGTGATAGTAGGTGAACTACCAGAGCATGTAGCGGAAAGTAGGTTACTTTATGATAAAGTTGATGGAAAAGGTATCTTTTCTCTCTCTTCAGAAGAAAATCAGTCTTGTCTTTAAACAGCTTCGGAAGACTTTGTCTTGAGAGCTTCGAAAGACTTCATCTTTTACCTTCGGAAGAGTTGAGTCTTTCGCTTCGGAAGACTTTATACTTGGAATATTTTCCAAGTTCAGTGTAAAGCTTCCGCAGCAGTTTCTTCTGAACATTGGCTTCGGAAGATTTTACACTTAGCATTTTTTCTTGAGTGTGTAAAACTTCCGAAGCTAGTTCACCTTTGTTCCAAAGTGCATGTTGGAAGACTTGGTTGTTTTGGTATGTTTTGGTTGCATCAGCCTCTTAGCTTCAGAGGTTCCTACACTTACCTAGTGAATGAACTCTAGCCGGACCCATAGATCTGAATGCACATAGACTAGTATCCCCTTGGTGGTATGTTTACCTCTGTTGAACTTTACCCTCCTGTGTTTTCCCATCACACAAGTTTCACAGAACCCATAGTTGCGTTGGGTTAGCTTACCCAAAACTTGTTGACTACACAACTTACCAAGGCCTTGCTGACTGATATGACCCAGCCGCCTATGCCATAATAGGGCTGTAGCTAGATGATCTTCGGAAGTAGCCACTGTGGCTGCCCCCTGGTCACCATGACCATCCATAACATAAGTGTTATTGCCTTTCCTTGATCCAGTTACTAGCACTAGAGCTCCTTTGCACACCTTGGCTTTACCATCTCTTAAACTAACATGATAACCCTCCTTTTCAAAGGTTCCAAGTGACATTACGCTTCTTTTAAGACTGGGAATGTACCTTACACCTTTAATGGATAATTCACTCCCGTTCTTTAACTTGATCCTAACTGTGCCAATACCAAGAATGTCATATGGCCTGTTATCACCTAGCTTAACAATTCCAAGCTCTTGTCTCTTAGTTTAGATAAATACTCTTTAATTGGGTCATGTGAAAGGAACAACCTGAGTCCATAACCCAACCTTCCATGACTTCATCATTAGTCACACTAAGAACATCAAAACTTTCATACCCTTCGGAAAAAACATCTTATGCAGCATTGTTGATGTGACCCTTATGACTTCCACTAACATCATTCCTTTTCTTCTTCCATTCTGGGCAGTCTCTCTTGAAATGCTTGTTAGAATTGCATACAAAGCACCTCTTTTTGGTCTTAGATTTGGATCTTGATTGGCCCCTTTTCTTGAAGCCCCTTTGATCAGGTCTACCCCTCACCATCAGCTCCTCTCTACCTTCACCCTTATGATCAGTTCGTTTCTTTAATTCTTTAGAATTCAATATGGCTAGCACTTCTTCCATCGACAAAGTCTCCCTGCCGTACATTAAAGTATCCACGAAATGCTCATAAGAGGATAGGAGAGAGGTAAGAAAGATGATTGCCTAATCCTCCTTATCTAATTCAACCTCTATTTTCTCAAGATCCAAGATAAGCTTATTGAACTCATTTGTATGATCTTCTAATGACTTTCCTGGATTCATTTGGAACGTATACAGCCTTTTCTTGAGATACAGCCTATTGGCTAGTGATTTCGTCATGTATAACGATTCCAACTTTGACCAAATCCCCGCCGCCGTGGTTGCCTTTGATACTACTCTCAACACTCAGTCACCAAGGCTGAGTATGATCAAACTATGTGCCTTCTCCATGATATCTTTCTTCTCTTTTGCTGTGAGGTTCCCTCGCAGGCATTCTTCCCCGTTCAGTGCATCTACTACTTTATTTTGCAACAACAGTGCTCGCATCTTGACCCTCAACAGCCCAAAGTCATTCTTCCCATCGAATTTCTCCAATTCGAATTTTGTCGACACCATCTTGTTCTTTCGTCAGTTAATCGTTCACCGATCCTAGCCTTCACCTAGGCTCTGATACCAATTTTTGAAATCTACAACGGATACGTTAAAGTATACAGCGGATGAACAATTAATGTCGAAGAATGATAATCGACCAAAGAACAACTAATGATTCAAACATGAACTACACAATTGTATTAACAAGTAATTTGCAGAGTATTTTCAAAGAAAGATGAAAACAAGAGAGAAATCAGATCCCTCAAATCACTTCCCCGCTCCCCTCTTATACACGGCTGTTAACGGTAATTAACAACCTAACTAACTAATTAACACATTATACCTCTGAACTAATACAAAAGAACAAACAAGTCCCTACACTTGTCTATTTTGAGTTTACTCATAACAAAAATTAACACTAACATCAATGATATAAAAATCAAGTTTTTGGTTAGGGTGATTGCTGTACTCACCTTCTTGCTTCAAAAAGATGATCGGCCTCAATAGAATAAAAACACTACAGATCCACCACTAAAATCATGAACATCTTCAAAATGATTTTCAAAAACCGTCGTTGATGCCTGTATCTTGGAAGCCATTACCAGCTGTTGATGTTTAAAAAGATTTAACAACTAAATCAGATAATGATGATGATGATGATTTAAGGGGAAAGATGATCATGAAGAAAGCGGTTTTAGGAGATGGATGGCGATGGTCTTGGAGCAAGAACTCTGACTGCCAGATCTGGGGTAACGAAAGATGGGGGCACCCGGTAAGGGTTTTGGGTTTTTTTGACAGCTAGATCTTGATAACCTTTTTGAATTTTGAATTTTGATCTATATACACAATGCTTCAAGAGTTGCAAACTCTTAAATTTAAGAGATTTAAGTAAAAGACAACTTTTCCCTTCCCATGTGCTTATTAATATAGTATAGATACATGAAGATAATATACATTAAAGTTTACATACTTATATGTTCTTACTTGACATAATATATTACTAACCTTGTGTCCTTATCATTCATAAGTATATCAAAGCCAAGTCTAAGCTTCATGAAGCAGCTAAACTTTATACTCATATAGGTAGCTCTTTTCCTCTTGCACCTGCATATGTAATTTTTAAAAAGAATTATTAAGAAGTTAAACTTCAACCTCCTCAACATGTAGGTCTGAACACATACCTTGGGATTATGCTACTAATGTGTTCTAATCACTAGATAGGAATTGAGTATTTTAACATGAGAGATTTTAGGTGGACTTCAATCACATACCCAAAGCCGAGTTGTGCACAAGATCTATATTTAACATTTTTGTTAGATGATCGACTAAATTATGTTGAGTTCTTACAAACTTCACTAATAACACAACATGTATCATGAGCTCACGAATCATGCTATGTCTAGCAGCTAAGTGTTTAGACTTGCCATTTTACACTTGACTATGATCATTAGCTAAAGTTAACTATCACATCTTATAGATATGGGTGATATCAGTTTAGGCCACGATAGAATTACATAAATTAAATTTTTTAGCCATTCAACTTCTTTACCAACTGCTACTAATGCCATAAACTTAGATTACATTGTTGAGTTAGTAATGCAAGTTTTTTTCTTTGATTCCAAAGAGATGCTACATCCCTTAAGAAGGAATATGCAACCACTTGTGGAAGAATTATCTTCCATATTAGTAATCCAACTTACATCTAAATAACCTACAATAACAGAAGGAAATCCAAAATAAGCTAAACCATAATTCGTGATTCCTTACTTAAATACTTAATTAATAGCTTGCTAATGATGTGAATTAGGATTACTAATAAATCTACCATGCTTTCCAACAACATAGACTATATTAGTTCTGGTGCTAACCATGACACACTTAAGACTTTCAATGGCTCTCGAGTATTCAAGTTGAATACCTTTATTAGGTAAAAGCTTGAGCTTAGGATTTATAGGAGTGCTTACAAGAGAACAAGCTTTGAAGTTTAATTTCTTTAACATCCTCTCAATATAATAAGATTGAGAAATTGAAATACCATTATTCCCACGTTTGATCTTTATATTGAAGATCACTTCATCCTCCCCCATGTTCTTTATAGTAAACTTAGATGATAAGAATCCCTTAGTTTTATCAACTTGTCTTTGGTACTACTCTTTTACTAGAAGCATCAAACTTTCTATATACACACTTGTCTGTTTGGTTTAGTACAAAACCATTAGACAACACGACATCATCAAAATTTTGATGCTATTGTTTTGGTGCTTTCTTAAGACCGGATAAAGATTTTATCAACTTACAAACCTTGTTCTCATTACCAGCATAGCAAATGCTTAGGTTGTTTCATGTAAATCTCCTTATCCAATTCACCATTCAAGAATGTAGTTTTCACATCCATTTGGTTAATGACAAGATTGTGTATAATTGTAAGTGCTAATAACAATCTAATAGTAGAAATTCTAGCAAAAGGAGCATTGGTATCAAAGAAATCAATACCTTCTTTCTGTCTAAAGCCCTGGATAACCAATCTGGCTTTAAACTTATATATGCTACTATCCACCTTCATTTTATTTTTGAAGATCCATTAACACCCTAATGGTTTACATCCAGAGGGTAAATAAGCCAACTTCCAAGTATTGTTCTGCATAATGGAACATCTTGGATTGCTTCTTTCCAGTATGCAATATCTCTAGAAGCCATAGCTTCACTATAAGTCATTGGATCCTCCTCAATAATAAAACATTATTAATATTGATATCCAATCTTATTCATTTATCCTTCAACAAAATAAAGTTGAAAATCATTACCACAAGACTTAGCTTTTCTTGCTCTTGTACATTTCTAGGCTCACTACTTGTGAAAGGTATATCTTTTGTGTTATTACCGAATGTGTTATTAGTTTGAGAAACTTTCAAACCAGGAGTCATGTCTTTTGGCTAGGTATAAAGGTAAATCTTTCTTTATCAAAGATTGAATCTCTTGACTTTATAACCGAGTTTAAAGATACATAATCATTAGGTTTTAAGACATAGAACCTATAAACCCTGGAGTGCTAAACATATCTAATAAAGATATTCTATATCCTTTTCACCCAAAGTTTTCCTCTTGGATTCAGTAAGCCTCACAGCAGCTCTACATTTCCAAACTCTAAGATAACTCAAGTTTGGTGGCTTGTTGTACTAAAGTTCATACGGGGCAGTCTTATTCCTTTTATTAGTAACTCTATTCAACAAATTACAAGCTGTTAACATCGCTTCACCTCAAAATCCTTCACTCAAACCCGAATATGACGAAACTGAATTTACCATTTCCTTCAAAGTCTTATTCTTCATTTCTGCTACACCATTTTGTTATGGTGTAAAAGGAGCTAATACTCTTATATATTATATCAGTGGATTGGAAGTACATCAGATCATAATCCTCACTCTTTATTAGTAAGAGGAGTTCTACTTAACCCACTTTGATGAAGCTCTACCTTTTGTTTATAAATTTTAAATTAATTAAGAACTTCTTCCTTAAGATGCAATAAATAAACATAACAATATCTAGAGGCACCATCAATGAAAAAATAACATATTTTTTATTACCTAACGGATGGTATCGCATGCAAGTCAGACAAATTACTTTGTATGCCATTATGAGATCTTAGACATTACTTTTCCTAATAACATCTTTGAAAAATTGTCAGTTATCTTAGAAAACATACATGTTTTGCATTTTTCATTGTTCATATCAAAAGCATGTACTAAACTCATTTTAGATATATTTTTTAAACTTTTATAATGAATATGTCCTAGTCTAGCATGTCATAGTACTTATTTGTTCATATTATTACTAGAACTAGTTGAAGTTATACAAACAGATTCATTAAAAAAGAAATACCTAAATTGTATTTAAATATACCATTATATAGATTACCAAATCCAACAAAAGTATCATGTCTTGACATGATATATTTATGAATTTACAAACTTGTTTGTAACCATAATTATTCAAGATAATACTAGACAATAGATTTTTTCAAATACCAGGTACATACAAAACATTATTTAACAACAAACATTTTCCAGAAGTAAAAACAAGCTTAACATTTCCTAATCCCTTGATTGGTTTAGTTGCAACATTGCCCATATTTAGTATTTATCTATCTTTAGTTGGTTGAAAGTCCTTGAACCAACAAAGAACCTTACACACATGACTAGTTGCTCCCTAATCAACCCAGCAAGCAACATCATTATCCTACACATAAAATGCTTTAGAAATTAGTGATACATGATTCTAACCCGAATTATAATTTGAAACTAGAATCTGACCTTGTTGCTTTTGTGAATTCTTAGATCCACTTGGATTAGCATCATTCTTGCCTTTACCAACCTGACAATCCTTTTTGAAATGACTAGGTTTACCATACTTTTAACATGCTAACTTTTTTGTTGTTAGCATTAAACGTCTTTTTGCCTTTAAACTTGTTGGCACTTTTGGATGATTTAAATTCTTCTACCATGTTCACTTGTGAAGGTCCAACTATGGTCTTGTCTTTAACTTGTCACCATCTTGTGCCCTTAAAGACTCTTTGATTCTGAAGTGACTACCAAGTTGGACCAAACTTAAATTCTTTTTCTTTTATTTTAAACTATGTTTGGTATCTTTTCAAGAAGGAGATAGTTTGTCAATGATACTAAAAACTGAGATGGATTCATCCATCTTCATATGATGTTGAAAAAACTATCATTCATCCATCTTCATATGATGTTGAAAACACTATCCTAGAATCCTTAACAGTTCATTGTACTGTTCCATGGCTGGCCTTGATCTTTGTAATTTATAAAATTACCGACAAGAAATTTCTTGCTAAAAGAATCATCTCCCATGTATTTGGATTCAAAGGAATCCTATAATTCTTTTGTAGATTCAACACTTTAATAGATATTAAACAGAAAATTAGACATATCGTTTAAGATGTGACCACGACAGATGTAGTCATCGTTCTTTCACTTGCACCGTCTCTTTGTCTATTCTAGGTTCTCATTTTCAATCAACTTTGGCATGGGGTTACTCTAAACATACACAATCTTTAAAGTGGTTAACAAGAAATGCATCTTCTTCTGCTACCTTTGAAAGTCCCGTCCTTCAAACTTGTCCAGTTTTACGAACTTGCTTTTTATGTCTTTCATAAAGTTATTGTCAGTCATTCTCAATAGCAAATTAGTTTCACTCTTTCTAGAAGACTCGTACTTAGATGATTAATAACTTGAAAAACCCGAGATTTGCAAGATTGTTTCGGGTGAAACTGTTTGGGGTTCATACCAATTGTCCAATAGGATAAAACTCAGGTTGAGAAACACAGTATGATTTGTGTGTTTGAAAACGTGAACCAACAGAATGAAGAAGATGACCAAAAAAGGAGCTCATTTCGTTTTTGCTGGGGCATCAATAAGAAACTAACGTTTGGCAATTATACTTTTCAATTTGAATTTTGCTACCATTTTGCACATGAAATTTCACATGTGAAAATTTTAAATTAATCAATTTTTAATGCATTTCTCAATTCGTTTTTGTAGGGGAATCACCTAACAAAACTATCGTTTGGCAATTATACTTGTTAATTCGAATTTTTCTTAAGTTGTGTCATTTCCATCCCCGGAATTTCACATGTGAAATTTTGGATAAATCAATTTTAATGCATTTTTAATGAAGCAATTTTTACCAAAATAACACTTTTCAAGCTAACATGACAGCTCAACCCCAGCTAGAGGCTCTGGCTTCCCGTCATGGGCTATCGCCCCTTGGACCCCACTACCAGGGGTGCTGCTCCTTAACATATTGGTCAACTAGTCAATCTAATTACATTATAATATCTAACACTCTATTCTTTGATTGCGGCGTGAATCAATATGCCACCATGGAGCAACATTGTGCAGCTTCTCCTTTTGTGCTTACGTGTCCCTCGTTGATGTTGCACGACGAAGGAAATAAAGATGTCCTAAGATTTGCTACAACATGAACACAATGGCCAATGAACAAAACCTTCACTAATCAGAATTGTGTCAGTGATAGTTGTAAGTATACTAAATATGGATATTTCTTTTTCTAACATCTTACCAACAAAATTTACTAAGGGTTTACCAATAATATTTAGCTACAGATTTCGACATCTGCTAGTGGTAGTTACCATAAAAATTATTATGGGTCTACTAACAATATTTAGCAATAGACTTTTGACATGTGTCAGTGGCAGTTACCATTTTACCACATCGACTTCTCCAACATATCAACAAAGGTAAATAGAGTAAAGGATCGTTGACGGCCGTTATAAACAAATTACCTGATAAATGACTTAAAATCCTAGGTTGGAATATCAGATGAAATCTCATTTTCACTATCACAATTGGAGTTTACCATGAATAGTCGTTGGTTTAAATTTCATGGGTTCGAATATCCTTTGGTGATATATCGCTATTACGAGAGATGCAAAAATTGTTAAAAGTACAAAGCCAATTCGGTTTATATTAAACGTGAAAATTGTTTTCCCGAATAACCAGTTTGGGCAATAATTAGTTTTAGCATGTCCAACATCCTACCCATCCAAAGTAGTTAGGTTATTAATCAGACCGGTTAACTGAAATATCCAGGTTTTTTTAAACATTAGAGTTAATCTCGGTTTTCGTCCCTAAGTTTTGTAAATTGTCTCTATTTGGGTACCAACCTCTAATTTGTCTCTATTATTGGCCTGAGTTTTGCAAATCGTTTTCATATTCGTCATTTGACTAACGGTGTTAACATTTTCTGTTAAGTGAGTTTTAAATGAGTGTTAAATGACCAAAACACCCCTCACTTAAAAATAAAAAGTGAATATTAAACTATAAATTTATTATTAATTATTTTACAAAAATATTTAAACACCCACCCACCCCAGGCCCCCTCTACACATCATCGTCGTCGTCGTCATCGGAGTACCACAACCAGAAACCATCGTCATCATCTTTACTCCCTTTCAAGTTCACCCCATGGCTACCTCTGCTTGAAGCCACCTGAACCAGCCACTATCGCCTAAAATCATACAAAACCACCCACCTTCATCACAATCCTCTATTTGATTTGGTACCCGCATCATGACTGTGATACCAACAACCACTCAAATATTATGGAAATCAGACTAGAGCACATCAAGTCTTAGCAAAATCTTGGAGATTCGGAAGCGATACAAACTAAGAGAGGAGATGGGGTGTCAATTTTGTGTGTTGATTGGATTTATTTGATTTTAGGTTGTTAGATCTATACACACACACACACTCTATCAGAGACAAATCGAGTAATCGACGCATGAGAGGTGTGGCAACGGTGGTGGTGGTTTTGTAGGTTTAGGGTTAAGAAGATGGATTGTGTATTTTTGGGAAAAAGAAAGGGAGGAGTAGATGGTGATGGCTAGCACAGATGCACAAGATGGTGTGGCGCCCGAAGGTGGTGCCTATTTGGTGTTTTGCAGACGTTGACGGTGGCGGTGGAGGTGGCTGCCGAAGGGTGGGGGCAAGAGATGTTTTGTGGTGAGAGAGAGAGAGAGAGAGAGAGAGAGAGAGAGAGATGAGAGATAGAGAGAGAAACTGGAAAGTGAGAGAGTGGTGAGATTTTTTTGTAAACCATTTAAGCTTCTAGGGGTATTTTTGTATTTTCAAAAAAAAATTAACAGAAAATGTTAACACTATTAGTCAAGATGACATAAATAGAAATGATTTGCAAAACTCAGGCCAACAATAGAGATAAATTAGATGTTGGTACTCAAATGTAAACAATTTAAAAAACTCAAGGACGAAAATCGAGATTAACTCTAAAAGTTAACTATTTTATAAAAAATCCTCTAAATATACTAAACATATAAAATAAACTTTATAATGTTCTTTTTATTTAATTTAATTTTTTATAAAATTGCAATTTCATTACATAAAAACAAATTAATTAAGAGTACATTTTATTTTTTTTAGGTTTTATATTTTAATAAAAAAACATTGTTGTTGTTTTCCTTTAATGTTTATTCTTCCTCTTCAGGACTACTAGAGTGTATCAATTCATCGTAAGCGAGTTATTCACCGGAGAGTAAAAAGTGCATTTCCTCTTGCCACTTCTTTTGCGACCAGTTCGCTTTTGAGGCTTGTAATAAGTCGGTACATCTTCCATTGTGTCCAATGGATCTTTCAAGCAAATGGACAATTACATAGAAACTGGAGTGAGCTTCGTTATTCGGTTAGATAAAACCCTAGCTACTAAAAACCAATAATAGAAAGTATAAAACGAAAAAAAAAAAACTAACAGATTACTAATGTGACTTCAGCACAAGATTTCCGATGGTTGTGTCCGTTGCAAAAAGTCCTCGGTTTTGTGATATTGGATCTAACCTTAAATAAATCCACTCAGGGACACCATGCAGTTAATGTTTTCATACAAAATAGTTATAAGATTTATACTCAATGAATGATCATACCGCTTTACAAGTTATGAGTTGATATACTCTAGCGAAGCTTCATAGGGGCCGGGAGGGGGGGCGCCCCCTTCTTTTTTCCGTCAGTAGTGTTAATTTTCGGCTCGCCGGTGTAAATTTTCGGTCCGGTAGTGGAAATTTTTTAATAAAAATAATGCTCGCTCCCCTAAAATAGTTTACTTTCGCCCCGTCCCCGTTAAACTATGGTTCAAATTCCGCCACTCTTAATATAACATCTTATCATTTGTGTTTGTACTGGATGCTTTGTTGACTATATTCCTATATGTTTATATTACACATCAGTAATGATTATTTTAGAAAAACTAATCTATCACATTACTTTTAGATCTATCTGTATCCCGTATGGCTATTTTTTACTCTTATAAAAGAGTGAGCATAACTGAGGTGGCAGTCACTCACAGGACACCTCGCCTTCATGGGCGTGAAAATATACGCTGCCCTTGATGCGTGAGTATGGTTATAGTTTTGCCCCCTAATGTTGTGCTGATTGGGCTTCATCCACGCATAGGATGTGGAGTATTAATTACACATGCCTTGATTATAATAAAATTAGATTATTTGAACAACAGTGTTAGGAATTCAAAGGGAAAACTACATACTATAAAAATGCTAAATTTCTAATGTTATGCCTACACTATCGTATGTGGGTTAAAACATTCCAGTTATATCTATACATCTATACATATTAATAAAAAAGTAACTTGAACCACATGGCATCTTCCTAGGATGTCCACTTAGAATCTGTGCACGTGTTATCACCATAATAAACATATTATTTTAAACAAAAATCAATCATGTTAAATTTTCCATACTTAATCTCAAATTTCAATTTCTATTTTAAAGAATATAAATAAAAATTTAATTAAATCAAACTTTATAAATTTGTTAATTTTTTTAATAAATAAATTTTCATTTAATATGATAATTATATCATAATAGTCGGAAAATTAATTTTTTCCTGTCTTGACATTGGATCCTTTATTCTATTCGATGTTAATTAGATCATGTCATCAACATTCTTTTTTTATTTTAACATTTTATCACTTATTCAACCCGTGTAATAAACAGGTCATTAATCTAGTATTTTATATAAACCTAAACAAATCAATTAGGTTATATTTCAGTGAGTTTGATCAAATAAAAGAAATGCAAGCTAGTTGTTTAAGGAAATAATTAGTTTCTATCCGATAAAAAAACTTTTATTAAATATAAAACGTGTTTTATTTTAATTTAAAGTAATTTGACTAATGTCAAAACTTTGCAAGCTAAAAGATATTGATAGAAAAGTTATCAAAAAAGTAACAGGAGATGTGTACCAAATGATTCACTAAGAAGAAAGAAATAAATATAAAAGTAGGAGAGGTTTTTATATGAAGCGTCATAATTGTATAAAGTCTATGGAAACACCATAACGTTACACGTCTTTTGCATAGAGGGGTAATTTTATTCGCGTCATAAACACGCACAAAAAGTATATATTTACTTAAGTTATATGATAATTACGTAATTTATATTGATAATTACTTAACATGTGTTTATGATTAAGCGCAATTATAATTGCCCTAGTTATAAATTATTACACAAGTTATATGATAATTACACATACTTGTTTATAACTACAAAACCTTTGTTTATGATTACACTTTATAGTAATTACTCAAGTTATATGATGATAATTTATAGAATAATAATTGTGCAAGTTATACGCGCAACGTACATGTAAGTTTTTTTTAATTAGTTTTTTGAAAAGTATAACAATATATATACTCAAATCAAAACGTACAAAATATTATGCATTTAAAAAATAAGAAAAGCTGAAAAAAGTCAAAAATTATAAATTATTTTTATTTGACCTCTTCATGACTCTTTCATGAGTGATAAATAATTTCATCCTCATATCTAAACTGTTGAGTTTCTAGATTAATAGCTTACAATATTTTATACACTTTGAATGAAAAATACCCTTTGTATTATAAACTTTTTCTATAAAACTATTATAAACCTTCTCTATAAATTTTGGTCCAACGGTGCATGTGGGGCGCTGGTTGTGGCTTTGGATCCTTAAGTCTCAGGTTCAAACCTAACTCAAAGAGTTTTTTTATAGTGGTGGTTTCATAATTTACGGTATTTCTAAGTGAGTCAGGTCTGAAGATTCAAAATCAATATAAACGTTTGACATCCCGTCTCAAGAAGATTTACTCGGACAGGATAGTTCAAACGCTGTTAAAAACATAAGTTAAAAAAAAATTAGATGAAACAGTAGAAATTCGAGTTTGCTTTTAGAGCATGAGATGGTTGACATTTTCTTTAAGAAGTTGACATCCACCAAAAATAAAATAAATTAAAAATACATATATATATATAAAAAAATAGTGATTTCGATTAATCATGGGCCTGGGCCATTTACGCCTTTACGATGTGTTCTTTTGCAACCTAAGTTTATCTACTGTCTTCTTGTTAAATCCTCGATTCTCAAATGCAACTTGTTTGAATGTTTGGTATGTTAATGTTAGTACACGATTACTGGATAAATAAACAACACAACGTCGTCACAAAAGCAACATGTTTAGATCGAGGATTCGAGGAAAATGTAGTTCAAGAAGAAGGCTATGAATCTTGGAAGATATCACAACTATATGTCAATCTTGAACAATAGACCTAAACAGTAAACACAAATGTTGTTGCTTTAAAAAGCAAGAAGCCATCAATCCATCATGAAAGACATAGTGCCCAAATGTATTCTGATATGTTTTAAGGCAACCCACCAAGACATCAGTACAACAACTCCATATCAGCAAACAGAATTAAATTGTGAAGACTCTTGTTAAGGATACAGTGTGTAGAATACATTTAAGAGCATTAAAGTAAGGTTGAAGAAGACCAAGCATAAATAGATAGACACAATGAAGGTCATAGGTAATATTAGGACAAATGAAACTTTGTTGAACACTAGAAAGAATGCCATCTCAACAAAAAGAACATCAAGAGAAAATGGTGTTGAGAAATAAACAACCTAGATGTTAACATAAGAAAAGGTTGGACAACCATTAGATATCGTATTTAATATGAGAAAAGAAAAGATAATGGTTACTTTTACTGCTTCAAAGCATTCATATAACGTCATGGTTCTATTTACGGGCATACAATGCTTTGTGTAAGCAGTAAACATGACAAGAAAAAGAATGGAGAAAAATGTGTGTTTTGTAACCAAAGGTTAAATCTATAATGTCTGACTAAATACAATTGCAAGTAATGATAAAAGAACAAGTGTAAACTGATAGTACTATAGGTAATGGTAGGCAACGAGTTTGTCGAACACTGTGAACGATCTAAGGATCCCTATAATAAGGGGCCATCAAGTCTAAATAGAAGCTTGGGATGATATAAACCAAAAGCAAAAACAAATACAGTAAACTAGAAAAGAGAATAATTAATGATATAAACCAAAAGCATAAACAAGCTTTAAAAACATAACCTAACTAATAATAAAAATCCAAACTTTAGAACATATTATAAACTGATCCGTTGTAAGCTTTCATGTTGTTAAAGCAGGTAATCAAACCTACCCCAATTAATGGTGTAGGAGTATGATTTATCTATAGAAGACACAAATGAAAATTAGCAAACAAAGTTTAAAACCTAAAACTTGTTAAGAAGAAAAAACAAAATCGTCAAAGTAATGATATTAATCAGTAAATCTAAACCTTCACTCATCTAGAAAAATTAAATTGACATTACTGTTATAAAGAATTTCGTTGAACAAAAGGTTAAGTAGAAGAAAACATACGAAACTTAGATTATCGATTATTATCAACATGAATTCATCATTAGTTAACTCACCCTGCCCTTGGATGATAATTAAGTAAGAAGCTATGTCACTTATAGTTCTTTTTAACTCGGTTACCAAGCAATCATATTTTTAACAAGTGGGTGAAACCCGCGAGGTGCGGCGGGAGTATAAATATTTTTAGGACGGTGTCTTTAGCTAACTTTACCTTATTATGCTAACTAATGATTTAAATCGGCCGGTTCAACTGGGTTTAGCCGAGAACCACCAATACCACTATTTCAAAAACCAAAAAGACATTTTACCAATTTGATTCTATATTTAATGACATACTAGAATGCATACACGTGAAATACAACTTTTTTTTAGGTTGAGAGCTTCTTATATAAGACCTGGATACTGCTTTAGTTTCTCTACACAGCCGATGTGGGATAGAAATATTGACTATAATAATTAGGGACAAAATTGTAAATGTAAACCTTATTATGCATCAACACTTACACAAAATACAACAACATGTTTATTACATGTCTTAAACTTTTGAGCAATAATATGTGAGATCGCATGATATAACGGGGTATAAAAGTTAGTAAAACTTTATATTTTTACTAACCATCACTTTTTGTGCTAATATGTGATTTAAAACCAGACCTGATCGAACCAACTAGTTTAGCCGACAACTGCCATGTTAACTGGGATTAAGGGAGAACTGAGTTCAAACCCAACTATATAAACCAAAAATGAATCAGAAAAAAATCAAAAAATAAAAAATATCACTTTAAAATTATAACTGGAATTGATATTTTTCATGGCCTTGCACAACAAAAGATGTACAAATCATGAGTTTGTTTCCCCTCAAGTCCATGTATCCTCTTTTATAGGTTTTGAACTCTCACTTTGTTTTTTTATTTGATCAATGTGGGATATCAAATATATATATATATACTACTATAGGGAAGAGCAAATTTGTAAATAACAAGTTACTTATGCATAATCATTTGTACAAAATGTAACAAAATTATTGTTAAGTGTTTAAAAATAGATTAAAATTACAATATTAAGTTGTATTATATAGTAGTATAGATATAGATATATTAAGATAACCTTAAATATAATAGTTATACTTTATATTTAATTAAAAAATGATGGAGTACAAGTATTTAAAGCTTAAAATGAAAATAAATCTTATTACATTACACATTAAAGCTTGAAACTATTCATATGTCATCTTAAAATTAATATAAAATTACAAATCTAATTATAGGTTCTCTATTATATAGTAGTATATATACTTTTGACTACTACAAAACCAATATTTAAAATTTATAGTCCAGACAAGTAACTATCTACAAAGTAGATATTAATAATCTAAACTGTGAGTTATTGGTTGATGATAATATATATTGCAGTTTTACTAATGAAACTTCTAAAATTCAATTTCGTTGCCAAGGACAATCCCGTCTAACGGAAAAATAACTCCGTGTGCTCCCTGATCACATGACATGTTACGTGCTAATGACATGACATCTACTTGAAAAAAATTCACTATGATTTCAATAGAATGGACGGAGTTAGTTCTTGTTAGAGTGTTTTTGTCTCGTAAATGTGAGAAAAATCATTTATTTTGAAAACGATTTGTTTTCAAAAAATATATATAGTATCGGCGATTAAAATAATTAAAAACGGTGCATTAATTTAGTAGATTATATAAAAGTTAATATTGTAAGTTATTAGAGAGAAATCAAATTTTATGGTAAATAACTTAATGAATAGAAAACTAAAAACGGTAAAAGGAGGAGTGCAAGTGAGTGATGACCGTTGTAGGAAGTGAAAAGTAAAGTGAAAATAATGATGTGTCGTGGAGTTAAAAGTAAAATTAAACCATTACATATGATATTGGATGTAATAATCAACATGATTCAAAAAATGTTCTAGTACAGATCGTTTGTTTTAATAATAGAAGATCATAAATGATTCAAAGACTTTGAACATTATAAGGAGGTTATAAAAGCACCTTTATAAGGCATGCATGAAAAATGAAGACGAAGAATAAAAGGCCAAGAGTCGTTCAAAGCTTCATTTTCTGACCAATTCAACTTGAAGTGATGTGCAAAGCAACTTTCTATCGAAACCACATTTTTCAAACCCGCTTTTTTAGCAGAAACCCTTAAAAATTTTAAAATATAACATATCACCTCTTGTATCATGTAAAACTATAACACACATTCTTTTAGTTGAAAAGTATAATGTTTTTCACTGGAATATTCACTTAAAGACTTTTCAAACCCACATGGGTTAGCCACAAAACTAAAGATATTTACAGGGTTTCTATAGAATTTTGATTTTTCAAGAGCAATCTTGAACCGAACTTTAAAATTTGAACATGGGTTAAATTGAAATAACCAAATCACATTAAGAAATAAATAATAAGTAATGCATACATATTACATATATAAGGAGGGTTCAAGAAAAAATCATATTTTAAAAGAAAACAAAAAAAACCATTTTATAGCCCTTGATTAATTTAATCAATAGTTGAAATTGATTGGTGGTATTTTTGTAATTAGTTAATGATCGTAAGCATCTTTAAGGGTAACATGGGTTATTTGGAAACTATTATGTATAATTAACTAAAATTCCTAAATTTACTCTTTCTCTCTCTTCCCTCCTTAATTACGGTAAATAAACGTGTATGTAACGATCATAGAATATTCTAACATAACAAGAATTTTGATTAAAATAACTATACGTATTACGTATATGGAACATTGTGTGCCGTATATGGAACAATGTGCTACATGTATGAAATACTATGTTACGTATACGTAACCCAATTAAACTTTAATTCACCATCAAATTAAATCTCAAATTTTCTTACCATCTAAATCACGTTGATAAATGAAATAAAAGATATGTAATCTTTCTTATATTTATTCTTTCAACATAAACTTATTTAAAAACTAAGACTAATTTCTTATATTTATTCTTTCAACAAGTAAAATTGTGTTACGTATATGTATTATTGCATTATGTATACGTAACACTGTAACTTAGATAAGCTAGTAAGTTACATATATGTAACTTGATACGTAAGAATGACAAAAAGAC
This sequence comes from Flaveria sonorensis, assembly GCA_025506505.1. Lineage (NCBI taxonomy): Eukaryota > Viridiplantae > Streptophyta > Magnoliopsida > Asterales > Asteraceae > Flaveria > Flaveria sonorensis. The sequence goes on along the minus strand of CM046432.1, from coordinate 54,592,059 downwards.
CAAAACTTGAAATAAATGATAGAAATAACCCATCATTTTAAAAATGATATATAATTCTGCATGGTTTTAAGTTATATTCTAATTAAGTATTATTTGCAATTCTGCATAAATTTTATTTTGCCTTCTACATAAGTAATAAAAATCAGCAACTTATCTATTCTTTAAATTCTCCACTAGAAATTATTAACGTGAAATTTCTTCCCCATCGTTATTTTAATTTGAGATTTATAAAAAAATCACATTAGTCAATAAATAATAAGTATAGAGTAGATTAAGGAATATTAATTAATAAAATGATTACTACCAAACATAGTGCAAACAAAATTTACTTAAAAGTCATTTACAGAAAATAAAATAAAAATATATTCATATTTATGTGATTGGTATAAAGTGGTTTTCTTGATTTTCTATTAAAGGAGTAGTTTAATCTCTCCAGTATGTGTGTGTGTGTGTGTGTGCGTGTGTATATATATATATACACACACATATATATAGGGGAGGGATCCGTTGAAAACCATATTATAAATGAAATCCATGCAAACCAGCGGTTACATATATGTAAGTACGTGTTACAAAGTGTACAACAAAAGTTACATAGATGTATGGGTTATGTATATGTAAATACGTATTACCAAGTGCACAACTAGGGGTTACGTACATGCAGCGCCTACAAGTTACGTATATGTAAGTCGTTTCGTCATCATTCACGTTTCTTGGAGTTTATATTACAAAATATATAATGAACATGAAAAATAAGGTTGAAGTTTACTATATATATATATATATAATATATATATATATATATATATATATATATATATATATATATATATAAGGAGAGGATCATGTGAATATTAGTTTTAGTTTGAAAACTTGAGAACTAATCCAATTTTTCTTTAAAAGCCTATAACTTTTCATACAATTTTTTTAATTACACCATAATATCAAGAATTTTTTATATTTCATTTGGCCATTTGGGTATAATATTCATGTATTACATATATGCTGCATATATGTAGTATATCAAACTACATATATGCAAGACATCATATTATATTTATGTTGTATTGTAATAGTAGTATTGATGTATAATGTTTTCTTTTTGATTTAGCAATATTATACTCAAATTAAAATCAAAAAAGGTTTGTGATTTTATGGTATAACTCTTTTTAAAAAATAATAACTTATGAAAAAGTCATAGTTGTTTAAATTTAAAAAAAAATAGTAGTTTTCAAGATCTCAAATTAGAATTGTTTTTAAGTGAACCTTATATTTATAATTGAGAGAGAGAGAGAGAAAGAGAGAGAGAGAGAGAGAGAGAGAGAGAGAGAGAACGAGTGAGAGAGCAAGAGAAAGAGAGATTAAATGAAAACTATGTTTATAATTAAAAATCGCGAAAACTACCTCTAGACAATCACATAATTTATAAAGTATTTATTTTTTAAATGTTTAAAATGTGTTTGAGAAAACTTTAACATAATTAATTCATTATGTAAGGTCATATGCATATTTTTTAATTTAATCCCCAAGTAACGAAGATGATGGTGAAACGAGTTACATAAACATAATTTGATATGTTTAGGTATTATTATTAGGGTAAGCTTCAAATAAAAGGCTTATAAAACTAAATAATGTTAGAAGTAATTTTAACAATTCATCTCCTTAATCAATTGTTACGATCAAGTTGCAGGAAAGAGTTTGCTAGAGAGTTATTTTAGGAATAACAAATTTTGTTGACTTTTTGCAAGTTCTTTTATTTTTTAAAAGATTATAACTTTTATGTTTAATATTATTTTTCTATAAAAATTACACCATAAAACGAGTATTTTTTTATCTTTAAAACAAGTACAATATTATTATATAAAAAGATTAAAAAAATTACGTTTTTAAGCTCATATCTTGTCATTATCTTTAGTGCAGTTCATTGTGTTTTTTGTTGGTTATTTTGTTTTTTAATACTATTATATTTTTTTAAATGATGAATTTTAAAAATATAACAGTGGAATAACATTAATGTGTATGTTTAATAAGTAAAATACAATAATAAATTAACAACTAATTAATCTAATACATCAAAAAAGTGACAAAATAACACAATGTCTCATTATGTTTTCTTATCATTAATGTGTTATCTTGAACACTATGAGTTTTGAATAATATATTAGTGAAATAACATCATAATATCTTTTTTTATTATAAAACACAATAAGAGATAACAACAAGTTTATATAATCTATTAAAAATAATAAAAATAATAACACATTATGTTATCTTCAACACTATGAGTTTTAAAAAATACATTAGTGAAACACAATGGTAGATAACAAAAATAATGACAATAATAACATAAAATGATCTAAAATGTAAAAACAATGATTAATACATATAACAAATGATTTAAAATATATAACACACTGAACTAATATTTGACATAATAAACGTATAAGACACAATGAGATTACGTATTTAACAAAATGACCAAAATGTACACCTCTTTAAAATAATATAATGACATATGTTAATCCCACAATCATTTTTAAACTTTTTAGATTAAACATCTTTTTTACTATAACCATTTCTTTGTTATTATTATAACTATGTGAATATTTAGTGATCATATACTTAAGGGTTTAAATAAAATAATACTTAAATTAAATAGTATTAAGTTATAATAATATAAATAATAAATGTATGTATTTTAATAATAATTTAAAATACTATAAACCAGATAATACTTAAAATAAATATATATTAAATAATGTATTAATTGTGAGAAATTTATTTAATATGAGTAAATTAAGAACACTTTTATATAGAACTTGTACCTTATTTTTAAAAAGTTATAATAGGTGCCTTAAAGTTTGAGTAAAAATTACGAAGTGTATCCTTATCAAATGTTTTATATAATAGTATAGATAATATAGATAAAGATTATTATTATCATCATCACTATTATAAAAGTATTTAGTAATTATATAGTTAAGTATTCAAATAAAATAATATTTATTTTTAAATTTAACTATTTTTATTATTATTATTTTATTATTATTATTATTATTATTATTATTATTATTATTATAAAAATATTTAGTAATTATATAGTTAAGTATTCACATAAGATAATACTTATTAATAAATTTAAATATTAATTTAAAGTATTATAAATAACATAGTATATAACGTTGTGAATATACTCTCATATTATTAAATAATGTATTAGTAATATGCATTAATTAATGTATTAATTAGATAAAGTTTATTAAATAGAGGCAAAATAGTAATGATTACATAGAATACATGTACCTGATGCTTAAAAAATTGTATTATGTGTCTAGATTTTTTGATAAAAATACACTTGTGTCCCAAAGTTTTACTTTATAAAAGACAAATAATATATTTTTATATAAAAGACAACTAATTCTTTTGACATTTTTTGCTATTTTATGATATATTTAAAACATCTTCCCCCATCTTTCTTTAAACCATAATATATTTTTATAGGAGCTCGTTTATTATAAAAAGCATACCATAAAAACGAGCTTTTCGTTATCTTTAATTAGAATAAAGCCTCGCAAATTAACAAACGAATTTTTGTAAAGTGTTATTGTTGTTCTTTTACACATGTGTAAATTTGTACAATCGTTTTTTACACATGCGTAAAAATAGATATTTTATAAACAAACATTCCTCTCTTCTTTTAAATACAAATTACATTAAAATGTTATCGAAAATTCAAAATATATATGTAATCAAATATTATGTGCGTTTAAAAATTAAACATATTATTACACCTAAAAATATATAAAGATATGAAAGATAATAAAATTGCTATATTACAAAACTACTTTGAAGTAGGTGTAAACTTCTTTTACTTGAAATCTAGTAAAAAATACATCACAAAAAACCACAAAGAAAAGTTAAATATATAAAAAAAAATAAATAATATACTTAAAATAATTATTAACATGTAAGAAAACAAATATATACTAATTATTTAGCACGTGTGTAAGTCACTTTTACACATGTGTAAGGTTATTATTAACGCACGTGGGACACATATGAAAAATATATATATATATAACTTACCATTTTATATTACTTAACGCATATGTAACTCATTTTTATGCATGTGTAAGTCACTTTTACGCATGTGCAAGTCACTTTTACGCGTGTGTAAAAGTTATGTGCAAGTCACTTTTACACATGCGTAAAATCGTTTTCATATTTCAAGCAATCTTGAAGTCATGACCAAACACAACTTGATGTGTTTGCCTTAGATTCGTTCGATCAAAATAGTTGAACTTCTGTCAAATCGATTAAATCTTAATGTACATGATTTTTGAATGTATATTAAATTTAAAAAGAAAATAAAAAATTAATCTACAAAAGGTCTAGTTTACATATTTGTAAAAAATAACTGTAACAAATTTAATATATATATATATATATATATATATATATAAAATTATGAATGTTAAAAGAAGAAAATGAAAATTGTTTAGAAGAGAGAAAATGGAAATTGTTTAGGAGAGAGAAAATGAAAGATGAATTTACATTTTATCCCTGTTTAAATCTTAATCATTCATTAATAATAAGATATTATTTTATTACGAAAAAATAAGCACTGTTGTCAAGTTCCCATGAGATGCAATGATTGAATTTATAAGACTTTGCATGATTTAGGATAGTTTGTATTTGAACGTGTGTATATATATACATACTTTGTTAGAGCCCGCGTAATACAATTGTATGTGGATAAGAAATAAGTGGATAAGAAATAGGTGTGACCACTCGTTTTGCTACAAAGTTCCTCAAATAAGGGAGTTTCATAATCTGGGGATATCATTTATAATTCATGCATAGATAGGAAACTCTTGATTAACATAATAAAGAAGCATCTCATAGCTCAACCGGATATATCTCTTCTCAAACAACAATTCATTTGTAGAAAATATACATGTAAAATCTACTCTTAACGAGTTCAAATAGCAGCAATAATTGAACATAGAACCTTGACAAACAGACTGTTACAACAGCTAAACTAACTGAGAAAACAACACCAAACAAAAAATAAGTATACATTCAATTATCAGAGTTATCGTCTAAGTCTAACTACAAAATTTATCTTATATTTATTTAATCACATCGACTAAGCTTAGATGTTGCATCTAAACCATTTTAAACGTTAAAACCGTCAAAGTGAACCGCCAAACCGTCATAATCTTCCAAACTGACTTGTTAAACCGTCGGCCGGTTTGGTTTATGTAGACGTAAGATACCAGATTATGAACTGGACCCGGACCCGACCCGTGAATTACAAACAACATCCAACCCGTAGTAATAGTTTGACACGTGTCTCACATCCAAGGCGGTATAAATTATCACCAATCCAAACCGTTAATCGAACACGCCCCCGATAGCATGAGGGTAGGACCTAATAACGTAACAAACTTTTTTTGGACCACTTCCATCACCATACATGACATCAATACATGCATTATGGAATACTATAAATACAAGGTAAGGGGAATTAATTTCCCCATGCACAAATACTCCCTAAACTCTCTCTATCTCTCCCTTTACCCGTCGCTCACTTATTCCGATTACTTATTCTCAGGTCGAGGTTGTTACAGGGAGACTTCCCCCTCTGTAACGCTTTAACTGGTGTTGTTTGATTGTGTGTAGGCTGAAATCAACGCAGATCTCTCGGTGAATAGAAGTTCAATTGGAGCGAATCAGGTCCGGTTGGAGCTCGTATTTACAGTTTACATTTATACAAACCGTTAAACCATTAATTTGATCAAAAATCTTGGCCGAACCGAACCGTGAACACCTCTATTACATATTAACTTTGTAGATCAATATAGTTTCATAATAAAGAGTTCTCTTTTGTTTTGAACGGTTACATTATCACATTTTGGATCAAGACTACATTATCAAGCATCTTTAAGTGTGATAATCGAGTTTAAATCGAATAAAAATCCATGTTTAGATAAAGATTTCCTTAAGTATAGAAATCGGCCTTCAACTCGGGGTCCCAATAGAACCTTTTGTTTATTACATTTGTTTAATTCCAACATATGAAATTTAATTTCAAAGATTATGAGTTATACCTCCAAGTGAAACTAGCTAATGGAGGTGATCCAACTTAAAAGGCTCTTCATAATGCCATACATAAACTATTACACTAATGTCATCACAAACAATCTTCGAATGTTCAAACATGATTTTGGTGTCGGGTTGAGTTTATTAAAATTCTCATAGTCGACTCAAAACAAGTCAATCGATGAACCTTGTTTCTTCACGATGTTCGTGATACTAAGTCGAGTTGAACGAAATTCCCATAGTCGACCCGCAACGGTCAATCAACAAACCTTGTTTCGTCGAGGTGTTTTTTGGGTCTAATTTATGTTTTTCTATTTTGAAGTTTAAACAAAGATACTTTTGCATTTGTTTCTTCTTTTTAAAGGATATTTGTTCTTATATATTTATCTTGGAGTTTAAGTAAATATATGTTTGCATTTGTGTTCTTTTATTGAAAACATGTTTGTTTCTTATATAGACACGATCAGTCTAAAGTCAGAAAACCAATAATGAGTATGACAGATTTTATTTTACTTTGACTTGCTGCCTCCTAAGTCAAAAGGATATATTATTTAAATATATAATATTCATAATTGTGTTCATTATAATATTTGTATGATTTACTTTATATATGTTTTTCTAAGAATAAGTACATCTAATACTTTGTCTGCTTCTTTCAACTTTCAAGCCATTGAGCTTCACATGTGAATTGTCTAATATCCTTGTAGAATTTATGCTGTGATGATTGCTTTACATTGACCAACATGAATCATTCTTCTATTTCTTTAAGCGTACTGTTCCTACTAATTAGAGGAATTTTGACTATAAACATCAGTCTTGAAGATAAAAACTACACGCGTGAATGACTTTAACAATTCACGTGTTTTATAATCAAAAATGAAAACAGAAAAATTCAATAGTATATCTAGAGTAAAAAAGCAAGGGTTAACACGAAGGAATTGAGTCTGATAGTTGGTCAAAATGCCTTTTAGAATCACCAGTTCTTCATGTTTTAAGTTAAACCTCTTGTCGTTCTTCGATTGGTCCGTATACGAGTCGGTTACCTACTGAAAAATTCTATCTGTTAATGGTGTTTGGATTTAGTGATGATTTTATTTTTTTTCTTTTGAGATGAAGCTTTAAAAATTAAAAAAACAAGAGTTTTCACTTAATATACCAGTGAACCTGAACAATATTCTACTTGGGCGGTTGGGCCGGATTTCCAACGATTTAAACCAATTAGATTTATTCTTAATGAACTTTCATGAGAATCTTGGCATGCTTAAGTCCATTGGCCCAAAATAACTTCCGCTAGTAGTGAAAAAAACCGGTTTCTGAACCGGAAGTGATTTTAAACCCAAACCGAAACTAACTTTGAAATTATACTACACTACATTTGGTAAGAAGAACTTTATATATTTAAAGGTAAATTTTCAATTCCATTATAGGGGTGTTCAAAATCGGATATCCGAAAATATCGGATATCCGAAAATATCGGATATCCGAAAATTTCGGATAGCGGATTTTACTATCCGAATCCGTATCCGAAATTTCTGATTCGGATTTGGATATCCGAACGGATATCCGAATTATAAACAAAATGTATTATTTAATATCTTTTATAAAAATATCTGAAATTTCCGAAAATATCCTAAATATCTAATTAATATATCTTATTTAGTAATTTTTAGAAAAATATTTCGGATAATCCGAATATCCGAAAATCCTCAAAATCCCTATCAGAATCCGAATTTTCGGATATCCAAGATTTTAGGATATTTCGGATTCGGATTTTCAGATATTTAGGATTCGGTTTCGGATTCGAATATTTTTTAACATCCCTACTTAATGATGGGTATATTATCGACTTTGTTGCCTAGCTACCTATAAAAGGCAAACCCGGTGCACGAAGCTTCTTCATACGCGAGTCCAAGGGGTATCAAACCATTTTTGGCCAAAAGCATGAATCCCTACTTTGCATTTTTACAAGAGGTTGTTTTCAGAACTTGAACCTATGATGTTCATGTCAAATGACAACCGTAAAGTTGCTTCAAGGTTGATCTAGAGACTAATATCAAACATTACTGGTGCTGAAGACTATTGTTTTTGAGGGAGAAGGTTGTCGCTATATGGGTTACTTTTGTTATGGTTTGGGCTATATTTTCCCAAACCATGGCACGAGGCTATAACCTGACAAAGGTTGGCAAGGAGTTAGTCGGGGCTTCTTCCTCCCTTATGCCTTAAAATAATCAATTTGAGAGTGATTTCAAATTCAAAGGTTGATCGTACTTTTGAGTTCTGATCATGGAGGAAGAAATGGTCGGAAGCCCAACCTATTACCAGATTGGATCATCTGGAGGAGGTAGAGATAACAGATGTGAATTTATTTAAAAAAATCCATTTTGTTATTTGTTTATGGATTAACTAGGCTAAAGACCTGTGTAACACGCGGGTTCAATCCAAAAATATTGTTGTTGTTTAAAAAGTTCATAAGTTATACTGTTGTTAATAATACCTTGTATATCGACTTTTATCTATAATTTTTAACATTAGCTACATCTAATATTAGTAGGTTTTCTCTATTAATATTTATACGTCTAAATAGTGTATAATATGAAATGAAATAAACTTATAAATAAGAACTTTAAGTAATAAATAAATTAAATTGAACATGAAAAACAATATTTCAAATTCATAAACATCCGAAAATTTATTTGTATACAACATTTGATGTTTTGTTGGTGATTTTTTTATCATTATCTAATATTAAAAGTTTTAATCTCTATCTACTTTTAACTCAAGATAATACAACATAGAGCTGTCAATGATCCTTGTTTAAAAACAAACCAACTTTAGATAGCGATTGTCCTTGGCTTTTGTTTATTGTCATTGCAAAACACACTTCTAACAGGAACTGTCGTCTTTGAAATTTAAAAGAAATCTTTTTGTCTGAAGGTGTTAAAGTCAACCGTAGAATAAAGTATGATTTTCAATATTACTTTCAGATACATCAAAACAATTTGCACACATATCAAACGAATTCCAATCAAACATAATAATAATATGACAGTACACATAAAAAAATAAAGAAGTTTAAAAAGTAGAAGCATGTAATACCTCTTCATAGATTGATTGTTGAAGTAGATCACCTTCAAATCAAAAAAATAACAGTAAAATAATATTAATCCAAAAACACAATTGTAGACAATGATAGGCTAAATCATAATCGCAGAGGATAAAAGCTCAAATATAACAAAAAACAAATACATTTTGTTGAAGAAAACTTGATGAAACCGAAGCCAAAATGAAAACTTGATGAAACCGAAGGCGATATCATCACACTTTATAAATACAAATCGGGAGGTCATAAAGCTGGGATGGTTGAGAAATATTTTAAAATCGGGTATGATTTCATTCCCAAAAAAGATACCCATAAATTCCTTCAAATCGGAGAGAAGTCGATGAAAAAATCTCGTAACTTTTGTCAAGATTCGAATATAAACCGAGTATTTAATGGAAACACACAATCAAGGAATCGATTTCAGAGATGAATAAAATCGTAAATGATTTCTACAGTTTTTGTTGATGAATTATTTGAAAAAAGAAGAAATATCGGGTATGATTTAATTTTCAAAAAAAGATGTGCTCTAATTTAGGGTTAAATTTCCAGATTTTTCCTAAATATCTCTTGTATCAGAAGTTGACTTTTAGTCAAATGAACCTAGACTAACACTAAGAACATATACATATTTAGGAGGGAAATAAAAAAAATAAAGGTTTAAGAGAATGTCACGTGACACTAAAGTTATTGTTTTATTAATAAGTATAAATTGGCCATGTATAAGATCCTTTTGCCAGTATTTATTGTATTAAATTACGGCTGCTGGACTTTAAACCATTACTATCTGAGTTTCATATTGCAAGTTAAGGAGAAGAAAACGCACAATGGGATGTAAACATAGTGAAATTACCAAAATGCTCATGACTAGCCAAATGTGCGATAGATGATACGTGTGATGGCTGATAGGTTATGTTTGACGATTAAGAGACTAAAGCAACAAATTTAAACTATTTACGACAACTTTCTCGGTGGGAATTCACTGCATAACTTTTGAACCAGATGAATGTAATTTAGTCAAAGTTATAATATGTGTGTTAGATTATGATTAGGTACTTATGCAAGTGTGAATACAGATGTTAAATCATTAGATTAAGCATACAACAAAAACTTGAATAAAAGAATGGCATAAATAACGATTAACAAGTGTACAAAATCATTCGTTTTGGTTATTCATGCAGCTGATAACATTTATTTAAACATACATATGAGTGACATAACAAAAGAGCTATACACACAACACGCAGAGACACGCGCGTACCGTTAAGGAGGTATCCATTCTATTTCAAGATATATTATCCCAGATTCTACATTCTGCAGTTGAAGCGAAACCTCCTGTTTTATCTTCCCATCAACTATATTTACCGTGCTGTCTTCTAGTAATGCATTATCATGTGATTGCAGCCACTTCCCTATTTGCATGTCCCCAAACATTGAAGCGTCCCCGTACGCCATTGCTGATGTCAACATTGGCTGTATGTCGATTTCTGCTTCCCCCATTATATCATCAGCAGAGAATCTATCATAATCGAAAACTTGCTGCACCAACGAAGCAAAGTTGTTTGAATCTGAGTTGTGAGTTTAAACTTCAGTAACTAGAGGTGGCAATTTCGACAATTTGAGTTGTATTTCATTCCAAACGGGTCAAATCTACTTATGAATGGGTCGATTTGAGTTATATTTTATCTCAAACGGGTCAAATCAATTAGCTAAAAAATAAACTGATGAAATGGATTTAAAGTCATCCAAAGTCTGCTTTTTAATGCACATAACCTCCTAAAAGGATTTTTTAAATAATTCAGATTATTAAGTTATTATAGTAATGATATTGTTTTCATATTCATAATTAACATATAATTATGTTAAAATATTAGAGAAAAAGTGTTTGCGGATCAATTTGACCTAAACTGACCCGTACTAAAAAATGGCCTAGTCTGCCTTTTTTGCCACCTCTAATCTCTATTAACATTTGGATGAAGCATCAACCAAATTTGATTCCTAGAAAAAACATTAAACAAAGAAAGTGACAGACACAAGCATCGGGTTACCAATTTAACTGGCCCGTAGTCCTCAGGGACGGAAAGCATTAGCTCTTCGTTCCAAATCGGATTTAAGTTGCTCTTCATAATGGCTGTTTGGGCCTTCTAATAAATGTGAGAGCCAATTGCAGCCAAAAAGAAAGACACGGGGAACAAACAAGCATCATAATTATGTCTAGAATCATATATGGTTCAAAAAACTACATGCTACTAGCTGACATGGGCCACGGTATACATGGCATATCCTGAACTAAAAACTGATAGAAATTAAAAATAAAGAAAACGAACCTGCTCCCCTAGTGTAAGAACAACATAAGGATCACTTGAAAGCATATCACGGATAGCAAGATTTGCACCTTGAAGAATTGTGATCTTCAAGTGTCCAATTGATCCATCCGTGCATATCTGTAATAGTTTTCAAAAATGAACTGACAATAATGATTGGTTGAAAGAGATAAAGTATTGTGCACTAACAGTTTTCTGTGCCGAACTTGAAGTTGGAGCGCGAAAGCTCAGCTTTTTGGAAGGACTTGCTTGGAGAGTATTTTTATTTGTTGAGGTCTTTAAACTTGGTTTTAAGAACTCTTGATGCTCATACTTGGACCTAAGAGGTAAACACAAGGTATCTTTCACCATTAAAAAGTTATATTTATTTGATAAAACAATTTAGATAAACTTTAGCAGGATCAATTATCTTTAAGTTGATATAAGCATCCACAACAATAGATATTTCATTCAAGACAGTGATGGAAATGATGAATCCACTCAGTTTGTTTCAATGTTCTATCAAAATTCACCTGATAAATTTAGTACGTTGCTCGATACTGGCATCCGGCCCAGGCTTAACTCCTTCAGGAATATGGGCCTCGTAAATTGAATTTGCAGAACTATTCCCTCCAACTTCAATCATGGCATCAATTTCTTCATCGGCCCAATCATCAATTGTCACTGATAAAACCTATCCAGACCATTTTATGATCCATCAGCTAGTTAGTGTATCAGTTGGAACTCGCATACAACCAAACTTCAAAAATAACTATTGCCAATGAGCGAGAGACACCGAATAAGTTCACCAACGACACTAACTATACAAACAAAACCTTATAATTTATAATAATAGTAGATGGTATCACAAAAGTCTCAAAGTTTAATATCATTGAGATTTGACACATAGAATTTGGTTATAAAACCTTATAGTTTCTAAGGGAAGTCTACTGTTTTTTCTGCCTGGAGTTCTTTAAGATTGTGGAAAATAATCTAGGCATAGAATATAAAAAATCAACTACCTTTGAAACATTTGGACCTAGAGTTCTGTGCACACCACAACATTTCAAGCATATAAACACTCCAATGGTGGGTGACCTGAGATTCAAAATCAAAATATGTTATATCGTGATAAGCAATGAATTATATTGATGAAACGGTATTTACCTATAAGCATTGATAATCAAGGCAAAAGCGAAACAAAAAAGTGCACCTGCATCCTTGTATAATTTTTATTTCTATAAAGGCCATTCTAATCCCATCTTTTTGTACATTTTACATGTAAATTTAAGAAGTTACTGTGAATTCCATGGGTTTTTGTGAAATATAATTACTTACACCGCCTATTGACGAATCAACAAGTCAAAAGAACTAATAGAGGCGCAGGACACAAGCCTTGATCATTGTGTAAAATGTAAATATATATCCATGAAGCTATTGTAGTTATAGAAGAAATGAGTGTTGATAGAACTTACGCCCATTTAGGGTCGTGCGCACCACAATCAGCACAAGTACGATTATCACTTTGCTGCAGTAGATCTTTTAATTTTCTCTTACCTGCATATGTAAGATGGTTTCATCAATCTATCACCCCAGCATAGAACAACAATGAGATGACTAGTGAGATGACGTCCCTTGATGCATCTGAACATGAAGGTACCTTACGTCCAAATTAGTGAAAAAATTATTGCATGATCTTTATTTTTTAACAAAAAGTTGTACCGTTTCGAGCATTTGTGCCTATGTCGATAGCATTAAGCAATGGTATGTAATGGTGTTAGCTACATATGGGATGGATTTGTAAACCTCTTCTAACGAAACACATGATGACACCAAATATGAAGAAAGCCTCTTATCAACCATATCAATATATCGGTTCAAGTTGAAGTGAGTAAAGACTACTCTTTCAATCCTGTTCCGATAGAAAACTCATGATGATATATACTATGGAGTTATGCACATATTCTTTATATCAATTTGATTATTTTCAATTTGAAGAATCAGACTCAAATCATCAAGAAATCTGTCTCCTAACATATCTTTCCAAAATTAATTATTTTGACCATAACACTAAAACTATCTTAATCATAATCCGACTACACAAACACACGAAGCTAACTATTGTGACTTTAATTGTAATGATCACTTTAAACCCACATCAAAAAACTCCCAAATTGGTATAGGTTATGTTGATTGATGAACAATTGGTCTGTGGGCGGAAGCCCTAGAGGCCAAATCATATGACTGTATGATGCGTTGACTGACATTGATGTGACCACTAACAAGGTCATACAGCCCTTATGACCTTTTTTCACCCCTATCATACAGGCTATATAATGTGATAGAGGTGACTAACTAACACCACTAACAAGGTCATACGGCCCGTATGGTCACTTTTTACAATGACGCAACCAAGTGTATGTATAGTAAGACCCTAAGGAGATTAAAAGTTGCAAAGGGTGTAATGGTCATACCAGAACTCATTGGTCTGCTTGCAGGCCACAATCATCAATCAGAACTTTCACTTCTCAAACTAACAGCTCTTTGCTAAATGAACATTCAGAGAGACAAATTAAACAATGAAATCATGAAATCAAACGCCTTGATCGATACAAACTTATAAGATGAAAAGGGTAAAACGTAATTCCAATAATGGGTCGAATAATCAATCAAAATGTGTTTGAAACATCAAAAGAAAACGAATTTAAAACAATCATAGAAGATGGGTTGTGGGTTATCGAGATAATCATATGTTATCAATTGAAGGTGGGTGAAATGCGAATGAAATTACGATTAACAATTGGAATGCCTCTAAAAGTATGTAAATTGATTGATGGATCGAAGATAATGGTGGCAAATTTACCTTATCTAATACGTTTGTCGCATGAGAAACATCAAGGAGAAGGATGAAAAACAGGGGTTGTTTATGTTTTGTTTCTTTTGGAAGATTTTTGCTTCCATGAATGCCAGATGTTGAATTCCATTTTGGCATTTGCTATTCAATACCCATTCAATATATATTTCGAATTTTGATGAGTTCAATTTTTGAATACATTTGTTATGACTAATGATTTTCTAACTTCTTTTCTAGTATGTTATTTGTTGTAAGGTTCGAAAAATCTATTAAATTTATATGATATGATCAGTTTATTCTTATACATACAAAAATTATACAAATATTTTGAGTTAATTATGCGATTGGTGTCTGTAGTTTGTCCATATTACAATATTATCCCAACTTTTAAAAAACCAACAAACCAATTTCAATTCTCATCATTTTCAGTATTCTCTATGATCCATAAATTAAGTGATGATTAACCTACAGGAATTCGTCATCTTCTTCATCGTCGTTACACCGCCGGTGACATCTCAGAACCCCACCGGCTGCAACCAGTCATACCCTGGCGGTCAATTCACCATCGTCCCCTACCCCTTCGGCTTTACCTCCGGCTGCACCATCCAGCTCAACTGCACCCAAAACGGCAACGTTTCAATTGGCGAATTCGCCGTTCAACAATTCAACTCCAACGGCCTCCTCGTCAGCCTTCCGGCGAAGTGCGACCGCTCTGTCGAAACCTTCAGCCACCTCTACGGCCAACACTTCGCCCCGATGACGACGTTACGAACCCAGCTCGATGTCGTTAACTGCGGTGGCACTTAGGGCGGTGACGGTAACGTGAGCTGTTATACTAGTGATGTTGGTCGTAAGTTTCTTGTTTTATTCCGGCGACACCCGCTGGAGATGGTTATGGTGATGGTGGTCGGAGGTGGTTATGGTGATTTTTGTAGGGTAATCAGGCGATGGTGGTTGTGATGGTGAATGGCGGTACGTGATGGTCATGTTGATAGTAGTGGAGCTGGTGGTGATCCACGATGGTGCGGTGGTGCGTGGGCGATGATGCGGTGGGGCGCTGGTGACGGTGCAGTGGTGTGCCGGCGACAGGGTGGTGCGATTGATGTTGAAGATGATATGTGGACTGTGTATATTATTAAAATATTATATAGAGATTATTAAATTATGTTATGGGTATTTTGGTCTTTCACTTATACTTAATTGAGAAACTTAACAGAAGTTAGTACTAGGGACCGATCCTGTTACAGTTTGGTAAACAGTAAGGACTAAACCTGTAATTTTTTAAAGTTAGGATTAATATTGTAATATAAAAAAACCATAGGGATTAATTGTGTAATTAACTCAAATATTTTTCTTTTTCATATAACACCCATCCCTCCTCGGTTCCAGCAATCCATCGGCTCTCTTTTGCCTAACAACCCCTCCCCTATTTAGAGATGTGATAATCATGAGATTTTTATAACATCCTGTTTCTTATGCATAAATATAAGTGTTTGATGATTATTTATATTTCAAAATGTTTAAACTGAGTGTGTATAATTGAGTGTGTAACAGGTTTTAATTAATTAAATGATCGTTTGAAAGTTGAGGTGTTAAAATTATCACAGCTATAAATATTAAGTCTAAGGACTAAAATCGCCAATTTCACAAACATATGTTGTACAGGTCGTATGGTAAGGGGTAAATATATGGGTAGTATAGAAACCTTTTAGGAGTAAAACTAAGTTGTTGAGAGTTCGAAATGCGGAATGTTGACTCATTATGACTTTGACTTATAAATCCTAGCTTCGACTTCATAACTTTTGACACACTATCAAAATATTTTGGACATACCATAGGTGTGATGGGTATAATCGGTAAATATGAGCCATGTCGTAATAAGTATTCTATATAGCAGTGGTGTTTTTTGGTAGTGAGCGCGTGTGGTGATCGAGTGGCGAAATATAGAGAGGGTCAAGCAGATGCCAAGAGGTAAAATTTTGTAACCTAGCTTAGTATATCATATTTTATATTAGTATTTTGTTACTAGTCTAGTATTGGGTTATGATATACATATATACGGGTTAGTTACCAGACTGATACGGTAATGTACCTGGTTATCAAAGAAAGCACACATGTGAGTGCCATGTAACTCAAATATGAAAATATATATATTTTATGATATATTAATGACTGAATGATAATGGGATTATATGTGGGTTAGTTTATCATGGGCATGTTATTATAAACGTTAACCACCACAAGGGTGGTGATGGTTATCATGCATCACCAAAGGTAGTGTATGCAACTATAAACCACCATAATGTGGTGGTTGTTATCATGTATCATTAGGGGTGAGTGAACACGATCATGTTACACTATATGGTCGGTGTCTGTTATTGTGTATCACAAGGGATAAGTGAACACAACTATGAAACAACACAAAGCTAGTGCTTGTTATCATGTGCCATTTAGGGTAGGTGAACACGATGTGATACTCTAGGGTTTTATAACTTTAGAACCAAAACTCAACAAACAACTATATATGGGTTAACAATAAGTAATAAAGTTATTATGGATTAATACAAGTTGTTTATCACCTAAGATGTCTAAGAGTAATTTTACTTAGTGAAAGCTACTGTTGTTGGTGATATATACTTCTGAATTAAAGTCTGAGGTTTGATTTTTCGATTCAAGTCTCTAGGAAGGCTCAAACATTGTAATTGTAAATTATTAAGAAGTAAAAACTTCAAGCTTTGAGTGATGTGTTTTGACACAAACACGAGTAAGTCTAATATTATAAATGTTTAAACAAATGAACATAAAGTTTAACATTTCGAATAATTCAAATCACTTTTATTCTTCATGCGTTTTTTATTGGGTTTCGTAAACAAGGTTTTCAATTTTAAGATTTGATCAAGCACATCTACAATCAAAGTATTCATTAACCTTTTCGCTAAATCTACAATCAAAGTTAGAGGATTTGAAGTATGTCATCATGTAGCATTAGCTAGCACTACTAGCAAAAACAGGATACTTGTGACGAAAAGTTTATTAATATTTTACAATTAATAATAAAACTTTATTTTACATCTATTAGTTTTCTATAAATTTGTGACGGTTTGTAAATGATATATTTTTTAATTTATTTCACATATTGAGGGTTTTAAAATATAGATGCTTGATAGAGACCCTTAATATGCTAGAAGCGAAAAATTACTTGTGAACGCAACTAATTATTACGATTATTGTTTATGGTATCAAAATATTTAGATTTTTACATATACTAAAGCATCAAAGGTTATTTATGAAGATAGATTAATAACGTAAGACGCAAGTTTACAATAAAACAATTTCAAGAATATAACTTAATAATAATAATAATAATAATAATAATAATAATAATAATAATAATAATAATAATAATAATAATAATAATAATCAAACAACCAACAATATTTGAAGGGGTTTATAAGTAGAAAACCCCCTCCATAATATCCCTTAAACCCTACGAAAACCCAACAATTCATTCGATCTTCTTTGATCATGGTGGTGATTCCAGACTCTGCAATGCTTCACGATCGTATTCAAAGGTACTTACTTACTGTTGTTTTCATATGATCAACTGTAATCATCATGATCATATCTTCATATTATCATTATTATTATCTTTAATTTCGTTTTGATTGCAGTGGCGGAGGAGTTGACAAGCAATTTCTTGCTGCTCCGGTGAAGTCTGCAGTCGATAAGTATCAGCTGCTTCCTGAGTTTCTCAAGGTAATTGCATTTGGGTCTTTGTTATTGATTGATCATTCATGAAAAGATTCGTTCTTGATAGAAAGAAATTTAGTAGGATTGAGAATCCGTTGTTTGGTTAAAACAGGCATTGTAATTGAAGTTTTGGTTTTTAGACTTTCATAATCGCACGGATTTTGTTGTAAAAGGTTTTGTTAATTCGGTTATGGTTATGAGAAAAGATGGTTCGGTTAATTTGATTAATTATTGGTTAATCTTGTCAATTGATTAATCTTATTATATTTGGGGTGTTGCTTTTAATATATAGAAGACGATAAACAACAACTAATAATATGTTACAATAAATAGTTAAACAAATACTTCTCTGCTAAGTAACATATTATTTATAGAATATAAAAAAAATTAAAGGATAGGTATTGTCGATCAGTTCAGTTAATTCCGTTATTTGTACACTAGTATCCATTACCCAACTATAAAAACTGGTTTTCAAAAAAGTCATAACGGAACCATCGGTTTCTCAATTGGTTCGTTTGGTTATTTGGTGTTATCCTCATCCGAATGATCTATGGCTGACGAAGGTCTTTGTGTTCATTTATAAACATTATTTTATTTGAAAATTTGTTACGTCTTATATTTGTTTATGAAGATAATTTTATATGGTTATAATCAATCTTTTCATAACCGACTAGAACCAGCGGTGTTACGAGTTCACTGGTCCTATAACTAATTTAAAACAAAATCTAAAACAAATTTGTATATTGGGAGTGGATTTGCAATGCTAACAAATATAACAAAATATGAAGCTGTAATAAACTAAATATGAGTATGAAGCAGTAAATGTAGAACTAAATGGGATTTTGGAAAAAAAATAAGTTATGAAATGTGGTCCAACCACTTGATCCGGTTCTCCAGTTTAACCGGTCCAACCTATTTGAAGGTTGGCGGTTCAAATAGACTCAATCGGACAAGTTATGTGCTTGGTTTTGGACTGACCAGCTGGTGCGGTTCTGAGAACAGTGGTCTTGAGTTTATAGCGCACTTCATATTCTTATGAAGAGAAATGAACAATAATAAAACAACTATTATATAAATCTTTGGAAGGGATTTGTACATATTCGAAATATTAGTTTTGCAATCAGTTGTGCTGACTTTTGAAGTTGCAGGTCAGGGGTTTGGTGAAGCAACATCTGGACTCTTTCAATTATTTTGTTACAACTGATATAAAGAAGATTGTTGGTGCAAACAACCTTGTGACGTCGCGACTTAATCCTAGTGTCTACCTCAGGTAGAACAGTTGCATTTTATGTCTTTCATGTAGATTCTGAACATTTAAAGATTCAATACTGTAATTTATGGACTTTGAAAACACATTCTACTTACCAAGTTATATGCAAGTATATTACATTCTTTAGCCAATTTGTAATTAACGTCGTTTGGTGAATGGTGACACCCTGTTGTAGTCCAATATTGCACGCGAACCACATTCGAATTGTCTTTAAAGACGAACATTACTTCTACTGACCGTTACTTGTTAATGTGTACTGCAGTTCTCTTACTGTAAGCTGTCAAATATTAGGTTTTTATTTGTAACTCTTCTTGGGTGTGATGACAGATATAAAGATATTTGGATTGGAAAGCCTTCTGATATTGTTGATGGTGTGACCGAGTCATTAAGTCCTCAAAAGTGTCGGCTAAGTGACATGACGTAAGCAAGTTTCTTTTCAGTCCATGTGTGTGTCATCAAATAGATGTGATCATCGATTCGACTTCTGTCTAAAAATTCTAAAATGTTACAAAACTACCTTGATATGCAGCAGCTGTTTGTATTCTTTGTTACACTTGTAGTTGAATTGAACGTTTAGCTTTATGTCTTATGTGCCATTCGATATAGGTATGCTGCTCCAATAGTTGTGAACATCGAGTATCGCAATGGTGCAGATTCTCCTATAATGATGAAGGTATGTTTTAAATCTATGATAATATTTGCTACTTCACTTTTATAGGTATGATATTTAAACTTCTGTTATATGATATTGCAGAAAGACGTTGTGATTGGAAGAATGCCTATTATGTTAAGGAGCCGTTCTTGTGTCCTTTATGGCAAGGATGAAGATGAATTGACAAAACTTGGTTCGTATGTCATAAAACAAAAGTCGTATATAGTACTCTACCTATATGCATTTGTTGAATTCATATTATTAATTTATCATAAACAGTAATATGTAAACTTATTTCTGTTCTTATTTATGTTAGGTGAATGCCCACTTGATCCGGGTGGATATTTTGTTGTGAAAGGAAATGAAAAGGTAACCTTCATTTTCAAGTCCTTTTCTTTTATTTTTATCATTTACTACAAACACCCTTATCATTTTAAGCATTAGTTTCATGTATGTGATTAGTTTCAGTAATCTCATTACGTTTATCCGGGATAGTATATTTCATTGTTATCACTATATTTGCACCTTAAAATACTGATTAGTCCAATGCCCTTGCTATTACGATTTTCGTTTCAGATTTAAGGGCATTAATTGAGTGTTGCACAATGGACAATCTTTTGCTTTAAATCTAACTCAACTCTGTTCTCTTTTGAAAATAATTGCCATTATTTGCTTGCCAATTTGGGTTGCTTTCGGGCGATGGCTTGACTTTATCTGTATGACTTTATCACGCTTTTCTATATTTTGGCTCGCCTTGTGTAATCATGTTTATGTTATTAATGGTATGTTGTTAATTGTGGTGATTCTTGTAGGTGATTTTAATTCAAGAACAACTTTCAAAGAACAGGATAATCATAGACTCAGATAAGAAGGGTTGGTGAGTATTCAAGATACGTATGTGTAATAGTTTATTCTCTAGTTTTCTTTGTTGGTCATGATTACCCCTGTTTTCAGTATACATGATCAAACTCAACACTTAGAAACATTATAGCTAATTTACCAAAATAACATAAAGATCAGGCTATAGTTATTGCTTGTATATGAATTTAAATGAGAACAAAAAAATTGCCACATCAAGTGGTAGAGGAGTAGTGCATGGTAGTAATCTATTTTGACATGCAACTAGCACTAAGGAAGTTATTACTGGAGTAACCATCTTAATTATGTTCTGATTATCATGACAATTATTACCAATTATTCTGATTGCTTGTTGAGATGGGCTGTTGAGTTAAACGAGTTAATCATGTGTTTTATATTGTTTCTTTCTACTTGTTTGACTTTATATCCCTGCATTTGTATCGTTTCATTCACAAATAATGTCTAGACTCTAGACTTGTACAGGTCATTTATATGTTGTTTATGTATGATACCACATTACCACCTTTAATTCACTAATTTTGCCTTCCTGTTTTCCCATTCAGCATCCAGGCATCTGTCGTGAGCAGCACCGCGATGACAATAAGTAAAACAATTATAAGAATGGAGAAAGAGAAAATATATTTACAGCTGAATGCATTTACTACCAAGGTATGAGCATTATATGTATTTTGGTTTGTTCTTTTACAATGTTCTTTAATTTTCAAAATAGTGTCTTGTCACTTTTTCTATAATAAATTAATACTGTTTATTGTTTTTTTAGGTTCCAATTATGGTGGTCATGAAAGCTATGGGCATGGAAACCGATCAGGAAGTTGTGCAGATGCTTGGTAGAGATCCTCAATATGCTACTCTTCTTTTGCCATCTATCGAGGTAAGCCATTGGATTCGACAACTACTAAAAAAACTTGTTATCTCACTTAGCTAAATCAGACCATTTTCCTAATCGGTTGACAAACAAGTCCTAATTACAAACAAAGTTGTAGGATCTAATAAGTCAAACTAATACAATCATATATTTCAGATTTTCAACCCTCCCACTCAGATTGTAAAACTTCTTCATTGAAAATCCTTAAGTGAAAACATCTGTAACCTATTATGCAGTAGGGATGGGTGGTATGTATATCAATCCCTCTTATACATACTTGATAAAGTGTAGATCTGCCTTCAGATGATTTATCTTTATGAAGACTGATTGTGAACAATTGAAATTGCATCATCGTCACACTATTACTTCATTAATGAAGGATTTGATATCTCTAACTCTTCAAGTAACCTTTTATCAGTAGCAGCTACTATTAAAGTTTTAATTTCTGCGTTGTCATCTCCTGAGAGAATAATATTATCCACATAAAAATTAGAACACGACCTTTGTAATTAGCGGTGTGTTTGATATGGTGTGATCTTTCTTATATTGGTCAACATCAAGACTTAAGATGTTTCATTCACCGGACACAGCTTTGAAAAACTTTTCTGATGCTCACAGAAATAGAAAGTTGCATTTAGTTTTTAGTACTAAACCAATAATATTCACAATGAACCTATACTATTCCATTTCATTTATTTTTTGTGTTCATTTAGCTTAACCAGGTGTTAAGCTCAAAATGTTCTTGTTCCATCCACTTTACTTCTGTTCTTTGACGATTGTGATATTTATATTTATGTGAAATGCAGAAGTAATCTATGTGTGCCTGTAATTGGTTGTCAAGTATACTCTTGTGATAATAGAATGTGATAGGTGCTGAATTTTACTTTTATCATTCCAAATTTCAGGATTGTGCAAGTATTGGTGTCTATACGCAACGGCAAGCTTTGGATTTCCTTGAAAAAAAGGTAGACTTGATCGTTACCACGTAGCAAAAAGATTGATTAATTTTGAAGTTTTAACTTCTATGTTATTTTTATGTTAGAGGAATGGTTAATAATCTTAAAAAGTAACTCATTAGATGCAGTTATAGGGCAAACAATGAAAATGGTGTTGCTCATAGTGGCATACAATCGTCATCTAGATGCTGCATTATGCAACAATCAAGCATAAATGTCCTTTTTGACCATCTAGATTTCTCATTTGTATATTTTTGTATATGTTTATTGATCTCATTAGCAAGTTAATACTTTAAATAAAGATATTGGAGGTATTATCAGTATTCGTTTAGAAGCTGTTTATAAATTTATTCTTTTTTATAGTGGCATACAATCGTTTAGAAGCTGTTTATAAAGATATTGGAATACTAGATCAGCACTTGAGGACTAAGTTTTGAGCTTTAGATGTCACAAAATGTGAGCTATGGACGGGAAGTTACAAATTAGGGTCCATTGTCTCGTAGTTGTTAATAAGCGAGTTGAGTCTAAGATGAGTTACAAGGATAGTTTTTTGTTGTCACTATGCAGTTTACATTTTTTCAGTTTGTAGTTAGTGGATTGTTTGTAGTATACATAGAGCTAAAGTGAGGGCTCAAATAATGTAGGAACATAAATTTAGTTTAATCTCATGTGTTTAGTTCTTGATATTATATAAAGCAATATAGTTTTCTGAAATATTTTATTCTCTCTTTTGCAATTCTTTTATTTTTTAATCACATTACATGACACATATAGCGAACAATTGGGTAGTCTTAGCTCCTTTTTGGATGTTTATTCTTTTTGTTGGTTCTCAGCTAATTTCTTCTTTTTGTTCATGTTACATTATTGAAGAAGCTGTTTATAAATTTATTCTTTTTGTTCATGTTACATTATTGAAGAAGCTGTTTACTTTGTTGTTACTTAATTTTGTGTTTTCATGATTATTCATGTTTAAATGCAGCGTAAGAAGTCAATGTACAGGTCCGGTAAGGTATGCATCCTTCTATTTGCTTTTTTGATTCTCCTTTCTGCAAGTGTTTTTAAAGTTTGCACATTAGTTTAACAGTTTGATGTGCTTAAATTAGGATGAAGGAGCTCTAGGTGTTCTTCGAGATATTTTTATTCCCAATATTCCGGTAAGCTGAATCAAGTGTTAGATGAACTATATGAATTTTAATGTATCTCCACTTCACTATATATCTCTCTCTAGGTGCGGGAAAACAGTTTTCATTTAAAATGTGTTTATGTTGTGGTGATGTTGAGACGCATGATGAGTGCAATTTTAAATGAGGATGCAATGGATGACAAAGTAAGTTTGAGCCTAAGCACCCTTCATTGCATGTGTATGTATATATATGTTTTTGTGTCTACTACTAGACTAATTATTTTTTAATAAATTTACAGGATTATATAGGCAATAAACGACTTGAGCTTTCTGGGCAACTATTAGCTATACTGTTTGAGGTGAGTAGCTTGTTTTTCTGGCCAGCAGTGTTGCTGATTGTGACAACGTAGGGTGTGATGCCTGCCACATTTGTAAACGATCCTATTTTCTCAAATATGAAGGATGATTTTGTTGTTAGGTCCATGAACCAACTGCTGACTAGAGCAATTTCTGTTGTCATGACTTTTGTTCCCTTCAATTGTAGTATATTCTTTTTTGTTTTTATCAACATGAATGACATCCGGTTAAAGTTTAAACTTCATGTTATAGGACCTATTCAAGTCAATGAATGAGCAGTTGAAAACTGAAGTTGATTTGAAGCTGTCACACGGCACTAGAGTTGATATGCCAGTGGTATGTCAATTTGATTAAATATGTATGCAGTTGCACAAATCTTTTGGTGTTCTTTAACTGTCCTTAATATTCTTATTCAGTATATGGCGAAAATCAAAAGTAATATTACTGGTGGCCTGGAGCGTAGCCTCTCTACTGGAAATTGGGATGTTGGTCGATTCAAGATGCATGAGAAAGGCATTACACAGGTGCTTTATTTATTATTATTCACGGTAGTTCTAAGAAATTTTGGTTTAAAATATGATGAGAAAACTAAAAATGCACTTGTAACAGATTGTTACTAGACTATCTTTCATTGGAGCATTTGGTTCCATGACAAAAATTTCACCACAATTTGAAAAGTCAAGGAAAGTTAGTGGGCCCAGGGCCTTACAACCTAGCCAGGTAGGCACAATGTCAACCTTAAACTGCTGTTTCACCTTTGTTTTTATTTTGAATACTCAGTTTCATCAGATTGTATATATAAACACTCATTCTCTTTTCTTTGTTGAAATTTTGATTGTCAGTGGGGCATGCTTTGCCCCTGTGATACTCCTGAAGGTGAAGCTTGTGGGTTGGTGAAAAACCTGGCTTTGATGACGCATGTTACAACTGATGAAGAGGAAGGCCCTATTATATACCTGGTATTTCTTTTCTATATTGTGAAATACAGTCTTGATACTATTTGGATAGCATTAAAAAGTAGGAGAATAATATAACAACCAAAAAACATATCCAAGTAAATCCTACAAGCACTTGGGCCGACCTTACGGTAGCACCCCTTCTAAGTGCAATGGAGGTCGCTAACCTAGGCCATAGGCCTTCTTGATCACCCATTGACATAGCCTGACCATTGATAGGGTCTAGGGAGGGTGGGATGGAGGCAAACCGTTATTCTAACCTATAGGTAGAGATGCTGCTCTCAGTGAGACCCCCAGCTTCAAAATCCTTTTTCTTGACCTGTACAATGACTAATTGTCATAAGGTGATCATGTCTATAATCTGAATATTTTTCCCGTAGTGTCACTGCTTGGGAGTTGAAGACTTGTCTTTCATTTCTGGAGAAGAACTTCATTCACCAAGTTCGTTTCTCGTCATATTAAATGGGCTTATCCTCGGCAAGCATAAGACCCCACAGGTTCAATGAAGATATTTCCTTGCTATTATCAGAATTCATTATGTATATGAGGTCATTGCTATGATGTTTACATACTATTTTGAATGACTTTGCAGCTGTTTGCTGATGCAATGAGAAAGCTGCGAAGGGCAGGAAAAGTAGGTGATTTTGTAAGCATCTATGTCAATGATAAACAAGTAAGCTCTTTGGACTCGCAACATGTTCCCTGTAAAGAGTAGGACCTCTTGCTTTCCGTCTTTCCTCCAAAAAAAATGGTTACATACATCATCTTCAAAGTTTGTTATAGTAGTAATTAGTGATTTTTATTTGTTTTAGTCTCACATGTATTATCAACACTAGTTTCACCAAGAAAGCATTGCTCTTGCTTGTGAAGTTGTTTTCATTCTCTTTGTTGGCAGTGTTGTGTTTATATTGCTTCAGATGGTGGTCGTGTTTGTCGGCCTCTTGTAATTGCTGACAAGGGTGTATCAAGAATTAAGCATCATCACATGAAAGAGTTGAAGGTTAGTTACAAAAACACATATTATTGTTAACATGTTTGATCCCTTGTTTTTAACACAATTTTAACCATCACCTTTTTAAAAGGATGGAGCTCGCAATTTCGACAGCTTTCTTAGGGAAGGACTCATAGAGTATCTTGATGTCAATGAAGAGAACAATGCTTTGGTTTGCCAAACTTCTATTAATTGGAAATTAAAAGTTCTTCATTGATTACATGACTTCTATTCTTATTTAATTGTATGATTTATAGATTGCTTTATATGAAGGAGATGCTACTAGTGAGACGACTCATATTGAAATAGAACCTTTCACAATCTTAGGTGTTTGTGCGGGGCTGATTCCTTTTCCTCACCATAACCAGTCCCCGAGAAATACTTATCAGGTTCTTATTACTTTTTTAATAGGATTTTGCTAGGTATGTTTGTTTATTATTCTAATTGCAATTTTTTTTGCC
The DNA here is from genome assembly GCA_025506505.1 of Flaveria sonorensis. NCBI lineage: Eukaryota > Viridiplantae > Streptophyta > Magnoliopsida > Asterales > Asteraceae > Flaveria > Flaveria sonorensis. The sequence continues at coordinate 54,565,440 of CM046432.1, read as the reverse complement.
TCTATAGTGTGCTATGGGAAAACAAGCAATGGGTAATATTGCATATAACCAGGTATGCCTAATTGTGGACTATATGCATTGGATTATATACTTATATGTAGTCACTTAGGTCCATTGTTACTTTTAACTGAAGCTATGTCGGATGGATACATTGATCTACCTTCTGGTTTATCCTCAACGACCCCTACTGACAACAAGAACAATTGAGCTGGTTTGTATCATTCTTTCTCGCCACAATGCTTTAGAATTCATTGGTTGATTCCTCAGTTTGTAAATAGAAACCATAATCATTTTCAGGTTGGTTATGATAAGCTTGGAGCGGGTCAAAATGCAACTGTTGCAGTTATGAGTTACAGTGGTTATGACATTGAGGATGCCATTGTCATGAATAAATCATCTTTGGATCGTGGTTTTGGTCGTTGTATTGTAATGAAAAAGTAATTATTATGATAACATTTTTCAAATAGTCTGTTACCTGTTAGTTTCCGGCGTTTCTATTGTTGAAGTCGCCTTCTCATACTCGTGTCTATGAACAGGATGACAGCTATGTATCAGAAGCATGGAGATGTACGTGAACAGATATCTTCACCTCGCAGATCTCATCATGATCCAGAAAAGATTCAGGTGACATTGGGTGTATTCATAAGCAGAGTTTGACAATTATAATTTAATAATCGCTTGTTAGCTGATTTTTTGTAGATTTTGGATAATGACGGACTTGCTTCCCCTGGTGAAATTATAAGACATCAAGACATTTATTTCCAGAAAGAGTGCCCTGTAGATCCAAAGGTTAAGTCACATCCATCACAAATGTGAGTTGGTTATAACTTACAAGGTTATTATGTCCTTATGCTCTTATGATTGTAAAAGCTTATTTTGTCGTTACATCTAGTCAATATCGAACGAGTAAACAGACCTACAAAGGGGCAGAAGGGGAGCCAGCTGTTGTGGATAGAGTGGCTTTATGCTCTGATGGCAACCAGAATTTAATAGTGAAGTTCATGATTCGCCATACTCGTAGGCCAGAGGTAAAAGTTTATGATTTTATGATATACATGACCATATGCCTCTTGAGATAGTTATCTTTTGTTAATGTTGTTTAAAATGATATGCTTATTTCATTTAGGTTGGTGACAAGTTTAGTAGCAGACATGGCCAGAAAGGTGTATGTGGGACTATAATTCAACAAGAAGATTTTCCTTTCTCTGAGCGTGGTATATGCCCGGATTTGATCATGAATCCTCATGGTTTTCCAAGGTAAAAAATATTATATGTGCTTATTAGCAAAAGAAATCATGCATATTTCAACAAGATTTAAGCCTTTAAGGGGGTGGTGTTGTGGTAAGCCTTGTGTTCCTCTAATAGAGGTCTCAAGTTCAAATCTAGCTTCCATTGGTTTTCTGCCTTCAATCCCCTTGAAGACCACCTGTCCAGCGCAAGCTGTGTTTTACCTGATTCTAAAGGTTATTGAACATTATTATAATTTAATATATTTTTTATTCATGTTTTCTCACTTTATGTCGTCTATTTGATTTTAAGTCGAATGACTGTTGGGAAGATGATAGAGCTTCTTGGGAGTAAAGCTGGAGTTTCATGTGGGAAGTTCCATTACGGTAGTGCATTTGGTGAACCAAGTGGTCATGCACATAAAGTTGAAGACATAAGGTGAAATCTTTCTCTAATTATATAATTTCATCTCGAAGGTAATATGATTGCACATCCTAAATGACATTTCATTGGTTGAAAGCAGTGAGACGCTCGTAAAGCATGGCTTTTCCTACAATGGGAAGGACTTCCTATATTCAGGTTTTTATGTTATTTTCACACATTATGTTGATGATAAATCAAGTGGAAACATGTAGCATTTAACTATCTTTTATATATTGCTTAACTATGAAAACATCTTAATTATAGTGATCATATTTCAGGTATCACTGGTACGCCATTACAAGCATATATATTCATGGGGCCGATTTACTATCAGAAGCTAAAGCACATGGTAATGAACTAATGCTAGTCATGTGCATTCTTTTTGTCACCAATTGTCATATTTAATGATGCTGATTGAAAGTGACTAATCAAGCTTTATACAAAAATCAAGGTGCTTGATAAGATGCATGCTCGAGGCATGGGCCCTCGCCAACTCATAACTAGACAGCCCACAGAAGGAAGAAGCCGAAATGGAGGTGATTTGGCGAATTCTGCTTCTTAAATATGTTTCATATGGCATTAAACAGTAGTTTTAAATGGTAATTATGATGACTACTTAGGTCTGCGAGTGGGAGAAATGGAACGGGATTGTTTGATTGCTTATGGAACAAGTAATCTGATTTACGAACGCTTAATGATCTCTAGTGACCCTTTTGAAGTTCAGGTACATCACATATGTTCAATTACTCTATATATTTATTTTTAGTGGGCATTAACCCAATCCTGTTGTTCAAAAAGTCTGCTATGAACTATGATTTATCAGTTGATGTAAACTCAACTGAATTTAACAAATATGTAGAACTATAAGAACATATAATGCCATCAGTGTCACCACCATAGTCACCAGCGCCACCCTAACATTGCCCACTCACACCCATCGCCTTTGTCCGCCATCGCCCCTAGCCTCCATAAGAACAAATATAGAATGACAATCCATTTTGACACTTCATTTTTTTTTCCTAAAACAACCTCTTTGACCCAAACCCATTTTGGTCGGAACCAGCTTTGACCCATACCCAATTGATACTTTCTTAAAGCAGCCCATTTTGACCCAATCTGTCCGTTTTGCCAGGCTTATCATAATCTTCATGCTTGTTAACCTTTTTTCTTACATGGCAGGTTTGTAGAAACTGTGGGTTGCTAGGATACATAAATTATCAAACAAAAACTCGGTTTTGTTCGATGTGTAAGAACGGAGATAATATCTCATCTATGAAACTACCATATGCTTGCAAGCTTCTATTCCAGGTAAATCTAAAATTTCTCTAGAAGAATTCTCCTTTTGTTCATACATCTAGTTGTGTTACATTATCTTATTATATCATTGGCAGTTCTGTATTTTTCATTCTGTTTTGTTGTAACTATCGGTTAGTATTAACCCTGTCTTCACTCGTTGCAGGAACTCCAGTCGATGAATATAGTTCCACGTTTACAGTTGGCTGATTCATGATGCGCCTGCAACGTCATCGGGGTTTTAACCATTAGTGGCTATATCTTATTTGTTACTTATTGTTATGTTATTTCTAGAGGTATCAATCTCAACTCAGTTACTCAAAAGTTAAATTGATTTGGGTTTATGTCAGACCTCTAATGGGTCAAATGGGTACAAGTTAGAAACTAAGGTTGTATGGGTTAGGAGGGCCTGGATCATTGTATATAATTTTAATAATATATCTTATTTCTTTTATGGGTACAAGTTATAAACTTTTTATGTCTATTTGTATGGGTTAATTCATGATTGGTCCTAACTGTTTACCAAATCGTAACATGATTGGTCCCTGACATTAACTTTTGTTAAATTTTTCAGTTAAGTGGAGTGAAAAGATCAAAATACCCCTAAACTTAAAAAACAAATTACATAAAATACATATAATATATGTGGGACCCACTTTTTTCTAAATAAATAATTCTATATATATACACACACAATAATATATGTATAATTTTACTCTGTGTGTGTGTGTGTCGACCACCACCGTGTAATCTCCACCACCACCGTCCGACACCACCACCGTCCGACACCACCACCGTGGCATCGTGTAATCACCACCACCATCGTCCGACCACCACCACCCAAACCACCGCTGCCGGCTGCCACCTGAAACCCTTACAAGACCATCGCCATCTCCGCCACCCTCCACTGCCACCACACCTGAAACCCCCACCACCATCACCTAACAACCAACACATAACCACCTTCACCTTCATGAAAACCTACCATCAAAACAACACCCCCATCGGGCACCAACATACCATCTCCATCACCAACTAGTCAACCACCCCTAGATCCAACCTGGGTCACCTTTAAATCCTCACATATCACCCAAATTGATAACTGAACATCATAATCAAACCCAGATTGAACCACCATCGACATCGCCACCTACCCCCAACCCCTGGTTTCCATCCTCGGTTGACCTGCTGATCCCTTGCAACAATTGTGGGTGGCGAATGCAGATCTGTTGGCGATGACCGGTGTTCCTATATCTGAATAAGAGGGCGACAACTATTTCATGCGACGGCAATGATTGCGGCTGTTTCAGGCGGGTGGTGGTGGTGGACTTATCGGCTGGATTTTGGAAGATGAACGACGATATGGTGATGGTGGGCGATTGGGCGGCATGGTGTTAGATTATAGAGTTAATTACATGGTGCAAAGGTTACTGATATTGACGATGGTAGTATGGTGGTCCGGTGGTGGTTCCGGCAGTGGACGGTGGTCCGGCGGTTTATAGAGGTGGCTGTAGTACACTGGTACGAAGAAGGAGGGGGAAAGGGTGGGGTGGGGTAGGGCCCACATTATATGGGCATACCATAGGGACCAATCGTGTAATTTCTTGTAAGTGTTAGGGACCAATCTTGTTACGATTTGGTAAACAGTTGGGACCAATCATGTAATTTCTCAAAAGTTGGGACCAATATTGCAATATAGACATACCATAGGGACCAATCGTGTAATTTACTCTTTTAATAATATATCTTATTCTTTTTATGGGTACAAGTTAGAAACTTTTTATGTCTATTTGTATGGGTTAAGGTTGGATGTGTGACCAACTTGTATTTTTGTGTCAGTGATGTTTGCTAGAAAGTTTTGAGGTTTTGTTTCTGAATTTTGATGACTTCCACTTTACATGAGGTAATAAATATGTACTATGCACTAAGAGGGATGGTGGTATATGGCAATTGTACAACTTATTTTCTTGTATAGTTGCAAGTATTTCCTTTGGCACTTCAATAAGTCAACACATTGAGTTCAGTAAGCATAGAAGTTGCTTCCTTACACACATATACATGCATAGGGACGTTAAATAAGAAACTATGAGAACCATATAATCACTATTTTATAATACTATGTTTTAAGCTGCTTCACCTGATCATAATCTTTTTAAAGTTCCGATATCTACACTTTAGTGATTAATATCCAATCAAAGTCATACTTTTGTAAAATAATACCTTACATTTTCATCTTTTGTACATATGGGGTCAAAACAATAGTTGGATGTAAAGGCCTTGGACAACTTCATACTGTAAACTAGATACATGTAAAGTCATTTGTTTATGATGACATTATTCAGAGGTGGTTTGAATTGTTGGTTTTATCGACTTTAATTTCAATTTTAGATTTTTTTAAAACGACAACTCATGCAATTTTAGATTTTTTTTAAAACGACAACTCATGCACTTATCTGATCTACTTTTAATTTTGTTCCGCAGTCTATCTTGGGACTTGAACCCCTTGACCTCTAAGAGAGAGAACACCATTTCACACAGCTCTAAGATCACCGGATCAAAAAAAAATTTTAACAGCTCGAAAATTTTAATGTATGTCTAGGTTGAAACCACATTTATGACGTGAGTGTCTATATATATGCATTTACATATAGAACAAATTGTACAAAATAAACAATTTTTATATTAACATATCCGTACTTACTGAAGTGAAGTGGTTTTAACCAAACCGGTTTTTGACTTGAAATCAAGACCTATATGAACCTGTTTGGAATTGAAACTGGTTTGGGAAACAATCAGTTTTGTGCACCTCCTTCACCCAAATTATCAAACCATCTATTTTATATCAAAACCAAGTACATAAAAAGCCTTTATTAAAAACAACACTAAATTCTATTATATCAAAGAGCCCCAAATCACCAAGTACTTTAGATCCTTGATCTACTGAACCAAGTCCAACAAATCAGAACCAGCTCTTCGACTGGACAATAGAGTCTAGAGAAAGCCGACATGGCTAAGAGCAAGCGACATGGCTAAGAGCAAGCAAATGATTTGTTCAATCAAAGTCGAAACATGCCTGCTTATGCGTATTTGCAGGTTACAAAAATGAATGTATTTGCAAGTTACATGTATTTGGTGATGTTGATCTTTACTTAAATGCGTGTAAACTAAAACACATATATTGATGCATAAAGACACCAAGAACTAGCTATTGATTTGAAGCTAACAGAAATCAAGCAAACTGGTCTTCCAAACTGACTTACCTCCTATTTAGGCTGATTTGAGCTTCTTGGCATCTAGCACCTGTTGCAGAAACAAGAATAATTTTATTAATATTTGGAATATTAGACATATTGCTAGTGTAAAAGTTCACATTGTTCAAATCTTGGTTTTAAAAAGCACAAGGCCCACCGATGCGATAGTTTCTAGTGCCAAGGTGCAAGGTGCAAAGTGTAGAGCAAACAACATCATATTTGTTATATTTCTCATTGGTTTCTATTATTACACACCCAAATAAGATATAAATAACCTCTACATATGATTTATTTATATAATAACCTCTTTGTACAACCTTAAAAGCTACATCTAGAACCTTATGCACAAATTCTATCCACCTCATGCATGTGACTCGAGCCTTTTTTCCTGCACCTCAACCGTCCCTCATGTACGCACCTCGCCTCGATTGCAAAGGTTTTTAAAATCAAGAAAAACACATTCCAATTAAAGTTTACCAACTATGGAATTTCAATCTTAATTTCAGTCTTACAATCTTGGAATCCATGACAGATTGCTAGATTTAAATTGAAGTTCACCAACTATGGAATTTCAAACTCTTGTAACCATCAAAACTAGGCCTCTAAACAAACAAAATAGCATGAAGGAGCAAAAACACTTAATGAACAAAATTACTTGTTCATCTTCGTTCGTCAAGAAAACGAACACAAGCGAACATAAACGAACACAACAAGATTCATTATAAGGTCTAAATACCATCAATATCAGGTTAAACTAAACAACCATATGGGAATATGGGATAGACTCGGTCAATGCCTTAATGGTTTTAAAATGGTCTAGACTCAACTTCTTTGAATAAACTAAGGTCATACAGGAACATTTACGAGCATAAACGAACAAAAGGGACATGTGTTCAATTTCGTCTATCGTTTATTACATAGATGAACATAAATGAACTTCCCACCTAACGATTCACAGGCAGCTATTTCCTTTGGTTCTCATTTACAGAGCTAACCAAAATTTAAACATAATATGCAATATGCATAACCTAAACAACAAGATATTTAATAATTCATACCTAAAGAATCAAAAAGAAACCATCATCATCATCATCATCATCATCTTGAAACTGGCTTTTGCAGAAGTGCAGTAAGATACACCTCTCCATTCTTAACCCCACTCGCATCCGTCTTCTTCGCAACCGCCCATTTCACTTTCTTATACCCCAACTTCCCAATCAAAGGCCCATAAACCTTCTCAAGATCCACCCCTTTACTGAAAAACCGATCAACCCAAAAGAACCCACCACCTCTTAACACTCTATCGACATCATACAGCAAAAATTCCATCGCTTGCAGCGGTATCCACCGGTTCACCGCACGCCCACATCGAACAAGATCCAACACCCATCAAACACAGGCAACCTCTGCTGCAATGGCAGATGCAAAGGCACCAGTCCCCTGAGTGCAACAGCCTCACTGTACGGTGCACCAAAGCTCATTGTGGTGGTCACCACCGTCACATTCTCTTGCTTCATTTGAGCGGCGAAAGTGCCCGTACCACCACCGATATCCAAAGCTAACCGGAGAACCGATTTCGACTTTTTAGCAATGTCGATCAATTGGGAAATTGGGAGATCAAGATCCGATTTGTAAGTCAAGAACTTTGCTTTCTCTTTCTTTAGATCAAACCCTAGATCTGGGTTGAAACAATCGAAAGATTTACACTTGTAATTGCTCCACAAGATAGAATTTTCGGGCATCGGAGAGAAGGGGTTCGTCGGAAGTGAAGATGGTTGTTTGGTAGCGGTGGGGGAGAAGCATCTCCGGCGGGGGAGAGGGTGGCAGCCGCGGAGGATCAAGGGTTCCGCGGCGGCGGAGGACGGCGGCGGACAGGTGGCGAAAGGGGTGTAGTTCATGTACTGGTGGAGGAGGTCAGGGTGGTGCCGGCAGGCGGAGGCGATCGGAGAGAGTTGGGTGTATAATAAAAGGTCCGATGGGACGGTGGTGGTGGCGGTGGCGGTGGTGGTGGTGGTTTGAGCAGATGGGTTGGGTTGGAGGCGCGTGAGGTGGTTGATGGTGGCGCGTATGGTCTGAAGCTGCCGGAGAAGATGATCGGGGACCGGAGGGTTGGGGTTTCCGGTGGGTTTGGTGGAGATCATGGTGGTGGAGAGGTGGTAAAGTGAGAGGATATTGGTGGCAACCATCGCTACCAAGAGGAGTAGATTCAACCCCATTGTGAAACCCATGATGATTCTTGAAAATTTGGGTTGAAATCAAGAAAGATGAAGGTTCTTGAAAATATGGGTTGAAATCAAGAAAGGATGGTTCTTGAAAATTTGGGTTGAAATCAAGAAAATGTTTCGAAGTATTTGGGGTTTGAGCTGAGCTTCAGTGAAGAGTGTGATGATTTAGTGATGATTTTGATTTGGTGTGAATGTGGTGTTGTTTGAGATCCAAGATGGTGTGATGGTGACCGTTGGATGCATGGAGGGTTGTGATCTGGTGGTGGAAAATGTAGGAGACCCGAGATCGTTGGGTGGTTTGTCGGCAAATCGGATTCTTGGTGTTTGGAGTCGCGTGAAAAGAGGGTCAATTTGGGCTATTTTTGTTTCCTTGACTGACCCAGTCAAGTGACTATATTGGGTTGGGGCATCAACGGCATCGGTATCAATAGAATCCTTGCTTGATGTCGAATGAACAGAATACACTACAAAGAGATGGAGCCATAGTCGGTCTCAGATGGGACCAACCAAAGCATAACTAGAGCCGGATCATGATCAAACACTAGATAACTTTATATCGTTAACATACAGAACAAGGACATAAGTAATTGCGTTCTAAGGATTTAAGGTGTTGATACAAGCAAGGTAATTCAGCGCGTTAAAACTAATAGTGTTTTGTTTCACATTAAACAAAAAAGATTGGAACCAAAACATTTATATAGGTTCAATTCTAATTTTTCACAAAAACATAAGAGTGTCGGTAACCATCTTTCCCCACGGATCGTAACCTCAACCTTGCTCGGAAAGATGCCTCCACAAACCACTTGTCGTCCCATAGAACTCCATCTCTCCTCTATCCTTCCCTTCATAAAGCGCCCCTCCCTCTAAGGATCACCTGCTTTGACAGACTTCCCTCATCTCTCATACATTTCGTACTTTTATCTTCTACGACGAGTTTTTGGGGTTGACGGATTTCTATTGCATGTGCTCTAAGGGTTCATAAACCCTCTTTTATATGGGTAGATTGGCCTTTTAGGTTTTATCATAGTTAAGGTCCTATTTAATATCTCTAAATCATGTTATCACTCCTAGATTAAAGAATTTCAACGATACATTATAATTCTTAATCGAATCTTTTAAAAAGAATCAAGAATGAGTATGCCTTTTTTGTTATGAAAACAATATCCAAAATAGACCAAAGAATGACCATCAAAGTGTTAAGCTGAAACAACACAAAAAGCTTCGTGAAATAGTTTGTTAGCTGCCAATTAACACAATTGATAGTTAATGTTAGAAGACACTCTATCAGCAAAGAGCTATTAGCATTAACTAGTTATTACTTATTACTAATGATTGACTTTTATCAGCAGCAACATAGTTACTATTGGCCAGTTATTGTTGATCGTCCTATTTGTTCATGATTGCCTTAGTTGAAACTGATCACTCAATTATTGTTGATCATTCAATTATTGTTGATCACTCAATTACCATTATCACTCACTTAATACTGATTAGTCAGTTCATACTAATGGATGAATTTCTATTGATAACCAATTTCTATTGCTTGGTCTGTAACATCGGTGAATAACAGTAGTGTCAAAGCCAAACTCGGAGTGGTGGCTTGGAGAGAGCCAACCATAACCTTAAAAAGGGTAGAATGTTACGGACTGAACTATTACAATGTATGAGACTTCTCACATTGGTTGTATGGACAATTGATTAGAGATTTATTGATCAAATAGGTTCCTTCACCCATCAGAGTAGTCTTTTGAACGAAATTCCGTGTTTGGTTTGTAACATATGGTTTATATGAAATACATAACTTGTACCGAATAGATCAAGAAGAACCATTAGACCACCTCCTTTCGGATCAAACATTCAAACGATAGACTAGGTCATTATTTCTTTATTGTCTACAATTGCAAGGAAATAAACTTAAAATTAGATAAAATGTTGTTTGAGAATTTGAAATTGCTTATACTATGAACCCATTGGTGGCATATGGTAAATCTTAGAGGGGTCGGCCAGTCGCCATTAAAGCTAATATCCGTCTCATTACATATTCTTCTTGCACACCTCCTACTTCAACTTATAGAAAGTCATGACACATTCGTATGAGTTCTTCAACCCGAGTCCATCCAATAATCAACATGGAGAGGTGTGAAATTCATTACTATTTAGTTGTTGATACGTCGAAGTAGCGTACACTTTATCCACATTGGTATGAGGAATTTGGCCTCAAATATGAATAACAATAGCATGTGAACATGAAAAACTTATGCACTTGCCAATTATTACATGTAGGGGTGTTCATCTGATCGGATAACGGATTATTCGGACTTGAAAATTTGATGACCCTATCTGGAATCCGATCTGATCCGAATAAGGATATCTCTATCAGATCCGAATCTATCCGAATTCAATTCGGATCAGATTCGGCTATATCTGAATAATTTGAATTTATCCGAATAAACCAAATAACAATTTTTTCTATTTTTTATTCATATTTTTATTGCTAATTTTTTTATTCTTAACATTCTATAAGTTTAAAATCACAAAAAAAGATATAAAGTAGAACATACAAATTTAACTTGAAAACAAATTGAAACATAATATAGAACCTGAAGGTTAAAATCTTTAATTTAGAACAACAATCGATTAATATATAATTGCTTAGGATTAGAGGAATTGAATGTGTTAAGATTCTTGAGTATTAAGTTGAAAACATAATATGTAGTTGGGTAATGAGTATTGGGCTAGAAACATAATTGAATTGTTATTCGGATTAACCAGATATCCGAATAAAAAAGTTATGATATCCGAAATCCAATCCAAATTCCAAATAAGAAATTTGGATTTGGATGAGATCCGATCCGAATATCCGAATAAAGATTCGGATCGGTTTATTCGGATTGGATTTCGGATAATTTCGGATATCAGTTTTGTTAAACACCCCTAATTACATGTGCATGTGGGTGCTTTAATTTGCACGGTATAATCATTTCCACCTATCTCATTTGTTTATAACATTGAGCAACTTTGTAGTTTATGTAACTAAACTTAACTTTTTTTACACTGCAATGGCCACCCAAGATATTTAATTAGAAAATGTCAAATCTGTTCTTTTAAAAGGCTTCTTAAGTGTCTTACCATCATGTCATCTTATGATGCTTGTGAGTTGTGACTCCATTTTTATCTTGAAAAACATTACTATCTGAATTTCTTTTTTTTAATAATACCAAACACCCAGTTGTTCATCTTCTACGAACTCTACGAGGTCATGATCTCCTACATCTCGAATATCATTTGAAATGATCATCTCTCAATGTGTGGTTTGCAAAACATGACAGTATTAAGTTGGACTAGAATTTCACATAGATAATCAAAGTCATTTCCACAATAGATAAAGATTTTCTTCTCAAAGTTGCATTTGTTAAGAGTTATAAAAGTCACCACCAAAGTCGTTATTAGCCTCATGTTTGTCTTTATTAGGCGAAGGAAAAGACACACTTCAGTCACTAGGTGTCAAGCAACACCCTCAAAATACCAACTTCAGTACGGCAAAACAACAATGAGCTCCACCGACTTTTTTTTAATAGCAAACTCATACGATCCAAACCTACTTCTAAATCTAAACTACTTGTTTACAATAAGACTTGAACCCTCAACTTTTTGAGGAGGGATCAAAATGACAATATTAGCTCGATTTCAATATGAACATGATCCTAATAATGTTCATCTCTCACCTCCAATAATACATTTCCTCTAACATTCATCATCCCAAGTTTCTACACCATTGCTTATCCCTTAGAACTAATAAGTAATAACATAATATGATATTCAACCGAATTCATCATGTTGGATTGTAGGTCTAACTACAATTTAAGTCATGGTTGTTGATTACATTCTTTGAAGTCAATTGTACCACACCATAATCATGGTTTCAAAGCCACAGATTCATGATCGATGCCAAAAGATAACAAAAATAAACATAAAAGTTGCAACAGAAGTAACAAACATTTTAGAAGAAAATATATTTACAGCATCCTAATGTTTTCGAATACATACTCACCTTTTTTAATTCTTTTTCCCCTTAAGAGAACAAGTATGGGGATGAGTAACATTGTTTCAACTTACTTGAATTGATATTAATGTGTCAACTCTTGAAAATTCTCTTTGATGGTACTATGGTAGTGTTTAGATCCATACATAAGATTGTAATCAATGCAAACTCACTACCTGGGCTGGGCTGGGATGGTCCGGTTTGGCTGCCTCTTGAGAAAATAGAATTACCAACAAAATCAAACATACTGTTACATACTTACATCTATACCAGTGTATCATACATTACCTACCAAAAGTAGCCTCAATCTCTTCACAAAATTTGTATGGAAAATTGCAAGATTAAGCACCTGGGATGCCAACAAAAAAAAAGAGCATCAGAATCACAATGTTGTCCAAACAGGTGCCAATTTTGGAATCATATACTTTTGACTGCATAAATTAAGATCACGATTTATTTCTAACTAATGATGTTTGAAAAGTGAAATGGGTTAAAAGTTATCTGAAATGTACTTTTGAGTCAATTTCATGAATCTTCACTATGGTTTGGCCCAAATTACAGATATCATTCCTCAATGAAATTAGATAAGATGTATGTAAAACTCAAAACCATTAATGCATCCTGTACAAGTGAAATGTCACTGGATGGTGTCCTTGGTTAGCGTGAGAGTTGAGAATGTTTGATTGCCGCCATGAGGGGAGTAAGCTGAGTATGTGTACATTCACACACGTCAGTTAAGGTGGGTATCAGCAGAGACTAGCCGATACGAGTACACAACATGAAGAGATGTGGTCTGCCAGCATCATCTAACACATGCACCACTTCATCTGTTAAATATCAAAGTGCCAGATGGCTGGGACCAAGGGTGTAATTTTTTTTTATGAACAAGGACATCAAATTTTTGGGCATACTACAGGACTATTCGTGTAATTTAATACAATATTTTTACATACATACACCAATTATTTTTAAATATACAAAATTGTTAAAACAAGGTGTTTTGGGTCAACCCAACCTCGACCTGCACCAGAAATTTTCTATTTTAACTAGATAATATGATTCATTGCCTGAGCCATCCAAGCTTGCCACCTCTAATCATTGGTGGGTTATTATTACCTTTATGGTAAAAGTAAATAATGTGTGAGAACATTCTTACCTCATTTGTTTGCATAATGACAGTTCTCTAAGATAGAGATATATGCACAGTCTTTGTGATTGTTTAATGAAGTAGCTACCAAATATACTATTGATCCGGTTCAGCAGATATTCTTTGGAGCAAGGACTCGAGTTGTCCTGCAATCGGAGTCCCAGATTCGTTATTTAACTTGGCAGAAGGCAATGATTTAATGCATCCAAGAATGTGCTGAATATCACAATTAAGCCTGCCAAAAATAAATATATAAGATATTACAAAAAGATAATATAGCTGATACCGTTCAATCCAAGGTAAGGTGGTAAAATGGGTTGGTCAAACATGATGAGAAACAGGTCAAGATGGGCAATTTTATTATGGCTCTGGCAGATTGGCTTGCCCTGCCAAAACTTCTTTTTGTCAAATTTTATGAATTTTATTAATAGACTAATGTAATAGACATGAATTAAAAAGTATATTATTAATACAATAGTGCAGCTCTTTTTTACTTTTTATAAAACGAGCTAGAAGGTTGCACTTGAATACATTTTAGGCAAACTTTTACCCATTTGACATGTTTCATATTCAACTAAGTTTTAAATTTTAGCCGTTGCACTTGTTGGGTTGGGTTGAATCACCATGATAGACTAATATTTAGGTAAATCGACTGAAGATGCCACGTTTAAAGTTGGATACATTAATTCTACACTGGATAAATTCCTCGTCAAGTTAAAAATATTACATTTTTCTAGTTATATAACTATGTCAAGCGCCGATGCATCCAAAGAAAGCACTAACTATTATCTACCAAGTTTATTGAACACGTTTAATAAGAAGCGTGTATGTAACTTCACATAGCTGAATTTCCAAATACTGAAGTACAATGATCTACATTGTAAACAACATGAATAAAATTTAAGAACCTGGCTTTCGCTTGTGGAGTGTTGATATCCACATGTGCAAACGCATCAGAGATTTGTATGTCAAAGATGATGGTAACTTCTCTGCAAGATGGATACATACAATGCAATTACAATTATTGCTGAAAGTATTGGTCAGATCATAATATAGATCAAAATCCATACAAATCTCAAACGAAAGCTGTTAGCTAGAAAAAACTTAAGCACCAGAAGTCTTATTTGAATTAAAGATCATAATATTGTTTTGTCAAAAAGGCTCACTTGAATATTTCTTGAACATCTGCCTCATGCAAAGTCCGAGAAAGCACACGTTGAAGATATCCAACTTCCTGAAAATAAATGCACAATAAAATCCATTTAACAAAAGAAAACAGACACATTTATAACAAGGCCAACTAGATGTAGCAGCTGAAAAACATATAAATGGGAATATTGATAACATTATCAGCCTCATGGGCATATGCTGCAAGTTGATACGCAAAAGGGAAAGGGAATACGCAAAAGGGAAAGGGAATAACAGAGGATATATTATATACTAGCACATTATAAACTACAGCTAACTTCCTATAAAATATAGATCAAGTAAATTTACATTAGATTAATTACCTTTGTGAGTGATCGAGCAAACTGACTAGGTTGTACATCAGTTTCATCTACTCGATTCCATGATTCAATTATTTGTGGCAATCCATGGAGATGAACTAGCAATCTTTCCCTCATTATTTGCACCAGCTATGTATGTATTTCATCTCGATGCACTTTATAATCCTAAATTCATTTCCAAAGATAAAGTAATGATAAACTAAAAGGTAACATAATTAAGTAATGTTCATGTAAACACTACCTGTGACACTCGTTTGATCTCTGTTAACAGTAATCCTTTTCGCGTCTCAGGTACTTTCAAGAAAAGAATCTTCCTAATTTCTTAAATACATACGAATGAAAATGTCTCATAAAACTTGAGAAAGTATGTACCCACTTAAATAACATTTTTCTACATAAGAACAGCTTTGAAATGTGCACCTAACTATTTAATAATATCAATTGAAGGAGACGGCACCTACCAGGGATAATAGCATGCAAAAAACTGATAACCTGACTTGCTAGGACCAAATGTTTGGATGTAATAGACTTTAAACCAGAAACCTGCATTGAATATTAAACAATATTACATTTTATGACTGCAACATATGAAGTCTTTTCACAGTGAAGAGTAAATGGTTACACTTTGAGTTGCAATTGAGCCGTGTATTAAAGAATTTTACAATTTACCCCTATGCTACTGTAACAATATAGTTACCTGCATGGCACCAGCACCAAGAACAAGCTGACAAGCCCTTGTGTTGCAAAAATTTCAACGTTTCAAGTACATGGTGAATAACCTCAGAAGAAAGTGCTGGCAAAACAGTATTCATATCAATGTACTCTGATAACATCTTCAGCAAGATTAAGCCACTGACAAACAAAGTTTTGATTATTATAATAGCATTTGGCCAAATTCACACAAGTGACTGAACATGGTGTAACAAGAAGTCAAACACACACATTAGTATATGCATGGTGGCTTCATAGAAGAATACTGACCAGTTTATCATGTGGTACCCAACACCTCTGAAGGAAATTAAATGAGCGGAAGATTTTCCATTCGCACTCTTTGTTTAATGTTGTTAACCTAAAACGCAAATTAGAATAATCCTTCTTTTAAAAGGTTATGACATCAGATTCATTTAATGGTCCTCAAAAGAGAGAAGATTTTTACCTGTGCACTGGGATCTACAATTCCATTAACAGACTGAGATGGCTGTTCTACACTGGTGGCAACCACCTCATCATAGCTATTAGCAGTGCTCTTAGAATGGTCATCATCAGATTCAGACTCAAATCGAAAAAGTGAATCTACAATCGCCTGGAATTCATTAGGAACATCTACTTCAACCCATGTTTCTTGATCAAGTACTGCTTTCAGTTTTGTCATCTACAATAATAACAAAAACAAGTTGTTCAAAAATCATAACCAATGGACTGAACATATCAGCAAGCTAACAAATCACAAAAACTACCCGAGATTCATGCTGGAAATCAACAAAAGCTTTGGCTTGAGACTGTAACGTACCGCGGATGCTATATCCCAACCTTCCACCAATCTGCTTACGTTAGCATGAATTAGTATTATAAGCACGTATAGTTGAGAATGAATATTTATTTTGATATTCAAACTTGGAACTGTAACTAATAACTGTACCTTCTCTGTCACGGCTACAAAGTCTTGTGACATGTTATATATATTTAAAAAATCTTGTAGCCTCAGCCTTGGATGGAGAAGAGCGCGGACACCAAGAAGCTTTGCCCATCTTCCATGAGCTGCATCACAAGCAGCAAACACTGCTTCTGTGTTTTCTCTCAATACATCAGCTCTGTCAGAAAAAAAAACACACACACTTGCAGGGTTAGATCGGGCAGGGCAGGTAACAGTTCAGAGTGGGTTCGGGTTGGGCTGGCTGGATGGATGGATGGGAATCGGGACCTGAAGTGTTTTGACAAATTTGAAGAACTTGTGGAAGGAGAAACCTTGTTAAGATTTTTTTGAGTTGAAAGAGGAAAGGATCCAGATTGACCATCAGCTACAGAAGATATTTCTGCAGTCAAAGCACCATGAGCATTTGCAGCAGCAACTGAGTCGGCAGCATAGTGACTATCAAGATTTGACATCATCCACTCAATGGCTTTTTTAACTTCAGCGGCTCGAAGTAAGTGTGCCTGCATTCACTAGTAGAATATAAATTAAGTTACATTTAGTCATTTACTGATACACTAATTCAGGTCTGAGTGTATTAAAATTAAAAGAAGAATCTCCGGTCACAGATTTCTAGCATGCAAGTAGCCCACCTCACTTCTTAACATGGACACTGAAGTGAAAGTTGATTTTGTATGAAAAAAAAATGCACTTTATACCTTGATTTCTGTACACAGAAATTATATTTTACTTCTTTTAAATTAATGTCTATGCAGAATTCTCCTTAGAGGCCTCACTTGAAAGGTGCTTGAAATTATATGCAACAAATGAAGTGGAAAAATCAATATGCAAACAAGAACTATTCCATTTAGCACTGGGTAGATACCAAAAGAGCCACTTGGAAAATTTAATGAACTTGACACCTTTAAAGAAGAAACGGAAAGGAATTCCAAGTATTCCTTGTTCAGTTGTTCTCTTAATACATTCCTACTATGAGTTTTTTAACATTCATATCCTTTTTGTCATCATCATTCTTACAAGAACTTAATTCTAACTAGTTGCATAGTTTAAGAAATTAAACTAATCTCAAATTAAAGTCAGGGCACACACAAGAAATCAATAAGGTATACATTACCTGTACGATCTTGAAAATAGTTCCAAGAAGTTGAACAAAACTTTCAGAAGAAAGGCTTCTTAACTTATTTGCAAGTGATGAGCCTCCACCTCCACCTGCACCAACACATAATAATTAATAGTTAAACAAGTTCTTTTGTTATGTAAAGATATATATTGTTTCAACTTATTTTTAAAAATGTGTAATTAGTTTGAGCACATAAAAGTATTAGATTTGAACACAAAAAGTTATGCGCACCATCTCCATCAACAAGTTGATCGCCTGATTTAAAATCAGAGTCCAAAGGTCTGGCAAGAAGAACTGGAAGCAGCTCTGCAACAACCGACTTAATAGCAGTTTTCATGTCAGATATAACTGTATCACGATATATTCTCAACACGGTTGGAAGTTTTGCCTGAAAACCAAGGTTACATGAGAAAGTCTGAATATATTTACAATAAATTTTTGCAAAGTTTAATGAATTATGGTATCTAAAAAGCTGGCAAGAAAATAAATTATCCAAATTAGAGTAGCATAATCTTCTTGAAAATAAGAATGTACCATAACAATTCAATCTTCTTACATAAACTGTGGAAAAACTTAATATACTCTAATAGTAAGATGATATCTCAAAAAATTTGAACTGCCCAGACTAAAAGAAAGTAGCAATACATGTGGTTGGAATTGATTTAGATAACTAACCCTTAGTTTTCTCAGATATAACCTAGAGTTTGTATTCTTTGGTGTAATGGCAAATAGTAAAACATTATTTGATATATAGTGTAATTGCCATGATTTCTTTCCAGATATCTTGACTATACTAATATATAAAGGTACTCACAGTTCTAAGCAACCCTATAATTAAAAGTAGAAGTTGATCATGGAGACTACAGGTATCGTCTTGATCCCAGTATTCCTGTATCACATAATTAACACCATTAGTCTCACGTTTGCAACACATAATCAGCAATAACATAACTATCATACAATTTATTCATACTTCATTATCTTCATCATTTCCTGGTGAGGCTATCCTTGCTTTTAATTTAGATAATATTAGTGCATCTTTATCTCCAGCATCATTAACAGATATACGCAAAAACTCCGCTATAAGAATGCTACAAGTATAAACACTGTAAGTCACAATACAGAAAGCTATATATATCAAAATGGCTTAATTCAAACATTAAAAAGTAAAAACAAATACAATATAAGATCTGCTGGAGTACAGTAGTCCATAAGGAGAGCTATATAGAACCTGTTACTTGTACACTCATGCAGCTTATGGAACTATCTATGTGTAAGTTCAAATTCTCATATACGAATTCTAGTGTTTAAATAAAATATTTGCTAGTGGTAAAACACAAATGGCTGCATATCGAATTGCACTTTTTCACCAAATTCATGAGCTAGTAGGATTAAACACATTGATGGTAAACTGATAGATATACTAACCTATTTACAGAATTAATAGCAGCAGCTACATGATCCTCGAGGTGACGAAAACAATGTAGGCCAGTCAGTTGGTCGTCATTCTATAATCAAAGAGGATTAGATCTATTAATATATTATGAATTTAAAAACAAAAGGTACCAAAGAGCAAATTTGTGAGTCAACCAAAGCATCTATAAGTTGACCACCAATGCAAAATAGATTAAGGGCATGTGACATCTACATCATAACAGTGTTTACAGGTAATGGTTTAAAGACCAAGACTACATTTTACTTAAAATATCGAACAACAGTTGCCTCATAGACTAGATAATCTAATGGACAACATGGAAGAAACTCAGTTTATTCAATTGTTAATGGGTTGGTCAAATGTTTATAAATGCAAACCATAGTAGCTTAATGTAGTTTAAGAACCATGGTGACCTAAGTGTTAGAATTGTGAAATCACACCGACAAATTAATTTTGTTAGTCAACCAAAGCATCAATAAGAAACCAAGCATATGAAAAGTTCTTTAGTAACACAAACATAGCAGGCCACTATTGTTTGCCCTAAATACTAACTAGTGCTCACTTTCTTAACCTTATTCTTAATCAAAGTATCAAACATACTTGCTTACTGATTAGCTTAGGCATATGTCCACACTAGCCTTACTTACATTTTACCAAGGCGGTATTTCTCTTATTATTGCCTCATAGTCATACCTTCAATTGTTGGGTTAGTGAGGGCCTTATTGGACTTATGGGTTGACATTAGAAGACAAGGGGTGGCTCTCTTGATTAGAGGTGGAAGGCCCATTTTGGTTTTCTTGGTCCACAAGTTGTTTAACCTAATTTATCTCTATACATACCATAGTCATGTGATATCTTTTGTATTGAGCTAATAAGAAAACTCTTACTAGCAGCCCGTGGACATAGGTCATAATGACTGAATCACGTTACATCCTCGTCTTGCTTTTACTGCTTTCGTGTGTTTGTGATAGTGTTCCACTGCGTATACCTAACATCAACTAGGCCTTTATATTTAATTTTTTTCAATTAAGTAAATAAAACTAAAACTGGACAAGGAAGGCTATCTCTGTTCCATCTAGATGATGAGAAGCATTTCCAATTTCTAACTTTTTAATACTTCAATAATTTACTAAGTAGAATTATTTAAAAGTAAACTTCAGTTCATTTTCATGTTTCAAGCATGAACATAAAAATTTAACTCAACAGAGCAATCATCTATAGATAATAATAAGGAAGTGATCAAGTGTAAGATGGTATTGTATTCATGTACCAGAAAATGCTATCTAAAGCTCCAGCACAAGCAGCAGATGCGACAAGCTAAAAAACAATTAAAAAAAGTAAAGTCATTTAGTAGGCTCAAACATCAAATTTTCTGATGAATTAATAAATAAATAGGCAAAAAAGGAATTAATTTTACTGCGCATCACAACTAATACCACCTGCTTCAAGTTGTCACCAAACAAAATATCCATTATGTCGACAACATCTATTTGTACTATAATCTAGGCATGCATACATGCATCAGAACTATTGCTTAAATGCAAGTACAACTGTCTAATGCTAGTTGTCTAGTTGATAACAATGTGGTTCAATCTGATGGTTTAAAACACAATAAAATAACAAGGATTTTCCATATAAACACACACAGATGGTTTAAAACACAATAAAATAACAAGGATTTTCATATAAACACACACAACACTCGAAAGATGAACCGAAGGAATACCAACTTCAGAGCAGCAAGAGACTGGTTAACATATAAAATAAGCCTAATGTTACAGACCAAATGAAAAAACTCAACTCAAAAGAGTAGTTTGATGGGTGAGAGAACTCATTTGACCTATAAACCCCACATCAATTGCCCATACAACCGATGTGGGACAAGTCCCATATCTTGCAATGGATTTAGTCCATAACATTCGCCCCTTCTTAAGGACCGATGTCCTTTTTGTCACGGCCATGTTGGTCACGGCCATGTTAGTCACGGCTGGCTCTATCCAGGCCATCACTCCACGGGCCACCACTCCGAGGTTGGCTCTGATACCATTGTTACAGACCAAATGAAAGAACTCAACCCAAAATCAAGTCATGTATCTTGGGTTCTGGAAGTTTCCGGAAACATACGGAGGCATATAGGGCTGCCCGGAAGTCTCCGAAACAGCCTAAACGTATCTGGACAACGCTAGCAACTTGAGAGCACTTTAGATTAGCCAAGACGATCCATAAAACATGGCTTGAAAGTGCTGATAAGAAGACTCTAGAAATGCCTTGAAAAGGCTTGATATTTTCATAACAAATATCTAAGATATTACCTTGTAAATATCTAAGATATTTTGTAGATAGATTAATCTAGATTAAGAATAATCTAGACAACCTCAACTAGTATAAATAGGAGATGTAAAGCTCATTTGTAATCACCCAAAAATCCATACAAGTCTAGTGTAAAGCACTTGTAAAACACACTTGTAAACTACCTTGTAAGCAATACAAAGTCATTTGTATTACGAGCTTGCAAACGCTTCAACATCGTAACTTTAATTGTTACTTCGTTTGGGTCACAAAGGCTGAACTTAGAAGGATTCTAAGTACCGCACGAGAGTTGGGAAATCACTCCGTGACACTAAGCTTCTCCTGCAGCGCCAACAAATCGCTTCGCGCACGATCCAAATCTTGAATTTGACACGCTGAATCCACTATACCACATCCAAAAGCCTAATGGTCTCCTTCAATCCCTGGATCTAACTACACCCTTCAACAATCTTCACATTCAAATCTTCCAACTCACCCTACGCCTCAAAAAACGAATTTGAATGCAGCAAGATCTCCTTAACCAAACGAAGCTCCACCACATCCAAATACTGCGACAATTTCTCCCGCGACATAGTGTTTTCATCGACTGTAGTAAACGGCGATGCAGCCCTAAAAGTTGCTCCATCCTCGAGAGCAAAATCCTCCTTGAAATATAACGTTGGAACTTCTCGCAAACACGCTACCAAAGCCTCCCCTGCCCTCTCATGGTGATCAATTGCATCCTTACCCTCGCTCTCCTTGTTCGAATGGTTCCTAATGTCTTCAAACCGACTATGCTGATCAGAGATTGAGGATATGCAAGAGGCGAAATCGGATCTAGATATTTCTAATCCAAAGGCTTTGTTGGTTAAAGGGGGAGCAAATTCAGGCATTTATACATCAGCTGAAGACGACCACCGACCTCCCCATGAGCTATCAGATACGTGTGGATTATTGAGGAGGGAAGATAAGCTTTGAGTACTTGCATCGGAGAGTGTTTTCGATAAGAATGACTAAGGTGAAGCATTCTGTAGATTAGTAGTGAAGTTTAGCGATTGACGGGAAGGTTTTTCATGATTTGTGCAGCATTAATAAGTGGTATAGGGGATTCTGCAATCGAACTGAGGTTGATTAAGTTGTTTATGGTGGAATGAGTTGAAGCCTATGAATCAGTGTTGTTGAATAGAAACCCTAGAAGATGAAGTTGTGTGATGGCTGATGACGGATGCAGATCGAAAGTTAGAGGAGGTGTGTGTTTGTACACTCTGGTGTGTTGCAGCGTATGAATTCGTTAGTTGTTTGTTTTTAGTTTAATCCAAAAAATTTAGATGGTAAACTATTATTAAAGGAGAAAATTCCAGTTTGAAATTCGCTCCAAAATACTTACTCGAAATGACTCATTTTGAAACTGTAGGAGCCTGAGCTGACTCGGTATAAAAATGAGCTAGGTTTGGCTTGGTTCGTAGAGAGCCAAGCCAGCTTGGTTTGACTCGTTTATTAGATTAGATCTACACAACTTAGATTATTTTACTTGTAACATATAGATTTAATTACGCAAATAGTCCTTGTGGTTTATCCAAAGTAACAAGTTTGGGTACTAAGGGTTTTTTGTAATAGGTTGGGGTATTGTGTTTATCTTTTTGTAACACCTTTAGGTATTAGTACTAACGGTCGTTAGATTTTAACTAAGAACACCCTCACGTGCAAAAAATATAAGGGTATTATTGTCATTACTTGAAAATATGCCATATTTATTCATCTTTATTCTACATCAAACCCCATTGTTTCTTCTGCCTTCCTCCTTCAAGATCATCTTCATCTGCTACAATGGTGGTTTGTAATGTGGTAGACCTGCAACAATGCAAACTTCATGGACGAACACTAATCCAGGACGACGATTTTATACTTGCCCCTAATTTGTAAGTTTCTGAACCCTAAATTTATTTTTGGTCATTTTCATTGTTACTCAGAAAAATCTGTTTTTGTTTTCAGTGATCAAGGTGTAAATTCTTTGTTTGGGTAGCCCCTTCCATGTGTGACCGAGCATATCAAATCATTCCTGGCCTATTGAATTCCAAAAAGAACCTTGAAAATGAAGTGGTAGAGCTCAAAGCCGATTGTCGCAGGAAGGATTTGTGTTTAATAATTAATTGGGTTTTGTTTGTAGGATTTGTTGGTTTTGTAGTTTTTGTTATTTAGTTTATCAGTAAGGTTCAAATTAGAGTCTTTTGGATATGATTAGCAGAAGTGTTTTGTAAGTGTTGTTACCCTGTTTTGGGATTAAATTGTACTAGCTATGTTGTAATGAAAAGATATGCAAGTTTATGAGTAAATTACTATTACTTTGTTTTGGGTATGAACTCTAACTACTACCTGAGTTACCTAATTAATCAAAATGGTACAAACAGATAAAACATACATGGTCTATAATTAACATACTTCATTCATTGTTGTCCATTACCAAAACATACAATAGCTAGCCCCATTATGCAGTTAACATTCAAGTGACTTCCTAAACTTACTAAAACATACAAAAGTTCAAAGGATAAAGGCATAAAACAAACACACATCATTGAGGACCATTCAAACTATTACCTACACTTAACTGACTGCCTAGACTTACATAAACACATATCATTAATGACCAGGACCTAATGCTTCCCCTTGTCCAACACATGTTTTTTTGTTGTGTCCCCTCTTGCCTCATTTTCCACAAGTCACTGTCTTCCATTTCCTGCTGAGCTTTCTACCTTTGACCATGCTATCTTCTTTCTCCATAGCATCATTTTTCCTCATCTTTTTTGGCTTGTATATTGGTTTATGATGCTTAGGTGCTATGAGCTTTGTAGGACACCCTGATCTTGGCCACATGCTTCTACCATTGATGGGTCCTATTTTGTGTGAGTACACCTCTTTCCATGTAGATAACCAGTAGCAAGAATCAACCTATTTCTCTAGAATATCCACCTCAACCCCATTTAGAGCCATGTCCCAGTTGGTGGCAACAGCATGCTTACAAGGAATGCCCATTAGTTCCCATCTCCTACATGAGCAAGCCTTCTCAATCACATCAACAACATACTGTTCCCTATTGAAACATGTAACTTGAAATTTTGGACCTCCATTCCACTGAACAATTAAGTTGGAAGCTTCCTTTTTAATGATCTCAAACTTTTTTGTTACATTAGGAGTCAACAATCCATCACTCTTCTCTATAACTCTGCACACATTCACTATCCTCTTCATAAGGTATTCCCTCATAAATTCCAGGGCTGTGATAATAGGCTTATCTCTTCCATCAACTAATCTTGAGTTTAATACCTCACACATATTGTTTAGAAGGACATCTATTTTTTCTCTACCTATGAAACATTATATATAAAACTGTTAGTTAAATACAAGAAAACATTGTCAAATAAATACAGGTATGACTAGCCTATGAAATGACTTCTAGCCCAGTGAACAAGTGCAATTTCTTTCAACCACTTGTATGCATCAGGATTCATTATTCTTTACCTTTCTTAACTTGTTGTTCATTATTGATGCGTGTGAAAAGTATATATATTTTGATAAAGGTTTTTTCGCAAAGATTCAGTTTTAATTGGTTATTACTAATACTAAACTACACACACAAAAGGCAAGTGATGGTAAGAACCGAGTATCAATCCCTGGACACACCGAGCCTACTCAACAACCTTAATGATTGACTATCGGATTAGATTTTTGTTTTGAGAAAATGATAAATTGCATTGATGTAATTAAGATTTTTAGGGTTTAGAAACTATAATTAAAATAAACTAAAAAAATAAGATTGAAACTTTTGGACTTAAAACAAGGGAATAACGGCTATCATCCTAATTAGATTACACTTATGTAACTGTGATGAATTGGTGGTGTAATTAAAGATATTGATTAAAGTAATTATGTTAATGTTTATAAATGTGAGCTGGCGCGATTTCTCGTCTTTCCACTTCGTAGTGACTAGGACCTCATCAGGATGACTACTGAATAGATCAAAGCCACTAGTAATGTAGGTAAATCTCTTGTGACTTTTTGACATATGATTACTGAAAACATAACTTAATGTTAAAAAGAGAGTTAATTAGGTTCCTTTCTAACATACCGTTAATTTTAGAAAATCATAACAATTACTGTAGATTTCTCAGACTAATAAAAGGAAACCCGTAAATGATCAGAAAGTTAAGGTGATATGATTTCTAATAACAATTTCTAGTTCATTAGCCATGGATTTATTATGAAGACCGGTTTTATGAATAAAAGTTAGTTCATACAAATTTCAACCTTGTATGACATTCATAATTACAAATCATAAGTTTATAACTTCCCGTTCAAATGTAGATGCTACCCATCAAAAGTTTTCCCAAGATTACCATAACATTAACATAATATAAATCACATCATTAGTTCATCACAAATTACATAAGTTTCATCCAATTAGGATGATAATAAGAGTTTAGCTCATAATGAGCTTGCACATAACAACAAGTAACATAGAAGATAGATATAGAATCATCGGTGAAATGGAACAATCAAACCAGTGATCCACAATGGATGATGTTTAGACAATCCCGAGCTTCTTCCAAGTGTTGTATGCACTTCCCGAGCCTCCAAATGATCTTCAAGTCTTGATTCCCAAAAGAATTCAGCAGATTAACTCTCCCACCAAAAGCTTGCCAAATGATGAACTTAAGCCTCTATTTATAGGCTTTCTGGAGTGTTTAAGCACGGCCCCTTGCCTAAAAGGCACGGCCCCGTGCTAGTACAATGCTTACGAAAGTTGGTTGGGTAGTACGTGCAGAAGGTGTCGGGCCCGGCCCCGTGTTAAATGGGGCACGACCCCGTGTTTGGGGTGGGGCACGGCCCCGTGACAACTTTTGGGGGACAGTACTTTTTGTCCTGTCAGATGTCCAAACACGGGGGTGTGCCAATTTAAGCATGGGGGTGTGTTTCAGGCAAGTCATGAGGGCGTGCTTAATTAGGCACCGCCCCATGCTTGGACTCCAAAGCTCGGATTTCTTCAATTTCTTATCAAATATGCTTCTTTTGTCCATCTTGCCCTTTTTAACACCTGAAAACACAATTTAACAATTTTAAGTACATAATCATCATTCTAATGAAGATATTAAGGAATAATTGATATGCTTTTGATAGAAATTTTATGTATAATTTAGAGCACATCAAACATCCCCACACTTGAACTTTGCTTGTCCTCAAGCAAAATCACTTAAAATGACAATTCCACCAAAAACCAAATAAATCAAATAATAAATATGTCTTTCGGGAAATATATAAGTAAATATTATTTCATCCAAATGTAAACATTTTAAGCATATGTAGAATGATATCCTCGCAAGCAATAGATTAGTTAGTAAAGATCATTATCATGTAAAAATCCACACTTCTCACAAGATTCACTCACACTCGGCTCAATATATGGAGTCATAACCAGGATTAATTATGACTAATACGCTCAATTGCCTAGTATGAATACGTGTGAAATCATATTCTTGTTAAGGGATCGAATCTCCACCTACTTAGATATTTACTTGCATAAATCGTTAGGTCTTTGATGGGTTGTAACTTGGCTCGGGCTCGGGTATGGATTATTTGGAAAAAAGTGGCTAAATGCTAAAGACGACCGTCTTGGCTTATTTTTCTAATATAAACTACAAGGAAAGCAATAGAAGGCTCCCTATACAATACTTCAAGCTAGAAGGGATATGCTAACTTGAGGACTCGTTTAAGGTCAGATTGTCAAGACCGTAGTTTGCTTTCAAAAACCTTACTTCGTCTTTCATTCGAAGATACACAAAACTTTCCTTTCATAAGGATTGTTCGGCTTGAATCCTAATAGCACCCAATCGGATCAGTTTCGTGTATTCGTATTGGGACTCGGTTTGGTTCTTTTTGCATTTTCCATTGTGGGACCAGTTTCCACAATTCGGGCATCTTTCATATCTTTTTGCCAGCCTCTTTATAGCGCTTTTTGAAATTCCACAAAATGACGGAACTTGTTCCGTTTTTCGCCATTTCTTTCTTGCATCGAACGTGAGGTTGAAACTTTGTTCGTGAATTTCCGGGGGAAGTCCCGGTTTTGCGTGGTGAAGGCAACAAAGTAAATTGAAATCAAAAGAATGCATTCCAGTTCTTTTAGGTCTGCCGGTAAAAGACCAAAATTTTCTTTTCTTTCTTTTTTTTTTATAAGCCGAAAACGTGTCTTTAACGAAAAATGGGTTTTGTTGAAGGCTTTTTGGTTAAGTGACTTGGTGGTTCGGGTGATCAAGAAATAAAAACATTTAAGCTCAACGGGGCTAACTAAGGTTGACGTTCGGGTAAGGAAAGTTAAAAGAAAAATGGTTGGGGCTTGAATGGTTAAGGTTTCCTAATGCCTAACTCATTTTTATGCAACAAATACTAATTAAGGTCTTGAAATGTATACCCAAAGCAAGTTCTAATCACACATATCATAAGGCATCCTCGATTAAATCCAGAATGAAAGTAGAATTGCATGAATGCAAAAGCTGTTTAAGGCTAAAAAATAAACTCACATACAGATGAAATTGGGTAAAAGTATTTTCATTTTACATGTTTAAATTTTTACTAAATCATTGCCTTTAAGGATATCACAACAAAAATATTTTTCAATTTTATTTGGATGTCATCTTTTTACTTATTTATTTCTCGAAAACGTATATTTATGATTTAGCTTATCAAAAATTATTTACATTTTTGGTTTCTTGTCACAAAAATTAATGGTTAAGTGATTTTTCTAACATTTTTCAATTTGGACCTTTTTGGCAAAGTGTTAAATGTGTAAATTACCCATCCTCACACTTAAAATACACATTGTTTCCAATGTGATTAATAAATTAAAACAAGGAAAGGTGATGAAATAACTCCCCAAAAAATAATGAATTTGACACTTGTACTTGAAATCCTTAGTCTCCTTAAATTGTGAGAATTCTCGAGATCACCTGAAATAACATCAATTTATTGAAAATATTAAAATCCTAAACACACAAAATAAAATAAAATAACATAAATTAAAAGATAGATTGGCACGAAACAGCCGTGCCAGGGCCCCGAAAGTGATACTATTTTCAAGGGCTTTGTGGCGGGATATCCCCCACTCGTAATACATCGTTGCTCAGGTCATCCACACGGGAATGCAGATTTTCGACTCGGTTGAATGCTTGTTGTGCGTATTCAAATAATCGCCTTGCATGGTTGCTGGTGGTTTGGATTGCTTCATAAAGGTCTAACATACTCGAGAAATTACTAGCTTGTGAACTGGAAGCCTCGGCTTCTTCATGCTGTGCTGGCATATCGAGGTCCATGATGATTTCTTTGGGATCTGCCGGATCCCAGATTTGTCCCTTTCTGTCCATAAATCTTGGCTGTCCATTTGGTAGGTTTGTTATCATGTACATACTCGTGCACATGCTCAAATCTAACAGTCCTGGCATCACTCCTTCAGTTCCCTCCGTGTTACACCCATAGCTCTCGTATAGGTTTAGAATCCAGCTACCTCCAAACATGGGTGTTGGAGCACCTGCAGTTGCATTTCTAGAAAACAGATTACAAAATAAATACCCAATATTACATGGCAATTGATTCACCATACAATATAAAATGAATAAGTCCCTCAAACTAACAACTCTCTCGCTTTGACCACGAGCCGTTATCGAATGGCTAAGTAACCGATGTATGTAACGTAGCAGCAGGTCTCGAATTTGACTGCTTTTGATTTTACTTGAGTTGAATACCCCTGTTCTAATTTTCTCCCAAAATGCTTTTCTCATGGCACCACTTTCCGTGTCCCTGCTTTCCTTGTTTGGAAAGGTATGGTATGCTGGCATTCCTGATATTGCTTCCTCCTCCATCTCTTGTTTTGTATATATATCGAGATAGACACCGAACAAGGCGACGGATGTTTTTCGCCAACGTCCCCCAAGTCTGAATGAAACTGCTTGATCATCCTATGGGTCAGAGTCTTTCATGCTAAATCTAAAAGATGCAAAAATTCAAGAGTCAGTTCATAAACAGAAGGTTTGTTTTGTGAAAACAGACGTTTCCACTGAACAATCAATAAATTATTATATCTTTCAAGCTGTCCAACGGCCGCCAAGGTTTCTTCATCTACTTGTAGATGTGATTTTTCGGCCCTCTGTAACAGTCTTTGCAGCCTATCACGACACCATCTTTCGCGGCTTCCTCCGAATTGTAAATAGGGATGATTCATGATCCTGAAATTTTAAACAATAAGTTAAACTATACAAAACAAATTTCTGGAATAGTTTCATTATGTTAGTGTTAAACATGGGTTTCATAAGACATAACACCATATTTGTTCAACTCCTGTTTAATAATAGTTAAAAGTTTGACATTCAAGAAAAACTGTTGAACATCGGGGTGCATCTCGTGAAACATGGGGGTGCGGTTAACATTTTGAGGTATGAAATTTTAACTCGAGCACGCGTGGTTTTGTTTGTAAACCTTTGGTTAAGCATTGGTTTAACGTTTTCTTGCTTGAAAAACCAAAGATTACACATGTATCATTTTAATCACTTGTTAATAATTCAAGGTACTCAAAATATTTATAGTGTTTAACACCACTTGTTGACAATTAAACTCTTATAACTTGAATATGCTTAACAATGATTCAACCACAAATTATAAAGATAGTTATGTTAACAATGAAAGGAAAAACATAAACAACCATAAACTAACTAAACATAAAAATTTAAAAACTAGTTAGCTACAAAGATAAACATGAACAAGAAGGTTTAAAGTATTCCTCATTCCATATAACATTGATTACAAGGTTTTACATATAATGGCTAGGATTTTAGTTGTTTAGAGACCTAATCACCTAAATACATGTAAATGCAATAATTATAACTAGGAATTAACAATACTAACCTCTTGGACAATCAAACTTGAAAGGAAGTTGAAGAATTCTTGAAAATGACAAAGGAAAATAAAAAAGGTAATGAAAATGGAAGTGAATGCGGAAGAAAACTGGCATGCCTTTGATTTTTAACATGTGGAATTAATGGGGAACAAGACAAATTACTGAAACAAGTCAGATGGTGTCATGGTGTGTTGGTCACGAGGGCGTGCCTCCTAGGCACGGGGGCGTGCCTCCATAGGCACGGGGGCGTGCCTCCATAGGCACGGGGGCGTGCCTCCCCTTTATCTCCCGGTTTCAGTTTTTGTTGTTCCGTTTTTCTGCGTTACGCGTTACGTAATTTACCCGGTTAAGTTTTATCACTCCCAAATCACCAGAAAATTTACAAAAATAGTCCTAAAGTTAATTTAAAGCAAGCCAAATGACAATTACATTTCCTAAGGTCCTATGGTTACATGATACGTTAAAACTAAGAGTCTAAAACTGCAAAACTAGACTCCTTAAAGCGCATCAGCGCACATAACACATCGCGAAATACTTCTAAAACAAGCCTCCACACATTTTGTGTGGAAGGTTCGGGATGGGATAGTGTGAAGTGCGGTTACTTAATTCCGCAAGATGACGGTTGACGGAAACGAGTTCCTCGCCCATTTCGTGAACTTTTTGGATGAGTTCAGCTAGGCGTTGGGATGCGATGAGGTTCATCTCAGTCAATTGCTTGATTAGTTCATGTAACTTGAAGAAGTATTCTTACGTCGTTGGCTCTTGTCGTTGCTCTATTTTAGAACGCTGTTTCTTTGCAGGATTCCAGCATGAACTTCCGTGACTTGATTCTTTCATTTTTTGACGTTTTTAAGCTGGAATGGATGTGATGAAAGCTTGGAACAAGTGTGGTATTTATATACAGGTCAGGAAAGTTGATCACGGGGGCGTGCTTGGCCAGGCACGGCCCCGTGTTTGTCAGAATTCGTCTTGAATTCGACCTGCAACGTTCCGGAGTCGTCAGCGGAGATCGTGGAAAATTTTTGTCAGAGGCACGGGGGCGTGCTTCATGAGGCACGACCCCATGTTTGTGATTTTAAGGTCCTATAAAAAGTTTAAAAATCAAAGAAAAACCTATGTACAGGTGCCGCGTTTAAGTTTCGGATCTTCGGCGCGACCCTTCCCCACACTTAGTCTCGTAGGGTGGAGCTGTAATTCCTCCGAGAAAATCTTGGTTGGTCCATCGGTATAGGGTTTCAAACAATGATCATTTACCTTGAAACTTAAACCATCGCAGTCGTTGAATTTGATGGCACTGTTCGAAAAAATGTTTTTAATCGTATAGGGTCCGGACCAACGTGACTTAAGCTTTCTTGGAAACAGACATAAACGAGAGTTATACAGTAAGAATGTTCTCCCACATGAAATCGTTTAGTGTTCTTTAATCGAGAGTCGTGGAATTCCTTGTTTTTCCCTTATAAACCCTAGCATTTTCATATGCTTGTTCTCTCAGTTCTTCTAGTTTGTGGATTTGTAGAAATCGATTTTTTCTTGCAATGTTTTGGTCTAGGTTTGCTGCTTTAAGTGCCCAATAGGCTTTGTGTTCTAGTTCCACAGGTAGATGACACGACTTCGCATAAACTAATTTGAACAGTATGGTGCAAATGGGAGTCTTATAGGCTGTTCTAAAAGCCTATAATGCATCATCTAGCTTGGTAGACCAATCCTTGTGATTTTGACCTACGCTTTTCTTGAGGATCCGTTTGATGCCTCGGTTAGTGACTTCAGCTTGCCCTTTCACTTGTGGATGATAAGCAGTTGTAAAGCGATGGTGCACTCTATAACGAGCCATTGCTCTTTCGAGCTGGTTGTTACAGAAATACGTTCCTTGATCATTAATTAAAGCCTTAGGGGCACCAAAATGAGAGAATAGTTTCTTAAGGAATCTGACAACGTTTCTTGCATCATTGGTAGGTAGGGCTTGAGCTTCGGCCTATTTTGAGACATAATCGACTGCTACCAAGATGTAGCGATTGCCAAAGGACACAGAGAATGACCCCATGAAATCAATACCCCATATATCAAATACCTCGCATACTTGAATGTGTCTCTGAGGCATCTTATCTCGTGTTGAGATATTGGATGCTCTTTGACATGCATCACAGGTGCGTACCATGTTGTGAGCATCCTTGAAGATCGTGGGCTAGTAAAATCCAGAGTCAAATACTTTCTTGGCTATTAGGGTTGCTCCATGGTGTCCTCCTGTGGGTCTTTCATGACAGTGCATTTAGAATTTGTTCCGCTTCACTTCTTCCACGCATCTTCGGATCAATTGGTCTGCACCGATTCTGAATAGATACGGATCT
>CM046432.1:54273199-54532449 GCA_025506505.1 Flaveria sonorensis | reverse complement strand
CAAAGAAATGCGGATGAACATAAGCCAATTCGGCCAATGTTCAGCCAAATGCAGACAAGCAAATGCGGATGAAAATCTAAGACAATATTCTACGTGTCCTAAAGATGTGGGGTGAACCAAATGCGGATGAACAAGTCCAAATGCGGATGAACAAGTCCAAATACGGATGAACAAGTCCAAATGCGGCGACAGAACAATACTAAATACGACGAACACAATACTTAGAATATTGAACATAAACCAATGCGGTTGAATGTTCAGCAAATGCGGGATGAACTCCAACAAATGCGGATATACAAAAATGAATGCGGATGAACATTCAACAAATGCGGATAACAGAAAACAAATGCGGATGAACATTCAACAAATGCGGATAATCGTTATCCACCTGCAATGCAACTTATGCGATTTCCAGTTCCCAATCATCATTCTAATATAACCTTAGCATAGATCTATCATGCTACACACTTAGAACATACTAAACAACGTACCCACAACTTAGAAATCATCTAAAAACACACATCAACTTTACAACGTCGAACACCATGTTGAAATTCATAGTTTGTTTAGAAACCTTCTGTTCAGTATGCATAACAGCCCCAAATACGTAGAAAACCAGTAAAGAGGGGATCTAGAACTCACCTTGAACAACTTTCAAGTAGAACACCTCAAAACGAGAGCCCACTTGAAGTTCCAGCACCTAAAACCCACGGAAAACGAGCACTAAACACCAGAAACTCGGTCCAGAATCTAAAACCCCGATTGACCCCGAGAAGAATTACCTTAAAATCTCTCTTTCAAGCAAATCTTCCTCCTTCTCTCTCTAGAGAAGATGGCAGTTCTTCTTTCTTCTTGCATCCCCAAAGCAGATGTGGGGAATGGGGTGTGGGCGGCCATCCCCTGCTTTTGAACCCACTAGAGGCAAGTTTGCCACTTGCATACTTTAACCCCCTTCCTTTTGAAAAATGTTATCTTTCCTTTTTTCTCTTCTTCCTTTCCTTTTATAAATTTTTGGTGTTACAAGGTCACCTCCCTTAAATGGGTTTCGTCCCCGAAACCTATCACTCCTTAAAGAGATGGGTAGTGCTATTTCACTTCTTCCTCTGATTCCCAAGTGGCCTCCATTCCTTCAACGCAAAGCATAGCCGCCACTTTAGAGAAGTTTTGGATAATACTTCTGTAGTACTCACCAACCCAAGAAACTACGAATCTCAGATGGCGTCTTTGGAGACTTCCATTGCATCACCGCCTCAACCTTGTCAGGTCTACCATATCCTTTTAGGATTAACCACATGACCCAAAAGCTAAACCTCGCATAATAGAACGACACTTGAAGAACTTGGCGTACAACTGCTCTTCGAAGTGTATCCAGCACTTCTCGAATGTGACCGACATGTTCTTTTTGCTATATGAAATAATCAGAACATAATCAATGAAAACCATTCACTGACTTATCTAACATAGGTCGGCACACCCAATTCATCAGATCATAAAGCAGCTGGCGCGTTGGTTAAACCAAAGGACATCATGAGGAGCTCGTAGTGTCAATACCCGTATGACAAGCTGTTTTAGGAATATCCCGTCCTCCCTCAATTGATGGTAGCCAGATCGGAGATATATCCTCGAGAACCAACTGACACCTTGAAGCTGATCAAACAAGTCATCAATCCTCGGTAATGGATACCTGTCTCACTGTCAACTTGTTCAGCTCACGGTAGTCGATAGTACACATCCTCATGCTTCGTCCTTCTTTCCATACATAAGACCGGAGCACCCCATGGAGATATGTTCGGTCGACTGAACCCCTTATCTAACAACTCTTGTAGCTGAGTCATCATTCCTTCGTCTCGGAGGGAGCTAGACGATACGACGCCTTAGTAACAGGTTGGGCATCAGGCATCAGATCGATCTGGAAACGATCTCGCGGTCCGATTTCACACCTGGTAGAACCCCGGGAATACGTCTGGGAAGTCGCACATGACCGGTACGTCCGATAATCGTGGTACTGACACATCCACATCTTTCGCATAATCCAGGTAAGTGTGCCACACCCCGCCTCATACACTTTTCTGCCACAGCCATCAAATTACTTTCGGGACCGTATGACCCTATCGAGTATATCGTCACCGAACTCCCATCAGGCGCGGTCAACCAATCATCTTCTTACGACACATGATGTTTGCCTTATAGGATGCTAGCAATCCATCCTAGGACTATATCAAATCCACCTAAGGGCAACACGAATAACCTAGCAGAGAACCTATGGCCTTCCAACTCTATGTCACAGTCTTCTACAATAAAGAAATCCTGATTGACTTACAATGGCAGTTTCTACATCGAAGGGCTCAGCAATCTTCCTACTCTAGCGGGAAATTATCACAGAAAGTAGCATAAATAAACTCCTACTAGCACAAGAATCGAAAAGTACAGAGGCATAAGTTTGGTTTACTAGAAATGTACCTGACACAACATCGGGGTCCACCTAGCATCATCCCAGGTCATAGTGAATGCCCTGGTCTTCATCCTCTGCTCTCCTCTAGCCCCCTTCTTTGCCCTAGAGCTCAGCCCTAGACTGCTTGCAGTCTCTGTTAGTGCCACAGTCTAGCCAAGTTGTAACATTTAGCCATGCGAAATCCCTTGCCTATGGCCCTCCTTCCCACACTAAAAGAGATGTTAAATCCCACTTACACTCCCCCTCGTGGCCTCTCCCACACTTCTTTCATGCCTCTTCCTTCCCTGTTATCATTTCCCGATCATCGACTCTCATCATCTTACCTCCAGCCACAAATCCACAATCATTATCCTGCTCCATTCCTATTCCTAACATTGTCTGCTTTTTTGCACATCCACCTTGCCACTGCCTCTCGCTCGTCATACAGTCTCCCTGCTAGGGACCAACGACCTAAACGTACCTGGCCGAACGGCGATTAGATGTCTGCGGATATCTGCCGGCAGACCTGAATGTACCTCTTGACTTTGGACACAGACGTCACCTGATCTGGAACCAGCCTAGCCATCTCATTGAACTTCGTGTGTACTATGGTGTGTCATGGTTCCCGCCTCCAACTGTAGGAAATCCGTCTCGACCTTATCGAGCTCTCTATGTGGACAAAACTCCTCAATCACCAACTTCTTTAGCTCACTCCACCACATCCTCCAATCGCCCTACTACCCTCGGCATGGACAACGTTGTCCCACCAACATAAGGCCGAATCCAAAATGAGTGGTAGCAAACTTCACCTTCTGATCCCCTCGGCACTCACTGATATCAAGTACCGCCTCCATCTCTCTCACCCATCGGTGAGCAGCAGCAGCACTCCTATTCCCATCAAACGTCGGGGGCTTGCATCTTTGAAATGCCCCATAGTTGCACCCCTTTGCAGCTTCCTGCACTGCTTCCTACTCATCATCACTGGAGATAACCATTTTTAGTTTCCGGTTGCTCCATCTCCCCTGAACCTCCTCCTTCGCCCCCTTGCCTAGCGGTTTTCCTCTTCTCCTCTTTCTCCTTCTTCTCATCCTCCCTCACAGCTCTAATAACCTCGGTCACCACAGACGACAGAATCGTCTGCATGACCAGATGAACTTCTTCCACTACTGCCTCCTTCATTGAGTCCCTCAGATTAGCACTCTTGTCCCTACCATCATAGTGATGAGGTTCGGGTCTTCAGGAGTCGTTTCAGCAGTCTTAGTGTTCCTTGTGACACGCAACCTAGCACCACGTCTACCACAACCTCCACCTCGCAAAGCCTCCGAAGATCTACCACCAGCCATCTCTAAGAATTTACAAGATTCAAACACCAACACGGTCATTCAAGGTTATAGCTCAGATTATGTCAGTATAGTAAGTCCCTAATTACAGTGGCCAGTTGTGATTAGCCACTTACTTTACTCTTCATTCTTCAAGCATTTCCTATCCTAACTATATCAGTATCCAAATCTACAAAGAACACATAATCCATATAGCACACGCATATAATTCCTTTTTCCATTAATTTACATAACTTTTTTTCATGAAACATTTACCTGCAGGAATGTAGCTACTTGCACTGGCATCCCTTCCCTTTTGTTGTCCTATTCTCAATTTAAGTTTATTTTTTTTTTTTTGAAAATATTTTACCCAATTATCTTAAACTTTGGCTCTGATACCAACTTGTAAGGCCCCGTTTCCGAGATGCTTACAGTTGGTCAATCATAGCATAAAACATTTAAAACACATTAATCTTGCAACGGAATTTAAGCTTTTCATCGATAATTAAAAATGCGTCAATACATCATATCTTTAATTTACATCACAAAATTTGTATTAGTACAATATTATCTCAAAATATGGATGCCAAAAATCAAAACATTCCCAGTAGCTTATGCATCCATGCCTGCACCCCCTCAGCATCAAACGATAACCTGCCAACTATTATGCATACAAAAAGTCAGCGACGCTGAGTGAGTTCTAGTTTTCATAATAAAATAGTTTACATTACGTTAAACATATCCTTTACTTTCGTTCATGATTACACATCATACGTACATCTAGATAATAATTATTATCTTCATCATCGTTCATCATCATTCGTCTCTCACTTCTTTATGGACCCTGCCTCATGTTATACCCCCGACTCATGCTAAAAGCTGATACTGTGCCGGGGTTCGTAACAAACCCCCCGACTCATGCTAAAAAGCTGACACACACCGGGGTACGCGACAAGTATCCCATCTCATCTCGCATGCTATACCCCCGACTCATGCTAAAAGCTGGTACTGTGCCGGGGTTCGTAAACAAAACCCCAACTAATGCTAAAAAGCTGACACATTGGTTTATAATAAACCCCTACTCATGCCGAAGCTGACACAGTACCGGGGTCAACAACAAAGATCTCATTGTTCATACTTCTATTTTCGTCATTCGTTATCTTTCACTTTCGTTACATAATACTTTACTTATGTACTCATACATATCACGCCACGTAAAGGCAAATAATAACAACAACCCACAAGCATATAACATCAACAGGCATATAACACCACAACACATCAGAACTTAACACTACATTCTACTTCCGAAAATTCTAGAAAATCCTAAGTGCCCAAAGAAATGCGGATGAACATAAGCCAGTGCGGCCAAATGTTCAGCAAATGTGGACAAGCAAATACGGATGAAAATCTCAGAAAATATTCTATGTCTAAAGATGTGCGGGTGAACCAAATGCAGATGAACACGTCCAAATATGGATGAACAAGTCCAAATGCGGATGAACAATACTAAATGCGGACGAACACAATACTTAGAATATTGAACATAAAACCAATGCGGTTGAATGTTCAGCAAACGCGGATGAACTCCAATAAATGCGGATATACAAAAACGAATGCGGATAAACATTCAACAAATGCGGATATACAAAAACGAATGCGGATAAACATTCAACAAATGCGGATAATCGTTATCCACCTACAATGCAACTTATGCCATTTCCAGTTCCCAATCATCATTCTAATATAACCTTAGCACAGATCTATCATGCTACACACTTAGAACATACTAAACATCGTACACAACTTAGAAATCATCTAAAAACACATCAACTGTACAACGTCAAATCATGCTGAAATTCATAGTTTGGTTTAGAAACCTTCTGTCCAGTATGCATAACAGCCCCAAACACGTAGACAGTAAAAGAGGGGATCTAGAACTCACCTTGAACAACTTTTGAGTAGAACACCTCAAACTCGAGAGCCCACTTGAAGTTCCAGCACCTAAAACCCACGAAAACGAGCACTAAACACCAGAAACTCGGTCCAGAAGCTGAAACCCGACTGAAACCCAAAAGAATTACCTTAAAATCTCACCTTCAAGCAAATCTTCCTCCTTCTCTCTCTAGAAACCGATGGCAGCTTCTTCTTCTCTTCTTGCAGCCGAAAGCAGATGTGGGAAAATGGGGGTGTGGGCGGCTATCCCCTGCTTTTTGAACCCACTAGAGGCAAGTTTGCCACTTGCACACTTTAACCCCTTTTACTTTTAAAAAATGTTATCTTTTCCCTTTTTCTCTTCTTTTCTTTTCCTTTTTATAAATTTCCGGGTGTTACAAATGTACACTGAAATACACTAGTATCTTGTAAGTGTGTTAACATACCAATACATCACTGTCATTTCCCAAAGCCCTCAAACCAAAATCTAAGTTATTACCAGACACTAGATAGTGATAATACACTCTTTCTTTTATAACATAACTCCTTCACAAGTGCATTTAGCTGATGCACACTAACTTTCATATTCAAAAAATCAACATAAATTACCTTACCCCTTAGATAAACCCTATGGTGATCCACAATACCAAATTCTCCCCCGTGGTGAATCTTCATAGAAAGTATTCTTCATATTGACCTGAATCGAAAACCAATTATATAAAAAAACATCAGAATATGTTCATAAGCTCTTACTAAAAAGTTACGTTTTTTCGAGATTTTAATATGATCAAACCACAAACCGTATATAACTTCATAGTCAAAATCTTAAAATTCATTTTTCAATACGCTCTTCATTACTGATTTGGGTAACCCTAGTTGTTGGGAGGATTAGTTGAAGTGTGAAGAAGTTGAAGAAACTAAGACTCGGAGTCTGATTTCCATCTAATAGGCGCCAAAAGGTGAAATGACAATAATACCCTCATGTTTTTTGCATGTGAGGGTGTTCTCAGTTAAAATCTAACAACTGTTAGTACTAATACCTAAAGGTGTCACAAAAAAATAAGCACAATACCCCAATCTGTTACAAAAAAACCCTTAGTACCCAAACTGTTACTTTGGATAAACCATAGGGACCATTTGCGTAATTAACTCTAACATATATTATTTTTAGAGTTAATTACATAAATGGTCCCTGTGGTTTATTCAAAATAACAAGTTTGGGTACGAAGAGTTTTTTGTAACATGTTAAGGTAGTGTGTTTTAGTTTTTGTAACTAGTTAAGGTATTAAGACTAACAGACGTTAGTTATTCTGTAAATTTAAATGAAACGACTAAAATACCCTTTAAGGGATTACGTTTGTAATTTTACATCTTTCTTTTATTCAGGGACCATTATTGAAATTAAATATAACTTTAAAAAACCCAACCCCCTTTCCCCATCAGCCACCATCACTAGGGGTGTTCAAAAACATCCAAATCCGAACATCCAGTCCGAACATCCGAAATTCCGAACCCGAATTATCCGAAAATTCGGATATCCGAAAATATGGATTTGGATTCGGATAGCTATTTCAGGAATTTTCGGATATTTAGGATATCCGAAATATCCGAAATTATTATATTAATTATTTGTATTTTATAATTTATATTTATATTATATAGTAAAAGAAAGTAAGAAACCCACCCCATGTCCCCACTCCCCATCACCCCATCGAACATCCCAGATCTCCCATCATCCACAAACCCTAAAATTCTTGCAGGCGTCGGCCGGCCCTTCACCATCGTCCCCCATCGGTCGCCGGTCTCCGGTTACTCCATCAGTCGCCACTCCATCGTCCCCCATCAGTCGGCATCCGAGTCCCGTCGCCTGTCGTTCCTCCTCATCAGTTGCCAGTCGCCCGTCGGCTCATCGCTCCTCCTCCGGTCATCGCCCTCCTCCGGTCTTCGGTCCTCCTCCTCAATCTGTCGCTCACAGACTCTTCACTCTCGTGAGTTAGTTTCCACTAAAATATTAGTTAGTGATTGAAATATTAGTTAGTGATTGAAACTCTAAGTCTATAATAGTCTAAAATAGACTTGAATTTTTTCATACAGTAGGTAGTATGTTAATTGTTAAGTGTTTGTGACATTGTGTAACTAGGTTATTCAATGGAAACTCCTGATCCAATCAACTCTTGTGAGTTAGTATCTGAAAATGAGGTTGTGTCAAAGACTAAAGAAAAGAAGCAAAAACAGAAAAAAGATGGTAAACCTCCTGCTAGTGCTGTATAAGATTGGCCTATTGTACTTGCAAGTAGTGATGAAGATTGGCCTATTGAACTTGCAAGTAGTGATGAAGATTAAAGACCTCAAGATGCAAGCAAAGTCTTTTGATATATTTAAGCTTTAAATGTTTTTATTTGACTATTTAAGCATGAACTTTTTGGACGTTTTCCTGTTTTTCGTTGCTATTATGGTTATTTGAACTTTGAAGTTAGTTGTTAACTATTTTGGACATTTTAGCTGTGTATTATTTGAATTTCGAACTAAATAGGGTAGAAATTGGTTTATGACTATTATCTATTTTTTTTATACATGGTAATTCGGATATCCGAAAAACTATCCGAATCCGTATCCGAATTTTTGGATATCTGAAATTCGGATATTTGAAAATTCGGATAAGGATTCGGATAGTAAAATGAGCTATCCGAAAATTTTGGATATCCGAAAATGAACAGCCCTAACCATCACCACCGTCTACCCACCATCTATCCACAACCACCACCATCTATCCCCGTCAACCACCATCGCCACCATCTATCACCATTGGCTTGTCCCACTACTCACAATAAACTACCACTGAAAACCCTAAAATCATCAAAAGGGTAAACCACCACCATCTGGCCACCATCATCGGCCACCATCACCACCTGAAATTGATGTGTGAATGATGGTGGGTATGAACTTAGATGTGGTTGGAGCTTCGATTTGGAGTATTGGACTTCAAATCGGAAATTCACAGAAAAATAGGAAAAGGGAAGTTAACAGGGATCGACAGTGGTGGTGTTGGTGGTTGCTGATGGGTGGTCGGTTGGGAGATAATATGGCAAAAGGGCCGAGGGTGGTGGTGTTAGCGGCTGGTGGTGGGTAGCCGGTTGGTAGTTAACTGGGAAAGGAAAATGGGATTTGGTGATGTGGGCGATGGTGATGATGATGAGGGTACTAAGACAGAGATGGATGACGGTGGTCTGAGGGCAGTGATAGCCGCTGGTGATGACGACGGTGGTGGCGGGTGGTGGTGCCAGGACGTTAGATATATGTACATATCAGTGTGTGTGTGTGTGTGTGTGTATGTATGTATGTATAAATAAAGAGAGAGAGAGAGAGAGAGAGAGAGAGAGAGAGAGAGTTATATATAAATATATTATTTTTGTTAAATTATACAAATAGTTCATCTAATTTACATAAATAGTCCTAAAATATGAAAAGACTAAAATTCCCTTAAAATTAACAAAAAATCTAATATCCGTTAGTGCTAATACTCAAACTTGTTATGAAATTAAAAGTGAGTACTCAAACATGTTACTTTTTTGCTTAGTAACCCAACCTGTTATTTTTGATAAATCACAGGGACTATTTATGTAATTAACTCTTATTGTTATGTTTATGACTACTAGCTTTAATAAACCCGTGTATTACACGGGTTGAATAAATAAAATATTAAATAAAACATAAGTTTATTAATTATAAAACAATATTTTAAAATAATATATGATTGAAATCTTTATTATTATAAATAGAATAAAAAATTTGTTTCACAACAAAAGTTTTAAAAAAAATATCATCTATAAAGAGTTTATTATTATAACTTTTAATTTTAATTATTTTTTGTTTATAAAAATTTTACTTTTTAAAAACACCAATTTTAAATATTTCGCATTTTTAAAAAGTTTGATTTTTAAAAAAATTTCTTTTTTTGTAAAAATTTGTTTATTTAGGAATGATATTAATAAAAAGATCTATTTCTTAATTATTAACAACTATTTTAATCTAAAAATATATATAATATTATTAGTAATTAATATGATTTTTTTATTAAGATAAAGAAGCAGAAAAAAATTGATGAAAATAAATATGATTCTAACACGTGTATCTTTTAATTATTTTTTACTAAAGTAGGAATATCTATTATGTAGAATTGTTAATAAGAAGAGGAAATAAAAAGTCCAAAGTTCTCGTATCCCATCTCTAATTCCTAATAACCTTAATCCAGATAAACAAAACTCTCATTCTCAAACTTCCTATTACACTAAAATCGGCTCTCTCCCTCTTTTATCACAAGTGCTATAGAGTTCAAATTGATGCCACCGCCGCTGCTAGTTAAACAGGTGTCTCCCATTTTCATTTGACATTTTTGTTGTGTTTATGAAATAAAAACTAAACCAAAACGAAATAAGCCGATTTGACTTGGTTTAGATTCGACCCAAGCTCGAGGTTGTTTTGGCTTAGCTCGTGAATAGCCCTAAACCTAAAATACATCATGGGTATAATTTGAATATAAACGGGTTTTTGATCGGTTAATATAACCCGTTTTATTAAACAACTCAACCTTAACACGACATGTTTAATAAACAGATTAATTTTAACAACTGAACACGACTCACATAGTAAATCAGGTAAGGGTTTTTTAAAAAGGTCATATTTAGACACTCTTTCAGAACCAGACCAGACCAGCTGTCGGAACGGGAACCTGTCATTGGACAAGTCCAGTTGTGTGTATTTGGACCGTTTTCATTTAAACTGGCTTGTTACTTGTCGGACCGGTGAACCGGTTGAATCGGACGGGGTGGTCGGACCAAATTTCAAAACTTATTTATTTTTCCTTTCAAATCTCATTTATTAATTATATAGTAATTTATGAAACATATTTTAGTTATCTAAGTGTTTCTATTGTACTAAAAGCGTAAATCCACCTTAAAATAAATAGTATTTTGTATTTTGTTTTTCAATTGAATATATGTAAATAATATTAATTTATTCATATCCGACGTCATCCAGTTCTTCAATCTGGTTGCACCGATCCGACCAGTGAACCATTAAGACAA
Organism: Flaveria sonorensis; assembly: GCA_025506505.1. NCBI lineage: Eukaryota > Viridiplantae > Streptophyta > Magnoliopsida > Asterales > Asteraceae > Flaveria > Flaveria sonorensis. The sequence continues at coordinate 54,521,680 of CM046432.1, read as the reverse complement.
TTGGTTTGTTGTCCGGTCCGGTTGTATTTAGATTTTGGCATGGGTAATATAATAATTGTTATAACTTAGAGTTTGAGTTTTCTTTATTAGTTTCATATTTTCATCTTGAAATATTTATCACCTCTTAACTACCAAATACTTCACTCCATTGGTTAGATGTAGGGGACATATTCCAACCACTCATCAAAGTGAGGGTGGATAGATGTGGTGGACATTTACTTCTCTTTGAACGATAGACCCGTGGGATCAGAATCCTCAAGGTTAACTTCTTCCATCACTCGAACACCTCTTTTGCGGTTGGTGGGTAACTAGTTAATCGCAATTCCATGTCGAAAAATATGGTGGGCAAATGGTTATATAAACATATTGCATCCTGGTGAGCAGTGCACAATCGGTTAATGAGTCAATCGTAGTTAATTAAATGTCAACATATCGCTAATTGCTAACTATTAACAATTTTGTGATTCTTAACTCTTTAATTACACAGACACAAAGGGCCAAAAACAATCGCAATTTGATAGCAATGGCCAAAATCAAAACTGTTAATAACGTGTATTGATCAGTTGATGTAAAAATTAAAATCGCTTGCCAAAAACAAAATCGCTTAAGGCTTGTTAGTAGGTATCTTGCAATGGGTTTTTATTTAAATGTTTGTATAGCAAACTTAGACAAAAAAGAATCACAAGTTCAATCATCAAAGGTTTATTAATCTGTTGTAAGTTGTCAGGTTCATTAATAGATAGAAGCCAATTGCTTACTCGAGAGTACCTTGAGCAGTCGTTACGCAAGTCTAAAAGGTCAGCAACTGAAGTTTTTTTGACCTTTCGTTGTTTTATTTGCTTGTTTATTATTATAACAATTATCATAATACTAATTGATATAATGTTATATAAAAGTTTCTACTTTAAGTCTATTTGTACTTGTAGCCCAGTGCCTCTGAAATCTACGAACCGACCTTGGACACCGGTTACAAAAAGTTTCATTCGAACATGAATAATTGATTGTTTAAATTAAACTAAGTAGCTATGCATTACTCTTCTTTGAACATTAAACGGGTCAACCTAAAACATGAACTTGACACAATATGGTTTTAAGTGAGTCTGATATAACATGATATGAATAAATATATATGCTCTTAAGTAGTCCTTGATTATTCACCGATGCATCTTTATATGCTAATACCAATGCATTCATTTGGTTCTCCGTATAATTCTAGGCCACGCCTTAACAAGCTAGAAAAAGTATATAATTCTTACGTAGTTGAGGTAACATATCTTATTACGAAAGTATAAGAACTTGGCATTTTATTCGAATTTTAGAGTGTTGAAGTTCAATCCCAAACATGTCTTGCTTTGTTATAGAAACTCATTTGCCTTTACTTTCTCTCATTTCTTGATATTTGGATATCAAAGTTTCTTGATCAGGCCAACTTTGTTGAATTGCAGGAATCTCAAGAAACTTGTCTTTCCATACGCATAAGTTTGGAAATGAATCTTCATCAAGCAGTTTCAGACCAGCTACTACTTCTAAGGGACGATAAGTTTCAGCAAGGCACCCAAAAGCAATATCTAAGAATCCAATGCTTTCCCCACTTAAGAATTTGTTTCCGGTTAGCAGTTGTTCCACTCTTTTTAGATGAGCTAATGTTGCTTCTTTGGCTTCCTCTTGTTCCTTCCCTTGCTTCATAACATAAGCAAAGAATGCTGGCAAAACCTAGGTTTAAGATAATACTTCATTACAAATGCTTAAACCCTTTGCACATATACAATTTAACACTTGCATTCCCTTTGTACACGACTAAAAACAGAAATTAGATAACAATTTGAATTTCTTGGTATTTTATCTAAATGGGCTAATTATATGTACAAAACAACTATGGTTACATTAGTAATCTAAAGCCTTGAAGAAAAACAATTTAACTATTGTATGCATTAAAAATATATTTTGATGTAAACATTCAATCGTTTGACCCCTTTGAGATAATACCCAACTCAAACTAGTCTATTCACTCCTTAAGTAAATAAGTTAAAACTGGTACTAGCTCCCGTGCGTTGTTACGGGAGCCATTCTTCTCACGTCGTGAAAACAATATTCAGTATATAGGAATTCATAAAAGTAAATAAACGTATATACTTTGTATTTGCTTTATCGTTCTGTAACATGTCTTAGTTATACAAACTTTTTATTTTAATGGTTTAAGAATTTGAATATTAACAACAACAATTTATATTTAAAGATGTTATACAATCAAATAAATATTTAAGTTCGTTATAATACAAGTTGAATTTTAAAATAATATTTATAAATAATGTTCATTGGAAATATGTTTTGTCAATATTTAAACTAAAAAAAATTATTTTATTAGGCTATCAATATTATCTCATATTTTTCTCTATTTTATATTATATTATATTTAATAAATAAAATAACTGAAAAATGTTGCTTCTAGTTTTTAAAAGAGAAAAGATCGGGACTCCCACAATCCAAGACGGTAACACCTGCTTTATTGTGTGAGTGTTTGGGACTTTTTATTGAAAACTTTTTTTAATTTTTGAAAAGATGATAAGTTGAAAGTAGGTGAAAATGTATTTGGATGGAGATGAAGATTTGAGAAGAAAAAAAAGCTAAATTCTCAAAACTCCTTTTGAGAAGTCAAAAGAAGATGTAATAAATAAACAATCCCAAACATGTATTCTATATCATCTTCGTCTCTTTCACAACACACTAAACACCATTAACCTGATTAAAACATTTACACTCACCAACAACCCAGCAGTACCAGCATCATCACTCGGCACCACCTACAACACCACAATTTGTTCCTTTTAGTCTCGCCATTCAAACACGTACCCACACCCATCGCCACCCGCTGCTCGCCGCCACCGTTGCACCTCATCATCACTGTTGTCCATTTTAGATCTGACTTTCCCAGCGACAAAGAAAGGCATAAATGATGTTGCTGATGGAAGTTTTGAGTTCTGATAACGAAACTTGAAGTTCTTGGTTGCAGGTTGTGGTTGTGGTATTGGAAAGCCTCATGGCGTGATTAAGATCCAATCTAAATTTAACAGTCCGATGATTTTATTGTAATTGTGTTTCAAGTGGTGGGGGCGACGTTATACTGGTTCTTAGGAAGATATCTGGTGATAATGAAGATGAAGATGAAGAAAAAGAAATCTACACTCAACGGTGAGTTCTTTGCGATTGCAGAAAGAAGAGAAGAAAGGACAGACGTGGGAACAATCTGGTTGACTTGTACAATGCGCATTACCAGAGGTACGGTGGCACTGTAGCCACCGACCAAATGATATGTTGCTGATGGAAGTTTTGAGTTCTGATAATGAAATTTGAAGTTCTTGGTTGCAGGTTGTGGTTGTGGTATTGGAAAGCCTCACGGCGTGATTAAGATCCAATCTAAATTTGACAGTCCGACGATTTCATTGTAATTGTGTTTCAAGTGGTGGGGCGACGTTATACTGGTTCTTAGAAAGATATCTGGTGATAATGAAGATGAAGATGAAGAAAAAGAAATCTACACTCTATAGTGAGTTCTTTGCCATTGCAGAAAGAAGAGAAGAAAGGCCAGACGTGGGAACAATCTGGTTGACTTGTACAATGCGCATTACCAGAGGTACGGTGGCACTGTAGCCACCGACCAAATGGTATGTTGCTGATGGAAGTTTTGAGTTCTGATAACGAAACTTGAAGTTCTTGGTTGCAGGTTGTGGTATTGGAAAGCCTCACAGCGTGATTAAGATCCAATCTAAATTTGACAGTCCGACGATTTCATCCTAATTGTGTTTCAAGTGGTGGTGGCGACGTTATACTGGTTCTTAGGAAGATATCTGGTGATAATAAAGATGAAGATGAAGAAAAAGAAAACTACACTCTACGGTGAGTTCTTTGCGATTGCAAAAAGAAGATAAGAAATGACAGACGTGGGAACAATCTGGTTGACTTGTACAATGCACATTACCAAAGGTACGGTGGCACCAAAGCCACCGACCAAATGGTTTAATATATACTATAATTGCCATGTGTAAACCAACTAAAGAAATCTTAATTTCAATGAAACCACTTTAAATAAAATGATAAAACATGCAACATTTTGCTAATTAATAAATAAAATAAAGTGGGTACTAACCTGCTCATCACAGAATTTTGCCCAGAAACGTTGTTTGGCTCTATCAAGAGGATCTTTAGGTAAGAAGGGACAAACATCCTTCCATGTCTCATCGATGTACTCAAGAATCACAAGCGATTCACATATCGGTGTTTCGTTGTGCACTAGTACGGGTACCCTCTTGTGAACGGGGTTGTACTTTAAGAGTTCAGGACTCTTGTTGGCAAGATCTTCGTATATGATCTCATACTCGATGCCTTTTAGTTCCAATGCCCAAACAACCCTTTTAACAAAAGGGCTTGACCAATAACCGTATAACTTCACCTTCTCCATATCTCAAGATACCTTAGTTCACCAAATTCTGAAACGTTGAGTTCCTTCTTTTATAGCATGTCTTTTGGGAGTATAAAATCAGGTTACCTTGTTACTATCTAAACCTATACATCGTACATCGTAATATTACACAATATATGATTAATTTTTTAATGAACTTGGAAAAACTGAATAATTGACGTAGTGATTCATAGATGGCACATAGAGATTGCTAGTTAGAAGCATCTTAAAAATATATTCCTAACCTCATCTATGGTATCATAGAGAACATATTAACTTCAGTTTATTGTAATAATTTTTATCATAATTAAGATAATGATTTGATTATGTTTCGTTCCTAATTATCCACATTATACTCAAACAAATAGTTGATAAAAAGTACACAATATCTTACTAGTTCTCATTGTTCTGTAATAGTCATTTAGAAAAAAAATTGCGAAACGTCACGTCTAGCAAAACGGTTAAATCAAAAGCGTATATACTGACCATGAGGATACATCAAGATGAATGATGGGTAAGCCGGCCGTTGTTGATTAGCAGAAGCCGGCTATTGATACCGTTGTATTGTTTAGTTAAATAGAAAATGGACAAATTATTGAAGATTACTACAATGTATATGATTTGTCGAATTTTTAGGGTGCTATTTGTCCCCAAACAATATATTACAATAGTAAAAGCTAATATTTCAAATTTATAACATAACCTTTTAAGTGATATAATCTATGAAAATGTTAGTATTTGGATACGTTATATTCAACTTTCTACCATCTAACATATTATTATAAAATATGATTCTAATTAAACTGTTTTTTATATGAATTATTTAAAATTTTCCCTTGTCTGTAAAATTGAAGATAAGATTTCAAACATGATTTTGTCTTTTGGCTTTTCTTGATTCGTCAATGGGAATACTTTTCTGACGGTTGATAATATCGTTGATCGGTGGCTAGGTCTAGAGGTAAGATTATCACCCAATTAAGTTTTTGTAGAAAAGATTTCAAGCCAACTTTTCACACGTTTTTGGTGAGATTATGATTACAATGGATTATTCATCAGTAACCTATATATTGCATAAACTTTATTTCTTTCAATCACATAACGACATTTTAAATGTATGAGCCTAGGGATATGTATTCTTCGTTAAATACCAATGCATACTCTACATGCTAGACTCTTAGTTAAAATTGATGGTTTTGAAGTTACATACGGCAAATTTGACTTTGATCCGTCCTGTGAGCCAATATGGTTATAGCTTGTTTTAATATAGGGGGTACCAGTCTTGCAAAGCTTATGTTCTTCGATTTTCCTTCTACCCAAGACAGATTTCAGCACTACTTCAATTGATTCCAAGACCTAGCTAACCGAGTGATTTCAGCTCCAATTTATATATATGTCAAAAAATATGTAAATGAATTCAACTTTGAGGAAATCTACAAACTCTTATTTATTAACAAAAAAACAAACTAGTTAACATAACTTATTAGGATAGTAAGCAATAAGCATTTAGAGTTTAATTCGATAGTTAGATCAACTTATTTAATTAAATAAAACATGCATGTTACAGCTCAAACTTATTTGCCTTTACTTTCTTTGCTCTCTTGATACTTGGCTATTAGAGTTTCTTGGTTTGGCCAGCTTTCTTGAATCGCAGGGATCGCAAGGAATCGATCCTTCCATGCACATAAGTTTGGAAACGAGTCTTCATCAAGCACTTTTATCCCCGTTACCACTTCCAAGGGGTGCGAATTCTCAGCGAGCCACCCAAAACTAAGATCTAAGAATCCGAAGCGTTCCCCGCTTAAGAATTTCTTTTCGTTTAGAAGTTGTTCAACTCGTTTTAGATGGGCCAATATTGTTTCTTTGGCTTTCTCTTGATCCTTCTCTCGCTTCATAACATAACCGAAAAACAATGGCAAAACCTACTTTTCAAGAGAACACTTCATTACAAAATGATTAATCCCTTTGCATGTGATATATATGCGTATGAAACTACTATTATTAAATCGATAATCTAAAGCTTTGAATACAAACAACTCAAAGTTTTATTTAAACAACCTTTGATGTCAACTTTCAACTTGTTTAACCCATTAAACCATTTAAGATAAAACCGAGTAGAGAGTAACCAGTTAGCTAGTTCACGTTTAAACAAACAGACCCAATAAAGCTTGATTCCAATCAAACTATTTCAACATCAAATGATGAAATATGCATTAGTTGATAAGCTTTTTTGCTAGTTAATAAATAAATAATGTAATAGTGGATGTGGTTATATACCTGCTCATCACCGAATTTTGCCCAAAAACGTTCTTTGGCTCTATCAAGAGGATCTTTAGGTAAGAAGGGATATGCGTCTTTCCATGTCTCATCGATGTACTCAAGAACCACAAGCGATTCACATATGGGCATTTCATTGTGCACTAGTATGGGTATCTTCCTATGAATAGGGTTGTACTTTAAGAGTTCGGGACTCTTATTGGCAAGATCTTCGTATATGATCTCGTACTCAATGTTTTTCAGTTTCAAAGCCCAAACAATCCTTTTAGCAAAGGGGCATGACCATGTTGCAAATAACTTGACCTTTTCCATATCTCAAGATGCCTTAGTTTACAAACTTCAAAAACAATGGGTTTTTTCCTATATAGCAAATATTTTGGGAGTATTAGAATCGTGTTATCTTGTTACTATCTAAACCTATACAAGGTACATTGTATGTTTAACAACATATGATCAATTTTTTTAATGATGTTGGACAAATAGAATTACGAGCTGATTCATATATGAAACATAGGGACAGCTAGCTAGATTCATGATAGAAAATAACATTAGACGTGGCCTATGCTTATGAATTTATTACCATCTTATAGACTATGTTATTGGCCTGCGATTATACACTTTGGGTTTGGTTGATTTTTGGGTTAATGACGGAAGATTCATGGTGGTTAAGAACATAGATATCACTAAAGTTTGAGGATGATGAGGGTGCTTCGGTAAAAATTTAACATTCCATTGGAATGTTTAAAATTCTTTCACTTGGGTGAAGGAATGTTGAATTCCACCATTTAAAGGAAAACTTTTCAATTCCAATTCATTAATGGCCAACCATACATATTTTTGCCCATGTAATATGTCACGGAACACAACATATAATTCTTTTAAAATAAAATAAACTATAGCAATATCACACTCAAATTAAAGAGTTTTATGATGTAATTTCTAAATTAACATATGAAAAGATTATAAACATTCAAAGATCCTAGTTAAAGTTGATTTAAAAGTCAACAATTATAATCATATAATTGACATATGTGTGTAAGAAACAATTAAGGTAATTAAATTGATAAAGACTATTTTGCCTCCTTAAACTTATAAAATAATTAATGAAAAAAATATCACTTTTTTCTCAAATGTATTATAATATAATATAAATATCGGTCTATTAATTAGATTATCACTACCTTACTAGGTGAAGAGATTATAGTCAAGGTAAACATATGATGAATACCAAAAAGTAAACCTCGGGTTTGTTAACATACACTCGAATTACTATAAATCCTTGTGTATGTATGCTTATCTTTATTTTTATGACATTCTACTATTTATCTCAAAACAACAAAAATTCGAAAAATCAGTCTTTTAAAACAAGGAAATTTATACAAACATAAATCCCCTCTAGGTCTAACACAAATAATAATTAGAGTAAATTAAACTATTCGTCTCTTAGGTTTGTAGTATATTTCACCTTTCGTCTTTAAACTAAAAAAAATAAAGTAAACATTCTTTACGTTCAAATTTTATAACAGTCTATGTCCTTAATTCTAACAGACACCAATATTTTTAGTTAAGTCTAGTTATGTCATGCACATGAGTGCAAATTGATCATTTCACCTTTAAATAATACAAAATCTAAAAAAATAAGTAATTTTTTTTCTTACTAAAAAAACCTTAGACTACCACTCTCTGTATTTTTATCATCTTCACCCAAATTTCCAGCTACCATCAGCCAAAATTTCTAGCCAGCCCCACCAAAATTTTGACCTGCTACTTCATTGCTCCTCTATCATGGCATCAACACAACCACCATCAGTCGCGTCATCGCTCCTTGGCTGATTGCATGTGTTGTTCATGATAGGCCGTGGAGATGGTTAGATCTGTTGTGGAGCAGGGGACGGGTTGCGGTGGTGGTGGTCGAGTGAAGAGAGTGTGTGTGTGTGTGAAAGAAGGTTAAGGCCACAAGAGTTGGGGATAGGTCACGATGGTAATGGTGACCGAGCTAGTGAATGAAGGTGGAGACCACCAGAGCAGGGGATTAGTAGCGATGGTGGTGGTGGTCAAGTGAAGAGAGAGGGTGAATGAAGGTGGAGACCACCGGAGCAAGGGATGGGTCACGATGGTGGTGGTGGCCAAGTGAATGGAGGTGGAGACCATCGGAGCAGGGTGATGGCCGAGTTCAGACGGTTGCCGGCGAATTACTCTCGTAACCACACCACCATCGACTTCTTTATCCCAAGCCTACCCCCTCCACCATCTTCCTCATCCATGCAAGGGGGGGGGGATTTGTTTTTTTTAAATTTTGTTATTGTTTTATTAAATTACAAGATTAGTCTTTATCATGATAAAAAAAAACTAGAATAACATCATGTGCAAGTCATATGATTGAATTTAACGGACAAATTTAATTTTGTTAGAAGAAAGGATGAAATCTGCAAACCTTTTTAAACATGAAGGACGTTTACTATAATTTTCTTAGTTTAAGAACGAAACCTGACTTTTAGGCCCAAAAATGTAATTACTCTAATAATTAATTGAGTTGAAATTCCTTTTAAGGATCTTAAACATCACTATGGGATCGACTGATTTTTTTAACCAATTCTCTAGCCATATGAGAATTTTTTCTTGCAAATAGAGGTAAATTTATATCACAAAAGATAACTGGTTAATCACATAGTGATGCTTAATGTCCTTCAAGAATAACACAACCTATTGCTCAAACGCTCGATCCATAGAGAAACAACATAACCAAGCTTTATCTGTAGTAGAATTACTTATTGTTGCTCATCTCTATTGCACACATCTCCTTAGTTTGCGCTTACTTTAGCTACAAATAGTTTAGAGTCAACTAGTCAACTATAATTTTGTGAATCTCGGGCTCACGCTCAATAATTTAATGAGCAATTTTTAGGCTCAGACTCAGCTCGCGCGTGATAAGTTTATGCTCATTTTGAGTTTTTTGTCAATTAAATTCGAGTAGCTTGTGAACGACTCAGCTAGTTTGCACCTCTAATGAACGCTGCAACACACACCCAACGAAGTTCTTAAATGTGTCTCATAGCAATTTATGAATTCATAATTATATTTATTAATCATTAAATATATATATCTAAATAAGTTATTAGAATTATATTTATGCAATAAAGTGGCATAGATCACATGTTCACATCTCCCCCAATGAAAAACCATATAAACTAGTTATCCTATCCAAAGGCTGCCACGTCAGCTAGCTCTATCTACATTATCAAAGAACGAGTGGCTACCATTTTTAATTTCTTCCAACTTTTATTTTGTGGCAAATATTCAGAAACAAATATCATAACTTTGATAATAATCAACTGTAATAAAAGAACAAGAAGCACCAACATATTTAAACATAACAAATTTTCTTTCACTTTTGTATAGGATCGAAAATGGCAACCACCGGACATTCATTGTCAACCACCTCCACCACCCTCATCGACGGCAAGGCTCCGCCGCGGCAATCGACTGCCGCCGCGTCAGCCCAATGCGTCTCCCTCCCGTCTCTCCCGATGCCGCCTCCACAGCAGCAGAACCGTGTTTGGAAGGCCACTGGCTACTGTTAGTTCCACCTAGCCGAGTTTATTATCTGCTATAGTTATTATTATTTGTCTTATAGTTTTTTTAAAGTTTTTTTGGTGATCATTATTATATCTATACTTTCTATAGTTTGCATATAAAGATTCTTATTGATATTATATTATTATTTTATTATCTTGTAATCTGGTTACACGTTTACATTTTAAAAATGAACTAGTGATGGTTGATCGATATATGAAAAACCCTTTATTTTTCAGGTAGAAAGTTAACGCGGAATGTTGCGGCCATGGCGACCGGAGAGGCGACACCGGAGGTCGTCTCGACTGACGTTCAAGACCTCATGAAGCCAATTCAAGAGGCGGTATATACTTCTATATATCAGTCACTAATTAATTGTTTGTTACTCCTTAATATGACCTAAATACAACTAGCATAATGTGTTGATTTGATATGTTATATATATGTGCAGTGGGAGAAAGTTGAAGATAAGTATGCTGTGAGTAGTCTAGCGGTGGCTGGAGGTGTTTTTCTTTGGGGATCTACCGGAATGATCTCGGTGAGCACAACCTCTTATATTCATTTCAAGGAAATATATATGTTGCACCTTTAGTGACACTTAGAGCACCTCCACCGGGTGTCGGTGAGCTGCGTGGAGGACGTGAGAGATCCTTACAGATTTGGAGGCGCGGTTGCTAGTAGGGTTGTAAATGAGCCAATTCAGGTTGGGCTCAGGCTTAGGATCAAAGTTAAACAAATCAGCTTAACTTGATTCGTTTATCTTAACAAACTGGAATGTTAAGCTTGATCTCGACACATAAAAGCTAGAGTCTGTTCGTTTATTTTTTAAGTTGTATATCTTTCACAGATATAGATAGATAAGAAAAACAAACACCTTAAGAAACATTTTCTACAACAATAGGTCTTGTATGTGGATAAAACAAAGCACCAAGACAAGTTAGTGACAAAGGTTTTAACTTTTTAGTTTATTGTGTCACTAAAACAGACTTTCTTTCTAGTCCTTTATCCATGATCACTTCAATTCCAAAAACACTTTATCCTTTTATGGACCCTATAAACTGAGAGTCCTAACTTCAACATTGGTTATCATCTCAGGCGATAGACAGGCTGCCATTGATCCCAGGTGTTCTGGAGCTCGTTGGAATCGGTTACACCGGCGTAAGAGCGCTAATTAATTATTTTTTTCTATTTAGATTTCTTGATTAGAACAAAAATGCTTAAGTTTGACATACATTCTAACACATGATCCACTTACATACAGTGGTTTGCATACAAGAACCTCGTCTTCAAACCCGATAGGTAGTTCAATACATCATTCCACGCTTTATTAATCTTTCGATATGTTACAAAGTAACTTACTATTTTATATAAACATTGTTTTTTTTCAGGGAAGCTTTGATAGAAAAGATTAAATGCACATACAAAGACATTATTGGGAGCAGCTGATCGGGACTACAGTGACTGGTGGTGCTTCAATTCGACTTGAGGAACATGTATTTATATTTTTCTTACATTTTCTTAATAAACTTCTAATTAACGTGAGAAATTACCATGTGATTATGAACATCTTCTCAAGGTCTATATGTAATCCATGTAATTCAAGATTTCCATCATCGTGTGCGTGTTCTTCTGAAGTTTCTCGTGTTATATGTTAATCCGCAATCTTTGTGTTAACTTCTACGTTTGAAGTGGGAATTAGATGCATCTTACGAAGTTGATATAAATTGTTAGAGGATTAATGCGTCGTGCAAGGGCTAAATCTGTTTTAGGGACCTGATGTGACCATATATATATAGTTTCAGGTTCATATATTTATTAGCTTTCAGAAAATATTGAATACTAAGTATATTTTTAGACAAATTGAATTTTGATAATCCAAACCATAAACTATTTTCCTATAATAATTCATACTATCAAATTGGCTGATAATAATCCAAACTTTTAGTTTTGTTACCAATGACAATTCTAATAGCATAATTATTCATTTGTTTACACTTGATTTCCACTTGATTTTGCTTACGATAGTGATTGTGAATGAAACAGGGAGACGCACTATGAAACAGAATGAAAAACGAATGAAAATCAAGTGTAGTCAACAAAAAATATGTTACTAGGATTGTCATTAGTAACAAAACTAAAAGTTGGGATTATTATCAGCCAATTTGATAGTATAAATTATTATCAGCCAATAGGTAATAGTTTGAATTATCAAAATCTAATTTGTTTATATTTATAATTATTATTAATATAATTATTAATTAAGGGGTATATGATCTTCTTGACGAGACCTTCTCAATGAGAGTGTTCAAAATTGGGTTGATGCGTTGTCGCTTCTCCAATTGGTGTTATTTTAGAGCTAAAGAAATTGGGTGGGAACTTGTCACATAGGAAGATGGTTAGAGCTGACAAGGTATATAAGAGGGGGTCTTCTATGTTATTTTCTAACCATTATAATGTGGCTTTATGGTAAGATACTGGGATGTTTTACAGGAAACTCAGGTTCAATCCTCATCTCAGGTAAATGCATTGGTGACCAGCCCATAGTGATGATCGGGGAATGCAAGTTAGGGTCCTAGTGTCACGTGATTGCGAGACAATGATGGTGGTTTGAACCATTTGGCATGGTATAGAACCGTGATTCGGTTGCCTTCTATAATATTTTGGAGTTAGGGTGTCATAGACCAGTTAGTGAATTTAGAAATACTGTATTTTTCCTTGTTACTTTCTTAGTAATGACGAAAAGGCAGGAAGCCAAAAGAGTGCAAAGGATTTTGGTACATAAGGTGAAAAGTGTTCATTAATTATACGTTACTAATGTTAAATCATATATATTATCTCTATCTCTACTACTGTATAATACTGTCACACCCCGAAAATCGCAGCGGAAAGTCACGTGACGTGGTGTTAACGGAAGTTGGAATTATTCCAACTGTCGTAGTCAAACGTTAACATTTAATAAGTTGACTACATTTATATAGTAAGAAATTCAAACTTAATTACAATGTTATGTTTAGTTTACAAAACGACAAGTTTGTTATTAAAAATTTTAAACAGTAGTCAACACAAAAACGTTTGGCCTTCCAAAGACACATTCCCATCATTTCCAACCGAGCATACCTAAGACCCTGAAAAGCATGAAAAATACCGGTCAACATAAAGTTGGTGAGCAATCGGGTTTTATAATTTACAAACATTTTGGTTTTCGAAAAAAAAAATGATATGATGTAGCGAGATGTAATATACTCAACATAGACTAGCTAGGTACTATGATTAATTCAGGTCATAAGTCCAATCAAGCCAAGAAACACGTCGTTGCCCCACAACAGTCCAAACATATAAATTCACTCGCTACAACCTGACCAGCGCGACTGATCGCGAGAGCGGGCCCTTCTAACCCGATAGATCTACCAATATAGTTTGCGGCCTCCCCGAGGTTAATGATTATTGGGGGATTTAGAGCTCAATAATATACATCTATACCATTGACTCAACTTATACCATCATAATATATATTAATCTCGTTTTACCCATCATATAAATAATTAATCAATCATGCTTTCCCCCCAAAACAGTTTAAATAAAACAACATTTAAAATGAGGCCGAAGAACTCACCTTCGTATGCGATCAAATCTCAGATTTAAGCTTCTTGCACCGATTTATCAAGATCCTAAACGTGGAAGACTTAATTTTAATAATCGAAAAGCTTGTTTATAAGAATGTTGTTCACCCAACTTATTTGACTTTTAACGATAAAAACGCTTTTAAAATTGTTTGTAGGTGTTTTTAAGAAATCTTTTTATGTGGTGCGGGTTATTATTTATTAAATATTTAACACGTATTATTAATCCACTTACATCTATCAATACTACTAGTCATTTCTTATATCTATAATCGTTTCTTATGTAGACTATTATAATTTTTCAAACTAATAATCTATATCATACAATTTTATTTATTGATTTTTCTAGTGATTTTATCCAAGATTCTCATTATAATTCGTGTATTTTATTTCAACATATCATATTTTTCCTTTGTAGAATAATTTAAAGTTATCAAAATATAATTTATAAATAGATTTTATATATATTCTTTTGATAAAAGTGATATTATTTATGAATTTCATATCGATAAGTTTTAAAATACTTTAATTTGTGTTTGATGTTTTAAAAATATATATTTATATATGTTTATTTTTATTAATCGTAAATTACCCGTAAAATATATTATTTATTTTACAAAAGTCTTGGAGTTTTAAAACGTCATTTTGGTCAAGTTATCTTTTTTTTTTTTACAGTTCCGTCAATCTTAAGCATAGTCTCAAAGTCTTCTACTTATTTTAATCAAATCCTTCGTTGAAGTTTTTCTAATCGTGTTTTGATTATTAGGTTAACACTTCCACTTAATCATTTTCCTAGAAATGTTACATCCATCAATTTCATCCATTTCTCCTGGCCTAATCATCTTTTTATTTTGTCCAAAAGTCCTCATTCATCCATATATTCTTATTATGTCCAACATTATTCATCCATCCAAAATTTTAACTAATCACATCTTGTAAAATATGTTTAGCTAATCTTCCATCTACACCTTCAAACATGCATACGCAATCCTATACATACATCTATATATAATCATATGAACCCAAAATATACAAATAATAAGATTTCATCAACTAAAACCATCTAAATATGCATTTTCAGATTATAACCCATTTCAAAAGAAAACCCATTTCATCAAAACATCAACTTTTCAAGAACATCAAAGCGGGTGAACTATGGTTCATCAAGATCTCCATCTTGATAACCCATGCATGAATAGATATAGACAAGTTAACCCAAACAAATATACCTCGAGCCTAAATCAACAATCTCTAGAGTTAGCTCAAGAGTCTTCGAGACCCGATTACACCTTCAAGCTCCAAACTCAACTTTACTCGAGAATCCTTTCGTTTAGACCCGAATGGAAGAAGATGAAGCTTCCTTGTGGTGTTTACGAAAACAAAATGAAGTGTAGTGGGTGGTATGGTGACCGAAGGTGGTGGGTGACGGGTTGGTGTCGCGGTGGGGGGTGATGGTCGCGATCGGTAGGGTGGCGGCAGGTGGTTGTCAGCGGACGCGAAGGTGACGCGGTGGCAAGTGGCAGTTGGCGGTCGCGAGGGTGGTGGTGTCTATTGGTGGTCTTGGCGGTCAGAGGGGGGTGACGAATGGTGGCTGCGGTTGATGATGGCGAGCGATGGTGCAGTGGCGGTTAGTGGCTGTGGTGACCTCGGTGGCGGTGGTTCTCAGTTGAGGGAGGGGGGAGCCGATGGGGGAAGGGGGAAGAGGAAAAGGTAGTGGAGTGTGAAATGTGTGTGTTTGTTGAGTGTTTAGATGGGTTTAATAGGAGGTTTGTGGAAGAGGTGTCATCCATGCACAATTACCATCATTATTATTATTAACATTATATATTATTATTATTATTATTATTATTATTATTATTATTATTATTATTATTATTATTATTATTATTATTATTTGTCATTTGTCTCAAACGGTTAACTGACAATGAGGTTTGGTAAAAACGTTGTTCAGGTTTCAGATAGTGAATCACGACAGTTAATAATAAACAAATATTATTATTATTAGACCGAGTTGAACTGATGTTGACATGATTTTGACCGGATGCCACAAATACAAAAGCAATGGGCAGATTTGTAAATTCACCTTGCTTGTAAGACGCGCCATTTTGCCTTCCCCCAATCGGTTTCTGATCCTTCCCAGCTTCCCCTGCCAGATGTACTTTTCACCTTCTGCCTCGCCTGTAACCTATTTCTTCATTCTCTCTATAATCAATCTGTAAACCCTAGATTCATCTTCATATATAAACCGTTTACATCTTCGATCAACACCTCTGTTGATTCTCGAGCACTTGTGCAACAAACATTTTAGTTCAAGCAACCAAGTCATCGGAGCTAGAGCTTTTTCCGGTATGTTTGTCAACCGACGCGACACTCACGTGGCTTAATTCAATTTGTCTCCGACGAGTTCGCTCAAGATCAGAAAGGAGACATTACTTGTTGGTTCGTCGCTGGCTCATCCAATGCAATTATATGTGTGTAAATTGTGTTAATCGATCGATTGTTCTCTTTGAATATGAAATTGATGATATTGCTTGTGATACAGATTAGAAATGATTGATCTGATATCATCTGTGCCTTTAAATTTACAAAATAGAGTTAAACCATAGGTTTTATTTTGTTTTCATTATCCTTAGCCTCTCTTATTATGATCTGCAATAGTGTTAGTTCAATTGTAGCTTCTTTGGCATAATAAACCATATATGTGTCAGTTGATGACTATTGTTAAGGTTATAACTTATAAATGTATGTGTATTACTGCATTACTTTGCTCTGGTAGTATTGTAAGAAGATGATCACCAGAGGATATGATAATATGGACAGTTTTTGAAATTCTCCATCTGAATTCTCATGGTTTGCTGAATTTATTTTCAAAGAAGGAGATGTAGAATGAACATTGTGATCATTGATCGATGTTATGAGTAGGTAAATCCAGCAAATGAGCGGATGCTTGGTGGTGGTGGTGGTGATGGAGGTAATTCTCTTATGACATAACTGATTGTTTTAAATGTATTATTAATGGTAACAGATTTCTTGTGAATTTGATAGCTATACACCGAGCTACTGGCCCAGAGCTGAAAACAACATGTTATGATGTTCCTGAAGTTTGCCCTGGAGTTCGTTGCCCAACTGGGGAAGCAGGAATCACCCGGTATGATTTCAATTATGAAACTTGTTATTACGAAATTCATGCAGAAGGTTTAAATTGCCTGCATCTCATGTAATCCACACTGTTGGGCCCGTTTATGATGTTGATAGCAATCCTACAACCTCCTTGAGTAATGCTTACAGGTATCTGTTTTACCATTAAAATCCCTATGTTTACTTTTGTTAAACTTATATAAGCAACCGTATGATAGAATCTTATGCAACCCTCAACTGATAATATTATCAAAATTGGATTTTTTTTCCATCTCTGTTTCAGGATCAGTCTTCATGTTGCAAGAGAGAACAATATTCAATATGTTGCATTTCCTGCCTTATCTTGTGGTGTCTATGGGTGAATCCATTAAATTACACAAAGTACTTCTCACGTAAGTAATTTGAGATTGCTGATATAAAAATAGATGATTAGTTATTGATGTAAATTTAGGGGTGGCAAATAATCAGGCTTTGGGTCCTTATTTCTTAACCCATTTCATAAGCAATTTGTGTTCTGGTAATCCGTTTAACCAGTTTAATTAAATGGGTCGTGTTTATGTTTTTGCTTTTTCTACCCAATTGTACATAGTAAAATGAAGCAAACTAAATCATTATGCTTGATTACATATCATTATTGAAGAAATTTCAATCATCAAGATAAAAGGGATAGTGTTTGGTCCAACTTTAGAAGGAATGAAGCATATCAAGTCTGAAGGAGAAATACTTTAGTATCTAATTTGCAAGGTATAAAATCATTGTTGCCTATTTTGTTTATGTTTAGGTGGTCAGCGATAGCTCTCACCTCCTAAAATCAAAAGATAATGAGATTAAACTACTAGAAAACACATCTAAAATCCTTGTTACCTATTTTGTGAATTTTAGAAGTTAGCTTTTTATGGTTACATGATTTATCATTTGCTTAATGTCTCATTGTTCTTGGTATTTTTTTCTTGGAGCTGTGAGTAGAATCCAAGGTAGTTAATAACAACATGGTAAAGCTAAATTTGCTCATCTATGTTTGTGTAATTAAGGTTGTACTTGATAAAAGTTATTACTTTATGGGTGTTTATTGTGTTCTAGAATATTGAGTTGGTACAATGTCATTCTAGAAAACTAATTTGAACAAGAAATGCAGTTGTAGATATAACTACAGAATCAAGCAAACTCGAGTAATTATATCTTAGGTTTACTCCATGCCAAGGTAACAGTGATTTCTTATTGCATTTTAATACTTCTTTTAAAGCAAAAGAACTAGCTTATTGTTGATTAATTTAAAGTATTGGTTGATGTTCATGTTGAATTGGCTATTTTAGGGTTTGATTATTGAAAAAGAATTAGTCTTTTGATTTATCATTTCAGAGCTCATGTTAAAATAATTTTGTTATTATTATAGATAATCAAGGAAGCAGAGACCATTGTTCTTATTTCAGTAGCTTGCTTTTCTTTATAAACCTAAACAAGGGTTTATAAACCTAAACAAGGGTGGACCTTAACACAGGCGTTGCATGAAACTATGAGATTTTGGTAGAATTTTAAAAATACAGATGCAAAGTAGTACTATGTTTTGCATTCTGTTTTAAAATAAGCTCACTAAAGGAAGCCATACTACTTTTAGCCTGGGTACTATATGAACGATTCTTTTTATTTGTGTTTTTCTAAGACATAAGAAATTTGAGGTGAGCTACTGAGCTTCATCAGATATTTTTTTATGATCAAATGTTGAGGAATAATTCATGTGTTCTTTATTTCAACTACCGTACATTAATATTCAGTAAATCACATATGTACTGCATCTACTGTACATTAATATTCATATTATTATAATGTGTTAGAACTTTACCCTCGTTCAACTTTTTTGGATTAAATTTTCCTTCTTGATTTTAATCCGTTTCTTTTTACCGTCAATTTATTACTTTTATCAATATGAATATGAAGTGTTAATTTTGATGTATATGGGGTAAGTTCAAAAATAACTAATAATATTAGTTTAATTAATTCGCTGTTAGTGTTGGATTAATCGGGTTTGTTCACATGTCATACGGGCCACATTTAAGTGGGTTAATGACTCACGTAATATGTGTCAATAGATACGGGTCAAGTTATAGAGTTAAGTAGCTTGAAGGGGTCGGGTAAGTAGTGAGTTTCTACAGGTTTGTCGACCCAATCTTGATCTCGGTTTGACTTGGTAGTGGATTACCTAGTATATGGTGAAAAAAAGGAGTGGAGGTGAACATTTTAACTTTGTTTTTTATTTTTAGAGAGACACATACTGAGTTTTTTTATGCATGTGATGTTTATTATTAATTATCAAGAAGAGTTGTATATATGCTTACTCTTTATTTAGATGTGGCAAAATTCATGGGTGAGGAGCCAATGTCAATCATTTAATTTTGATACGGGTGGGTTGGGTTGGGTCATTTTTAAAGCAGATCTTTCTAAACTCTTTGTATCAACTATAGTAGGGGTTATATGCATTTGATATGCAATGTGGATGATTTTTACGCCCTGCTAACTCATTTTCTTTTTAACCAAGTTCTTTTACTTCATTTTATCTATTTTAATTACTCGACCCAAGTTGACCCACTCATAAGCAATGCCACGGTTTATTACTATTTGTATTTATTTTTTGTTGTATTTTATGTATTGGAGAATGGATACTCGAGTGCATAGTGCAAGTCTTTAATGGTGCGAAGGAGAATTGTGCTTTAAAATGCTTGTCTCAAGATTGATATGAGCTTATTTACTACATTGATCCTACAAGCAACAATCAAATTTTCTAACACTTTATGAATAATACTGTGTTATCCTGGATTCATATGATAATTTACTGTATGAAGGCTTTATGTTGTATTGATGTGCTCTTAATTATACATAAAATTCCTATCAAAAGCACATCATTTATTCCTTAATAACTCCCTTAAAATGACGATTATGTACTTAAAATTGTTAAATTATGTTTTCAGGTATTAAAAAGGACAAGATGGACAAAAGAAGCATATTTGATAAGAAATTGAAGAAATCCTAGCTTTGGAGTCCGAGCATGGGGTCGTGCCTCATTAAGCACACCCCCATGACTTGCCTGAAACATACCCCCGTGCTTAAATTGGCACACCCCCATGTTTGGACATCTGACAGGACAAAAAGTACTGTCCCCCAAAAGTTGTCACGGGGCCGTGCCCCACCCTAAACACGGGGTCGTGCCCGACACCTTCTGCACGTACGACCCGACCAACTTTCGTAAGCATTGTACTAGCAAGGGGCCGTGCCTTTTAGGCACGGGGCCATGCTTAAACACTCCAGAAAGCCTATAAATAGAGGCTTAAGTTCATCATTTGAAAAAGCTTTTGGTGGGAGAGTTACTCTGCTGAATTCTCTCGGGAATCAAGACTTGAAGATCATTTGGAGGCTCGGGAGGTGCATACACACTTGGAAGAAGCTCAGGATTGTCCAAACATCATCCATTGTGGATCACCGGTTTGATTGTTTCATTTCACCAATGATTCCATATCTATCTTCTATGTTACTTGTTGTTATATGCAAGCTCATTATGAGCTAAACTCCTATTATCATCATGATTGGATGAAACTTATGTAATTTGTGATGAACTAATGGTGTGATTTATATTATGTTAATGTTATGGTAATCTTTGCGAAAAAACCTTTATCAAAATATATATACTTTTCACACGCATCATGCATCAAAATTGCCTATTGCAGCATAAGGTAAGAATTTTTCAAGATAATTTCACAATGATTTGGATCTCAGAGGACTGATGAAATTGTTATCTCTTTTGTAGTTGGTTGCTTATTTATAACTTGGATTATTGTTTCTTTTTAGTTATTCATATGATTTCGTTAGATGGTGTTTGGGTCAAGGTTTTGTGCTTCTATGTTTGTTATATTCTTTATGTTTGCTTCAAAATTTCTTTAATTTTTAAAATTTGGAACTAGAGCACTTTTATAGTAGTTCTAAAATGTCTCTTACTAGTTTGTTCTTAGATCCTTTAAGATTTAGTTGTACTATTTAAAAAAAAAAATATTTTAACCTTGTATTTTGTTAGAAATGTCCCACATTATCACTGGTTTTATTTACAATGTCATCTATCCACAAAACATTTGTCTTACCTACATCATAAAACATTTGTCTTACCTACATTCGTTCATTCATGATAGGCTTACAAAAGAAAATAAGGAGTACGAGATTTGATGATTAACTTTGAAACAGGTTAGTGACTTTTTTTAAAGAGTTGATGACATTTTATAATGGCTGCAGCCTGCAGGGATGATTTTATAATTTAAATGCACACCTCATTGAGTTTCAAACAAAAAAAATCATTTAATGGTTGGTATATTATGGTGTGAGTATTTGATGAGATTTTATAATGGCTACAGGGATGATTTGTTTTGGCTTTGAATTACCCGTGACCCGTGCTATTTC
Source organism: Flaveria sonorensis (assembly GCA_025506505.1). Lineage (NCBI taxonomy): Eukaryota > Viridiplantae > Streptophyta > Magnoliopsida > Asterales > Asteraceae > Flaveria > Flaveria sonorensis. The sequence goes on along the minus strand of CM046432.1, from coordinate 54,500,182 downwards.
AGGTTTGAAATCGGACTGCAAAATGAGTATGACTTGCTGTTTATCAGCTTTGTTTTGTTGTTAAACTAAGTATTGCTCAGCTCCATATATGTTCCTCATTCAAATTTTGGTTAAAAAGTTGTGGCATTATGTTGTTAAACCTCCAAATGTAGCGACTAACATGTCGGCATCAAAGTGACGCTAAAATCAAATTGCTTTGTCTTTGTTTTTAGTTATATGATGGTTATTTGCATTATACACATGAAGGTATAAAATGCCTTTGAGTTTGATACATTTGAATTGACTAGAATGCATATTTGTCGGTCATCCGTGAACTTAAAAATTCAAATGATGTGAAAGTGCCACTTGATGTCTGGATAATGAGACAACTGAAGAGTTATATGCGTTCATCTGCTCTTCATTAAGCTGCTATACATGTTTGTTTTAATCATCTATATATTGTTTGGGTAAAGCTATTTAGGAGGTTGTGTGCATAAAAAAGTTTGGTGTTCGGCTTGTTTAATCCATTTACTTAGGTAAATGTTTTTATTTGACCCATTTGAGATTAAAGTAAACTTTATGTCAAATATTGCATTTTAACAGATATGAGATATATTGACTACAATGATTTCTATAAATATATATTTCAAATCTAAGATCGCTAGTTTTTTGTTTCAATCAAAGTAACTCAGAAGGTATTTACTCCTCATTTGCAGACTTCATTAAAAACATTGGCTACGAGTGAGTTATTTTATCTAAAGGATCAACAATTGAAAGAGGATTCATATGCATGGAGAATATCAAAATGGTTGTTAATCATCAAAACAAGTGATATTTATGTTTTAGTGTAGATGCTAAACCTTTTATGAATGTTTACTTGCTGTCTGGATTGTTTCCCAAATGAAACCATAGAGGTGTAGTAATTTAGTCAGATATTGTAACAAAACTAAATGTGATTCGTATTAGAGTAAAATCTTATAGTATCACTTAGTCAGGTCATACTGTTTATCCTTTTAACTAAATTGTGGATAGCAATGGACTCATTCTCAATTGTGACAACGCTTAAATTTATTCATATTTCCTACATAAATCAACAGTATTTTGGTTGGTGATTAATCAGCTATTGTCATTATCGATTATGGATGTAAAAAAATAAGCAACATTTGATACAAATACTTCAACCAACCAAAAACAAGTTTCATCATTGTCATATCACCAACAATAAACATACATTACTAACTAGCGTATAATTTTATTTTTTTATTTTAGTACTGCTGAAGATTATTCTTTTTTTAGAGGTGAAAATAGTAGTTTGGTGGAAGTAATTGACAAATGCGTTTATCAATGCCGAGAGAAAGGTGGTCGTTTTTTTATAACAAAAGAATTATTTTCACATGTTTACTTCTGTGATATGTATTTGATGTAGCTTGATGAGATGTAAAATTACCTTGATTTTACTAGCTTGAGACGTGTCATTGTTGCTGCCAGATTGTCGTTAAGTATATATATTTTTTTTGATGTTCTTATTACTTCAACGAATGGTCTGTCTCTAAAGCTAATTGTGTTTGTTTTCTAACCTTTTTACAAGTAGAGCATTCACTTGAAGTTATTTGTGTGTTGTCTGAAGGTATTTTTGTGTTTGGTTATTTCTGTGTTACTTATCTGCAAACTTTTGGTATGCATAGATGTAAATTATCGTTGTCATCAGATTATGCAAGTTCTTATTAAATAAACTTTAAGAAAACAAGTACCGCATGAAAATTGTCACCACCTCCGCAACGCACGGGTCCCCTACTAATATATATTAAATAGGAACATTTATGTGAAGGAGGTTGTTGTAGCTAACCGTAGCTCCTCTCAAGCATAGTATACAACCATCTTATACACTATATAGAAACAGTTTCAAGGGCCTCGCTCCCCGTTGTTGGTAAGGTCAACAGGTTCCCCATCACTAGCGATCTTCTGCCCAGATTACAAGTAACGCAATCTCCACGTCGGTGACGGTGACTAGCGCTAGCGGTGGTGGGTATGTGTGGTCGCAAGGGCGAAGGATAATAGGCTACTTTTTAGTTCCTGTAGTTAAAATTTTTTATATATATATCGAGTTCGCCCCTTTTAAAAAAATTAAATTTTGCCTCCCCCCACCCCACCAGTGGGAGTATTCAAGCTACGTAACTGTGTAGTCAGGGTTCACCCAAAACGACCCCTTGTAACCGGGTGTCGCCTTAATTGGCTACGAAACCACCATTTTCCGCTTCCATCAAGCTCAACTTCAGACCTTGGATCCACGGTAAGCCGACAACTTAAACCGCACATCAGGGTTGGCGATGACGGCCTTTAGATCTAAGTTTCCACCTACAAAATCACAAAGTCGTGGTAAGTGGGTTTTGAGTGGGAAGTAGAATAGAGGGGGAAGAGATTGTGGGCGGTTGTTGTACCGTTGCCATTGAGGTGGCAGCAACAGCGGTGGTGGTGATGGTGCTGTCATGGTGGCCGTGGTGGTGATGGTGATGGTGATGGTGCCGTAATGATGGTGGTGGTTAGTTGTCGTAGACCGTAGATTGAGCTTTTAATAATAACCAGATATATAATTCTAGCTAGTAAAAATTTTAAAACAAATTCTTAAAATTGATATTGCGGTATAAAAAACATAATAAAATACAAGCACCTTTACACCAGGTATAATTATATGTTCAATGGTCCTTCAAAGAGAGTTTGTATTAATTTCAGAGTATGCCATCTTACCTAACGGCATTAGAATTTAACCACCTTCTTTTCATCCTGATTAGTAGTATTTAATTATCTTAACTAATTTGCGTGATACACGGGTTACAAATAAAAAAATTATAATTCAAAAATATAAACAAAAATATTTAATTTTATTTTAATTATAATCGATAAAGTAAAAAAAGGATTTGGGAGATGATTAATATAGTGTTTAAGGAGTTAAATAAGATTTAGGATGATTGATATTAGTGATAGAAAATCCTTGAAATTTTGGTGCTGATTTAGATAATTTAGAAGATAAAATCTTCAAGACAAGAAAGTTAACGAAATTGATGGAAATTTGTTAAAAGGAGTTTAGGTGGGAAAATTTTCAGGATGTGAAATTAGTGATGACACGTAATATCAAATTAAATCTTTTATTACAAGTAAGATTTGAAAACTAAGTTTGAATATACCTTTTTTTATTGGGTTAGGCCGCTCCCTACAAACTTTTTAATCATATTGTTTCCAATTTTTTCTTAACCCAAAAGTGATGCTATTTTTATTTTATTTTTAAGTTTGTATTCAGCGTATAAATTCGAGTTACTTTACGTTTGAACGTAAATTTAATTCGAAAACGAGTCGGGTCGATTTTAATCTATACCTTATCATGCTGCGTACGATGTTGCTCCAATGCGCGGCGGGTAAATAACTAGTTATTATTATTATATATTACATTTAGGGGTGTAAATGAGTCAAGCCGACTCGCAAGCTACTCGGGATCGGCTCCAAAAAAGCTCGAATCGAGCCAAGCTTAAACAAGCCAGAGCTTCAGATATCGAGCTCGAGCTGGCTCGCGAGCCTAAACAAGCTTTTTGTTTATATAGTTTTTTATTTGCATATTAAATATATATATAAATACATATTTACATAAATTATACTATTAAATATATTATTATGATAAAAATAGTTAAATAATATATGTTATGTTATATATAAAAAGTATGATTATAAATAAATATAAAAGTAATTATAAAAAAATAAAATTTAATAATTTAACATTAAACGAGCCGAGCCCGAGCCGAGCTCGAGCTCTATAAATAAAACTATAAACGAGCCGAGCTCGAGTTCGAGCTTTCTAAAACTAAAACGAGCCAAGCTCGAGCCTAAGCGGGCTCGGCTCGTCTCGACTCGTTTACACCTCTAATTACATTTGTCAACCTTGAACTAACGTTAAATAGGACGTATAATTTTCAATGTTTTTATTAACCACAAAACTTCTATATTTCAAAGTTTGAGTACAAAGAGTTTCTTTTCTTTTTTTCCAATTTTGAATAATTACCATCCATAAATCCCCTTAACTGTAAGGAAACTTACGATATACATATATCAACTTATTATTCTTTATAATTGATCATTAAACTTTTGTTTTTTGAGTTTGGCCACAAAGTTTTTCCCCATCAACTTTGATTAACTTACAATATGAGGATATAATTAACAACTTTTATCATGTGTTTCAACGTAATTATTAACAAAAAAAACATTAAAATCTCAAAACTACTTCACAGTTTTATTTTTATATAAGATGATATGATTTATCCTTCTCATGTTATATAATTCTAAACATACTGTTATAATATTCTTCTTTTTATCTACGTTTTAATATAAATTTTATTGTAAACCGAACGTTGGAGTTACTCATAACATCAACAACCCCACTGTCATGCTTAATACAATTAAATAACTCGTGGGTTTCTTTTATTTCACTATAAACTAAGGTATCTTTGAAAACACTTCAACTCTCAAAACCGCATACACTAATTAATAGAAAGATACCAAAGGATTTTGCAGCAGCAGAAGTACACTCTTTTCATCTGAATTTTCAGCTCGATGGTCATCTCTAGCAATACTACAAACTACTACTATTACACCCTAAGAGACAAAAGTGTACTCAGAAGAAAAATGAAATCTATTTGTGTAAACATCAACTCTACTTTCCACTTGTGCACGTTTTATTTATTTAAGTTATAACTAGTATTGTATGTTGTTTCGTATTACTATTAGTTTCCTTTCCTATTGTATTTTGTTTCTAATTATGAAGGACGCAATACAAATTTTCTAAAGTGTTATATATTCCTACATCTAGAAAAACCCGACAATAAGCAATTTCATTTGAATAAATAGGTGAACTTTAACAGAGGTAATGAATTCTCGCGTGTTGTACAAGAAACCACGCATTAAGAGCTATTGGCCTATTGTATAGAAACATCAATAGTCTAAATGCCTAATATTCAATTCCTGAACTGCATGTATCAAAAGAAATTTACTTTTTTTTAATGGTATCAGGGTGTCCCTCTCCAACGTTGAGGTTTAAGTCCTATCATAAATAAATATGCTGATTTAAAAGTAAATTTAGTAGATGTGTGAATTTGGCGTTAAAAAAATCAAATAATTAAAGTGCCTTTAACGTTTCTATTTTTATCTTTAATTTTGTATGAACGTAGTATATCAATATGTAAATGTTTAAAGGGGTAACTTTGTAAAATAGTAATCAAATTTTAAAATTATTTTAATTAGGTCACTCATAAAATTTTTTGGTCACTTGTAAAATTTTATTCCAATCAGATCACTAAAGTTTCAGGATTGTTGTAATTAGGTCATTCATAAGTTGCAAAAGTTTTAAAAAATTTGACGTTTTTTTTTTTAAAATCAACAATATTTATAAAAAAACTGAATTATATTAAAAATTTTGTGAATTATTTAAAACAATGAAAAAATATGAGTGACCTGATTATAACACTCCTAAAACTTTAATAACCTGGTTGGAACAAATAAAAGTATTAGTGACTCAATTGAAACACTTTTAAAACTTTATTGACCTGATTAGAACAAATAAAAATATGAGTTACCTAATTGAAACGCTGTTAAAACTTGTTTACTATTCTGTGAAGTTTTTCCGATGTTCAAATCTATACATGTTAGAGCATTTACAATCCATACCCCATCCCCATATTTATAATTACATTAAAACCCTCTATTTTTTATCTTTTATTTTTAATTAAATAATATTTTTTCGTACTTTTATCATTATATTTTCTCTCTCATCCACTCACAACCATTTTTAAAAATCTAAAAAATTTATAGGAGTTGTATCGTGATTCCCCAAATATGAAGAATCACGGTACAACCCCCGTAAATTTTATTTCTTCTTCACTCACAACCACTCATAGCTATCCCTAAGTAAAATATACATGGAGCACAATCCATACCCCATCCCCACAAAAACCCTCTATTTTTTATCTTTTATTTTTAATTAAATAATATTTTTCATACTTTTATCATTATATTTTCTCTCTCATCCACTCACAACCATTTTTAAAAATCTTAAAAAATTTATAGGAGTTGTACCGTGATTCCCCATATTTGGGGAATCACGGTACAACCCCCATAAATTTTATTTCTTCTTCACTCACAACCACTCATAACCATCCCCTATAATATAGGGTACCCACACACGTAAAAATAAGAAACGAACTGTGAATGCTCTTAAAACATCACCACTGGAGGAGGTGAAAAACGGGTCTAGGTGGCACCTGCCGCACCCTTTCTCTTCCCCGCCCACTCATAAATCACAAAAGTCACCATCTCTCTCATCTTTTCTCTCTCTCTCTCTCTCTCTCTTCTCTTTTCCTCTCACATGATCATTTTTTCTAGCTCATACTGATAATTTTCTTTATTCTCTCTTTCATGTCATTATCTCTTCATTTTATTATTTTTACCTCAATAACATAAATAAAACCTCTTTATTAGAGGTTTTCTTAGTAAAAAACTAACTTGGGTCGCACATTTGCAAGTAGAAAGAAGCATTTTTGCCTCTGAATTCTCATGTACATTCATAACTTTTCGTTTGGTTCATAGAATTTTCAGAAATTGGAATTTAAAAAATTTTCATAAAAAATCTTGCTTGTTTGGTCAATGGATGAAACTGAAATTAGAAAAATTTTCCTCATTCATTGGAATTCACATTCCTTCCACTTGCCCATGAAATGTTTAACAATCCGATGGAATGTTCAAAATTAAAAGTCCAATTTCACTCAAAATTGACCAACCAAACACGTTATCAATTTAACAAGATTTCAATTTTCATTTCCAATTCCAATTCTTTTGCAAAACAACGCCTTTTAACGAACCTAATAAATATATTTACGAGGATTGGTCTAATTTTGTACTGGTCCCAGGTTGGACTGGAGAAATTATTAATTTTTCGAGGTTATTACTTATCGATATTAATTATAGAAGTTCTATTGCATGTCAAACTTTTCAAACTTAATTTAATTTTTAATTTTATTTTCAACAATATAAAGAAATCAATTAAGTCAAACTTTATGAATTTGTTAATATTTTATAAATAAATAAATTTTTATTTAATATGATAATAAATATCTTGATAGTCGAAATTTGATTATTTAATAATCACAACTCAAATTTTAAAGTTTACATATCATATGATTTAATATGATAATGATTTTTTAAATTAAAACAAATTAAATATTTATTTTTATATATCTTATATTCAACTCGTGTTACATATGTTACTAACCTAGTAATATAAAATAGCTAGAAACCAAAATTACCACTATTAGCTTTCGAGTCATATTTCAATAGATTGATTAATCCCGTCTCTTATGATTCTTCCCCTCCATGAATCACCATCCTATTCTTTTGTTTGTTTAGTGACAAAATGCATAAAAAATGATTCTTTCAACTTTTAACTATTGATGATTCTTATTTAAAATTACTTATATGTATGTGTATGTATATATGGTGTGTTATTGTACTAGGCGAATTAAAATGTTTTAGCTAGAAATTAAACTACGACAATGCGACAAGGGTCTTGAAATCTCTTTGATTTTCTTATCTCTTTCTTAATTCAATTTTGAACAGAATGATTTATGCGTCTCTCTTTCAAATGATTTCCCAATATCTCTCTTCTTTAAATCATGTTTCCATATCTGACTTATAAATAACAATCGTTTGATTCAAATCATAAAAAAAAAAAAACAATAGGGAAAATATAACAAAATAGTAATCAAGTTTTAAAAATATTTTAATTTGATACTCATAAATATTTTTCTCAAATTGGACCGTTAAACTGTCAAATCGAGTCATCACCGAATTTTCTTACGCCAAGAAATGAATGAAGAAGAAGACGTGGGGGTAGGAATTTTTAATATATGAAATTATATTAAAAAATATACAAAAAACTTGTTAATTATATTAAAATTTTTAAAAAGTACCTAAAATTCACGTCACTAATTCACATCAGCATAAAAAAAAGGAAAAAAAGATTTCCTAATTGAAGAAAAAGAAAAACATGTTAAAAGCCATGTTAAAACTTATAAAATAAACAAAAAAAATGAGTTACCTAATTTAAATACTTTTTAAACTTGAGTTATCTAATTGAAATATTTTTAAAAATTGGTTATAATTTTACAAAGTTACCAAAACAATACTTCATCACATTTTTCAACAAATTTAAAACATGAAGACCATGTGATAAGCACTAAGAACATCATGATTCATGAGCACGATGATATGTAAATTTATGGTTATATATTTGTAACTTTGTTATATATATGAACCTTTGTTATTACATCTTTCATTGGTGGTTTAGATGTTAAAGTATGCCACCAATAAAACTGGAAACAGAGACACCATGATGATCTATGAGGAGATACGAAGCTCTATTTTTTACCATGTTCTCTCATCAGAGGGTATTGAATTATTGATTACATTAAAACTTTTAGCCTTGTTGTCAAATCAATCACTATAAGAGGTTACTCTTGTCGGTTGTTTCTTAGTGATCAATATTCACCAAGTTAACGCCAAAACGCCTTTTTACATAATGATTTATACATAATGATTCATCCGAGACAGTATATATGACATATCTTCCAAACTTTGTTAAGTCGCCTCTCCAAACTTAACTTTGTTAACTCGCCTCACCACATCATGTACGCTTGTTGAAGAAGGCTTTTTATGGTTTTTGTTAGACTATATTATTATTAAAAAGTTAGTGTTGATTATTATTAGAGTTGATCGCATAGCTGTTTATGGTTTTTATTAGACTATATTATTATTACAAAGTTAGTGTTGATTATTATTAAAGTTGATCGCATAGGCCCGGTTTAAGTTTCTAGAGTTTCTTATCAGCTTTATAAGTTTCTAGAGTTTCTTATAAGCTTTGTATAATGTAATGATAACCTATCAATAATAATATTCAATGAAGCTTTAGCATTTGACCGTTTGCATAAGCTCTCTTCCATAAACCTACTGATCAGTTAAGTTTATTTTGAAGCATCGATCTAAAAGCTATCATTACTCACTTTTCATGAATTCAACCCATGAAAATTAAAACTGAAAACAACTCTAGCTTTATCTCAATTCCCTAGCTAGTGTTAAAAGACGTACTATATCAAAATTCGATCAAAGCATAAATACCTCTTAACAAATTGCATAAAATGAAATCAACTCAAAGTATAAATAAAGAACTAAACAACAACTTAAACTAACTACTTAACTTAATTAATTAACTTAATATACATCTCAATCTCAATCTCATGATACATCAACTCTACACACAGAAGACCTAACCAAAGGAACCTGACCCAAGACCCCCCTCTTCAACCCAACCAACAACACATCACACCCCACATACACCCTTCTCCGCCCACTCCTCCACACATTTCCCGCCTTCCACCTCAAATTTCCGGTCAAAACCACCCGTAAACCCACCGTCCCGCCCTCGTCCGCCACCGAAACCGGCCATATCGGCGACACAGCCACCGTGCTGTCCTTTGCATGGTGCAAAGGCGGTAGCATTAGCCGCGGCGTGATCGGGCGGTCGCCGTAGGAGAGAAACGCCACAAGGCCGTCGTAGGATATCGACACGCGGTCGTTCGGGTTTCTGGTGATGAGGGTGACCTGCATGGCGGTGATCGCGGGTGGCGAGGTGCTGCCGTAGACCGCGGCGGCTACGACGGTGAACTTGGGGCTGTGTGGGCGGTAGAGGAGCCACAGGATGAGGGCGGTTACGCCTACCACGACGAGGATGGCGACGATGGTGGCCGCGATGGTGCGGTGGAGGTTTCGGGTGGCGTAAGGAGGTGGTTTCTCGTGGTTTTGGTGGTCGTCATTCACCATGGTGTAACGGTGGTCGGTTTGATTGTATTAATGTGGCATTGATATTAATCGAGAGGTGAAGAGGTGGAGGGTGCTCGTACGTGGCAAACAAATAAGAGATGAAGATGAAAGAATGTGATGACACATAATCATATAGGACAAGTGGACAATGGTGACATCGTGTAACACGATAATAATAAATAAATGAAATATAATAAAATCATGTGAAAAGAAATATATGTATGTATGTACAATGTATACCCAGGGTAGAACAATGGGTGAAGGAAAGAAAATTGTCACACAAAAGGGGCGATGAAGGAATAAGGTCGATAACTAGCTTATTACGATCCCCGGTAGCAAAAATGACGTAGTGGAATAAGAAGAAGACATGTAATCAAAGAGTTTGAATAATGTAAGCCTCGTAAAGTATTGCATATTATTAATCACTCATTTATAGGAGCGTCATGAGGATATATTATTACCAAGAAAGCCTAAAAGAATCACATCGATCTTCTGATTATAGCAAGGATTATTACATTGAACACTAATTATATATTATAACTATTATATCAAAACTACACAACACCTTATGGGCTTGTATTATTCAATATGATATCACAATTTGAAAGGTTATGACCTTCTCTAACAGCAATGAAGAAAGAGACCATGGCAATTTTTATGAAGATTTGATTATGCTAAGTATAGTAATGGAGGCACTCACCAGTGACAAAGTTTCATCCTTCCGGCACTCATGAGATGTGTTAAGCGTCATCAGAAATGCTATGTGATATGTTAGAGCGTCACCTTTTAAGTCGAATAAATTCAAACAATGGGTTGAACATGAAAATTAAACGTTGGTGGAAGTGTTAGATGTTCATACAAGATGTAACTCTACTTTCTCAAAGTTGGAGTCGGATTTGAAGTTTAAGATACCAATTGAACGAATGGAAATAACTTACATGTCTTGGATGCATAACATGGGATTGCCTAGGGTCACCTTGTAGTAGGGTTTGGCAAGCAGCAACAAACTTTAAGAACTTTTTAGAGTTATTTTATAAGGCGACCACAATTTTTAAGATTCTTCTATTTTACTTCAAATGTATATTGTCTTTATATTTTACTTGCATTGAAGATGATGATCATAAGTTAAGTCTTATAGTCGATATGAAAGAAAATTTGGCAAACATCTTGGAGATTTAAAGAAATTTATGCTTTGATTGTTTATTGCCGTGGTCCTTGATCCTCGTCACAAAAAAACACATGTTTGTTTGAGTTTCATAGATATGCATCATTAATCAATGCCTTCTAACTCATGTACAAAGGTCTAAACTAGTTTCAAAAAACTCTTTGACCATCATTATGCACGATATCGCTATCGTGTCAAAGTAGTGAATTTTATAGATCATGTTGAGTGATAGCACAAGCATCAAGTGAATTTTAAGATTATGAAGACCCAAAAATTTGAAAAGGATTAATGACTTTAGAAAATGGAAAACTAAAGACTATAAATTTATTATGAATTTATAATATTTTGCTTTTATTTTTTTTTCTATTGGTCATGAACGTGAATGATCATATATGGCTTTAGAAAAAGATAGTAAGTAGCAATCCTGTTTCAATCATTTCCGGTGTAGTGCTTTGCTATATAGTATATAATCCATTATTTAGTTATTCTTGTATTGTTTGTGATATTTATTTATTTAAATATCTTAATAACATAACTTTTCAATCAGTTGACGATGTGACCAATTTTAAAAAAATTGAGGAAAACACAACCTAAATTGTCAAAACTGTTTTCATCAGTTTGGTCGTTCTCTCCGATCCAACTAAATCAACTGGTTTATTTGAACCGGCCGAACCTTACCATTAAGGCATTAACATCCTAATTTCCTCATGTTGAATACACCCATTTAGAAATAATAAAAAAAACAAATGTTTCTGGACTCACTAACCAACCTTCGACACCCCAACCCCAAAATTTCACAAGAGGCAAACCCACTCGCAGTTCTAAGCCAAGCCAATGAATTAGGTTCGAATTGCTATCTTTATCCCACAATCATGTTATGCTTGTATTTGACATTCTCGTATTATCATTGTGGACCAGCCACCCAATATGTTTAGCACGGATGAAAATTTGAAAATGGGTCTCATTTAAATAATCTTGATACATTCCCACCAGACCATATTAGAGTGGTTAGTAATCAATAAAAGAAGAATCACTTTTATACCAAAATTAAGATTACTTTATTTTACAAACAACTTTAATCTACATCTGTTAACATATATACATAACTTATAAGATGTAAACCTAAACCTTTTTAAAATAGATAAAAAACACCCTACTATCCGTATCCGTATATCCGGTTCGGACAACTAAAAATAATAGATTAACATGAAAATCTGTAAACACTGGAGGAATGATTCTGAAACTCATTAAAATAAGATTTAGCTAGGTGTTCAAAGCAAAGCTGTTGACCACTCTCTTCTCTCTCTCATACACACACACACACACAGAGACTACCCCACCACCATTTTCATCACACATGACTGACACACCATCCTCCTCTCATATATTAATACATCTCCCCCTTTACAGATAAAAAAGTCTTATGCTTTGCTTCTCTGCTCACCATCTCTCTCTAGATCTGTAAATGCAGATTCATACCTTTCTAATTCATCATTTCAGCATCAATGGGGAAGAAGAAAGGTGGATCTTCATGGCTCACCGCTGTTAAACGAGCCTTCCGATCTCCCTCCCACCGGAAATCCCCCGACAGCAAACAACAGCATCATGATCCTCCTCTCGACGAAGAAGACGACAAGGTCTCTTCATCATTTTTCTTATCGATTGATTGATTCATTCATTCATTGATCAATCCTTCATTGTTCATCTGATTTCTGATGCAGAAGCGGGAGCGGCGGAGGTGGTTGTTCCGGAAGCCGACCACGGTGGCGGAAGGTGCTCAGCCGGTGAATGGGGGTGATGTGGGGGGATGTACGGAGGCTCCGGCGGCGGAGCAGAGGCATGCGGTGGCGTTGGCGGTGGCCGCTGCTGCTGCGGCGGAGGCCGCCATGGAGGTGGCTCGGCTCAGTAGGCCGCCGGCCGGTGGTTATTCGAGGGAGCATTATGCTGCTACTGTGATTCAGACGGCTTTCAGAGGTTATCTGGTGAGTGTGATTATTGACTTATTGTAGCTGTTATGTTTGCTAATTTACAGTTTAATTATTGTGTTTGGTTAGATCTTTAAATTAAAGCATAACTTAAAAATTATAAAACTACATATAGAAAGAAAGAAATACTAGTGACTTTAGTGGCACTAATCGTTAAGCTCTGATACTAGTTAAGAGTTAAGAGGTGCAGAGCGTACGCTAAAAGTAAGTGGATCTCATCTAGTCTAGGGCTGGGCCTTTACGGAGGCGTTGCGCCTACGTCATGCCTAGAGAAAGAACCTCGTGTTAGCACCAAGCGCACGCCAGGTGGTTGGGACGGGGAGGTGTCGAGATAGTGGTGCCAGAAGCCAATGCATCAGTCTGGTTTTTAAGGCAGCATGATTGTGAAAAATCCGAAAGAATCCAGTTAAGTATTTGAAGAACGAAAGAGTGCGCGTTCTGCACTTTTTAACCGGTGTTAAGCTAAGATTATGTATTTGCAGCCATGCTTGTAAAAAATCTGGTTCATAGCAGAAGTGAAGAGCAGATGGCAGAACTAAGGAGAAAAAACTTAGCGCGATAATAGATACGCGGAGAATTTTGTTCTTGAATTAGTGTTACCAGTTATGAGCCTTGGCCAGCGCCTAGTCAGTTTCGTTTTAGAACAGCAAACTCACATTCTCTCCAAAATTACTCCTTTACTACACATCATCGTACTTCCTAGTTGGTTAGTACTAAATAATTCTAGAGAAATTATAGCTGTTATTATCCTGTTTAAGTATGTTGGATTTATTGATTCTTATAAGCCAAAGTTGCTTCTTATACTTTGTTAGTTAGGGAACAAGGAGTACAACTTACCTCATGTCACATCACTTTAATTTATTCATTAAATTTATAAAATGAGAAAAGAAGAAAATTCATCGGTGAAAACTTATAGATTGGTAAAAAAAAAAAATACCAAATCCGTGGGTGGCGTTCCCGGCCAGTAAGTTATTTCCCGGATCGGTGAATGGCTTTAACCGTGTGAACTCCATGTGGCCTTATGCCAATTTAAAGGCTACCTGTCAAGTTAAAAAACAAAAAAACTACAGTGTCATTTCCACCTGCAAAGCATCCGCTGTTTTGTCTATTCTCCAAAGATGTGAAAGCACAGATCTATCCATCTTCAATTAATAACCCTGTGCTCTTAATTCTAGGGCCCTACATTCATTCATTCAGTATATTATTAAACATATACTTTCCTGTGACTATTAAAAGTGATTACCTATTGGATCTATCCCATCAAAAATTAAGGCCTTCATTACCTGTAACTAGTGTTAATACTCACTTTAAGAATCAAGAAACAAAGTTGCAGTCAGTATAGGAAGGACTACATTTTGGATATTAAAGTTGAACATCAACCATTTCAAGCAGAGAACCACACTTGTACAGAATGTTGCAGAGATTTAGTAGGAGCGAGAAACATAGGCGGTTATGTGGTTACATGTATTGCATTTAAAGCATTAGGTATCGTGTTTGTGTGGTTCTCGTTATTCTCTACTTACTCTCTCTCTCTCTCTCTATATATATATATATGTGTGTGTGTGTGTGTGTGTAATATACAAAAGAGTTTTGAAAATTAGCTTGTATAAAAGGGAACTCCATGATCTTTTAGCATAAGAAAAGTGAAGGTAAGTAATTTGGGAACGTAAAAAGTCATAATAAAGTGCTTCTACAAACTGGTTTAGTTTACTATGAAAAGCACATGGAAAGATGCCTGTGAATGCAGCAAGCGCACATGCACATGAACCCTGACCAACACCCACAATCTCTTTTTTGGAAAATGTAAATTCCAAAGTTTACATTTTGACTTCAAACATGTAACTTCATGGTAAATAAACAAACAAAAGTTCATTGGTTTTACATCAAGTATACCCTTTTGTGTGTCTTGGCTTTTCTTGTTTTCTCCACTAAATACAGAAACAAAATGTATGTCTTTACTTTGTAGGCTAGGAGAGCTCTTCGTGCACTAAAAGGGTTGGTAAAATTGCAAGCATTAGTGAGGGGTCACAATGTGAGAAAACAAGCAAAAATGACACTTCAATGCATGCAAGCTCTGGTCCGAGTGCAGGCTCGTGTTCTTGATCAACGCATGAAGCAATCAGATCAAAGTAGTCGGAAATCTACATTTAGTGACACTAATAGCGCATGGGGTTCTCGTTATCATCAAGATATTTCTGACCGCAGATCTATGGTGCTTCACTAACCCTAAATATATACATACATATCTATCTATCTATGTTTTAACTTAACTTTGGGTTTTGTAACTTCTAGTCACGAGATGGAAGTAGCATTGCTGATGATTGGGATGAAAGACCGCACACTATTGAAGAAGTGAAAGCAATGCTTCATAGTAGAGCTGCTAGACGAGAAAAGACCTTATCACAAGCCTTCTCTCAAGAGGTTTGTCACCCTTAACTTGTTTTTCTTTCACTAACATCAGTAAAATGCATAAAAAAGTAACAAATACTCGAGTCTAGTTTGTATTTTGGGTAATGAACTTCATTTTGCTCTTAACTGGTCTGCACATTTCGCTACCTAAGATAAAGTTCGCCTAAATTAGTTACATTTCTATTCAATTTGTTATATTAAAGTCAAAAAATGTAATTGATTTGTCTCATTTTATTTTGTCAGGAAAGATGAGAAACGGTAGGAATCCATCAATGGGGAGTGATAACGAGTTTGTTGTCGGAGATAGACACCAATGGCTAGATAGATGGATGGGTTCAAAACCATGGGAAACCAGGCCCATGGCTCGAGCTTCAACCGATCATAGAGATGGTGTTAAAACAGTTGAAGTTGACACCTCTCAACCTTACTCAAACTTACCCCCTAACCATTTAAGAAGATCAAGTTATCAATATAACCTCCACCACCAACACCAACACCACCACCCGCACCACCAAAATCAAAGAAACTCCTCTGCTTCACCTCTCCATAGAACCCCCGTAACACCTTCACCTTCCAAAACAAGGCCTATTCAAGTGCGATCTGCCAGCCCTCATTATGTTAGAGAAGACAGAAGCTATCATAGTACTAAAAGCCAAACCCCGAGTTTAAGGTCAAACTACAGTTTCAACTCCGTCTTACATCAACATCCAAGAGGCTCAACTAGTGGAGGGTCAATGCCTAACTACATGGCTGCAACCGAGTCAGCTAAGGCTCGGGTCCGGTCCCAAAGTGCACCCAGACAAAGGCCTTCAACCCCCGAGAGGGATAGATCTGGGTCAGCCAAGAAACGACTATCTTTCCCAGTTCCAGATCCGAATAATGGAAGTGTATACAACCAGCAGAACTTAAGGAGTCCAAGCTTTACGAGTGTGAATGAACCGTATTCTTACATGGGACTGGAACAGCAGTCTAACTACTCATCTTATTACACAGAGAGCATTGCAGGTGGAGAGGTGTCTCCTTGTTCAACCACCGATCTTAGGAGATGGTTGCGGTGATCAACCGAATAAAATCTAACTTTCATAATTCCACTTGATTAAGATTCAAGATGTTTGATGTTTGTTTTTAATTCTTTAGCTAAACTGCTGATATAATTCATTAGTTTCTGTCCAGCTAGAAACTAAAATAGGAAAAATGTTCATGTTTGGTGTGTGGTTGTGATTTTTACATAATTGGCTGTGCAATTTGTTGGGTTGTTTCCAGTTTTTGATGTAGTCAATGCAGCAAGTCACATGCATCCTGCATACTTTCTAGAATAATAATTATAAATTGTGGCTCTTGGAAGGATAAACAAGAGATTTATTAGATTATTGTGCAGACCATTCTTTATTGGATTTTACTCCAAGCAAACAGCATCCATGGGTTGTGTAAACTGCATATCCTGCAATACATGTGCAGGGTGCACCACAGTGGTCAAGTCAATCATGTGGTCGGTCAATGTTTAGGGCTCAATCATCAATGATTTGAATGCATTATTGCAGGTAAATGATTAGGGCTCAATCATCAGCGATTAGAACGTACTATTACAGAAACACGTAAATTTGTAATATAAATCGCAATATGAAAGGAATTCGTATTATATTACCATAAACAGATCATGAATGATGAATCAGTTGATGAAGCTGCATCTCCAGTTCATCTAACCGATCCTTCCAATCGCTCTTGATGCACAACGGCTTCACATCTCCGTAATCCTCAACCGTATCTCCTTGTTTTCGCCGACTGTCTTCATCCTCCTTCACGTTTTTGCTCTTCTTCTTCGGTATCTTCTTCGAGGTTTTCTGAGCACTTGCTTTTTGCAGCGCCATTAACACAACAGATCCGCTGATTTTCTCCGAATTGGAAGCATATACATCTTCATCCCCAACTTCCTGCTGCTTCAAAGCTTCTAATTCTTGATCGTTTTCAGTATCTTCGTCTTCGTAGTCGTATTTGATGTTTTTCCGAGGTCTTGAAGGCTTGGCGAGACGATAAACGGACGTCGGTTGCTCCTTCCGGTGGCGGTGGCGGTGGCGGTGGCCGGAGCTAATAAACTGGTGGATAGAGTAGCATGGGCCCACATGGCTTCTAGACGGTGTAGAATCCTATAGGCCTGTTGGAATAATATAAAGCTACTGAAGCCCAAATTAAAGGTCTGATTGCAAACAGTAATGGGCTGACTCGAAAGGCTAAGAAGTAGCCCAAAAAGATGTTTAAAACCTGTTTAACAACTTTTTTTCAATATATTTATTTTACTAGCAATTTGTAAAGGAATCTGTCTTTATAAATAGTATTAATCATCAGTTACTTGTTTTGGCGCTGGCAGATAGGGGTGAGTAGCACCGATCTAGACCGACTAACTCGATAACCTGAAACAAGACCGGACCAAGACCTATCAGTAAGGTTACCCTTTGTGGATTTGGTATTTTTCGGCCTCGGTTTGGTTCCCTGACAAAGCAAATGGTTGTTTTTCGGCTTCAGTTAGGTTCAAACTTGACAAAAGCAAAGGGACCGATTGAAACCCAATTAGGCTTGCCAAAATCAAAAGTCTAAACTAAATAACGAATTGTCTTATGGGCAAATACTACAAAAGAACGCCGTATGGAGTATAGCCAAGTGGTAAGGCATCGGTTTTTGGTACCTCTGCTTCCTTGCGGCTAGAGAGGATAAGCGATTTAATATATTTCTCTTGTCAGTTGTAGCTGGATTTCATAAGTATCATAACGAATCCCATCAATCGAACCAACATACTTTCAGATTTTTCTTACAAAATTCCCTATACAACTTTTGCACGTAAAAAACCAACATACTTTTGTTTGTTTCATAAAAGTCCCTCAACAATTTTTGCACATAAAAAACCAATATACTTTTTGTTTTTCCACAAAAGAAACACCTTAACAAAAACTATGTTGTTTTTTACGTGCAAAAAAATTATTTAAAGACTATGATGTTGAGGGGTTTTGCAGGGGAAAAACAAAAATTATGTTGGTTTTTTATATGTAAAAATTGTTGAGGACTTTATGAAACCAATACAGAAAATATGTAGGTTTTTTTACGTGCAAAATTTATATATGAACTTTTGTAAGAAAAAAAATTATAAGTATGTTGGTTTTTTATAATATCTGCACTTATCTTATTGTATACCTATGTCCTAATCATTCAATTGATGAGATGACAAGAGATAAGGAGGTTGGTTGGTTATTTACCAATGCCCCTTCATATTTGAACAATTGTAATTAAAATGTAAATAGAGGGTAGTTAGTGTAAATATGGTATTATAATTACCATCTTTTGTAACCGTATTCTCTCATACAATCAATACACAAATCATTTTTGCACACACACATAGGTGTTTTACTTGGTATCAGAGCATATAAGATCCTAAACCTCAACTCAAATGCATCACAGTCTCCTCCTACAACTCCTCCTCGGACGCGTGCTCTTAATTTTCGTTGAAATCCTAAACCTCATGTTCCTCACAGTCTTTCTATTCTACTTCTACTTTTATACATGAGCCCACTCCTTTTACTGTTGCAAACCAACACCCGGAGTGGTGTCAAGTCATGCTCGAAGAATTTTCAGCTTTGATTTAGAACGAAATTTGGTCATCAATACCACTTACTCGTAACACTAATGTATTGAATGTAAGTGGGTGTATAGGTTACAAAAGGATCAAAATGTTGGAGTAACTCGCTATAAAGCCCGTCTTGTGGCAAAGGGCTTCCGACAAGAACCTGGCGTTAACTTTCAGGAATCATTCAGTCCATTTGTTAAATCAACAACTATGAGAGTGATGATTTTCTCTTGCTCTTGCACAAAAAGGCCCGTTTGTCAGCTGGATGTTTAGAATTCATTCTTATATGTAAACTCAAGGAGACAGTTTATCTTTGTCAACAAAGCCTATCGATATATGTATGCTCCATCGGACAGTCACTAGTATACGATCAAACGAAATCTTTGTTATCTAAAAGACACCCTTCCTCATGGCTTGCTGTTTTGTCACAACTCCACTTCCCACCTTTAAGCCTTTACTGATATTCATTGGCAAGAAACCTCTATGTTAAAGCCTTTTCCAATACTTATTGCGTTGGGTGTATAGTTAACCGTATATCCATAAGAGGATTTGGTATCTATTTGGGATCAAATCTTGTATCCTAGATCGCTTGTAACCAGAGAAAAGTTTCCAAGTTATCTACAAAGTCAAAATACTGCTACAGTAAAAAAAATTTGCTAAATAAACTTGGCTAGAGACTTTTCTCTATAGACTTGGTGTAGATACAAAACCTACCCCTACTCTTTGGTGGTACAATCTCGATGCAACCTACCTTGCATCCAACCTAGTTTTTCATGCCCGAACCAAACATGTTGAAATTAATTTACATTTTGTTCGTGAAAGTATTGCAAATTTATAAAATAAAGTTCAATTTATATCAACAGATGATAAGATCACAATATCTTCACAAAGTCTCCTTTGACTCAAAGATAAAAAGATTTGTATCTTACGTTTCAAGCTACAGATTGCCCCCCGTCCTTAGCTTACGGGAAAATACTAGAACAATTGTAATTAAAATGAAAATACATGATAGTTAGTGTAAATATGATTATTATACATACCATCTCTTGTAACCTTAATCTCTTATACAATCATTACACAAATCATTTTTACAGACACAAAGATGTTTTACTCCAAATCATTCAATTGATGCTTCAATCGGCCTTTAAAGTTCAAAATCAGTTCACTTTGCTTCATAGTTCCCAATCGGCCTACAAAGTTTTGCTTCAATCGTCTTTAAAATTTTGCTTCATCTCCTTCATAGTTCACAATCGGGCTTTAGTTGTGTGGTCATAGATTTTTAGAGCATTCACAGTGGAATCCCTAAAAAGATGTGAATGTGTTTTCTATATTATATGGAATGGTTTTGAGTGGTTGTGAGTGAAGAAGAGAGAAGATGTTATTGTTAATGGTATATTTGAAGAAAGAATCTTTCAATCTCTATAAAATTTTTAATATTTTTGAAAGTGGTTGTGAGTGGAGGAGAGAGAAAAAAATAATAATAAGGGTATAAAAAATGTTATTTAATTAATAATAATTTTTAATGTAATTATATAAATAAAAATAAAAAATCCACTATGAATGCTCTTATCTAAGAAATTTTGAACCGACTTAAAACTGGATAGATTGGTTATAGTTTAGGTCTCCGCTACAATGCGTAGGCATATTACTAGTTATTTCTATTTGATGATGTGTGAACCCACGAAGGATGAAAAATAGACTAACTTTGTATTATCAACCAAATACACGCATCAATTGAAATTAAATAATTTTAAATTAGTAAACTAAAACTTGTAGCAAAGATATATAATAGTGGTTTGTGGTGTTAAACAATATATTATTGATATATTAATACATTATTTAGTGAACAGTGTAGCACATAAAAAAAAACCAATCTATCTATACTAATAAAAAATGTTTTTTATGACACGTTCTGCAATTATAGAGTTTCTAAATCTTATTTTCTTGCCTCTCTCTGCTAATAAATAATTGCATTAACTACTAATAATTTTATTTAATTCATTTTAAGATTAAAAATATTTTTTTGTTTTAAAACAAAATGTTTAAAAAATACTTTTAAAAAATTAAAGAAATAAAAGTTTAAAAATTGATACGTTATTTTATTATTTAAAGTCTTTACTCGTACGTAATTTCAATAATATCATATCTCAAGATATTGTTTTATAATTCATAAATTTTCGTTACTAACGTTTTGATATTTATTTATACAATCCGTGTAATATACAAGATTTTAATCTAGTAAATAATATACAAGAGAAGGAAAGGAATGAATAGTGACATCAAAGTGAACTAACAATAGAATATAGTTTTATTTAAACTCATGAAAATAATTTTATTGGTAAGAAGTGAATCACGGGAATTGTAAATTATAAATAATTAAAAGATACATTTAGTTTTTAGAACCACAAACACACATCCATCTAAACAAGCTTGTAACTCGTGAGTTAAGCATCATGTTCTTGCGGGTATCGTGGATACAACGCCGCTAAAATGCTTGAGTGTTGCATGTAGGTAAGGAGGGGATTAACCGATCATGGCTTGCCAACAACTTTTAATTTCTATAATACATTGTTTAGTTTAAGGTTAATTTTGTTTTTTTTTAATAAATAACTTATGCTCATTAGTAAAAGAAAAAGAAAACGAAACGAAACTAAATGCACAATCTTGTTTGTTATATTTTTCGAAAACTGTTCATGTAAATTTTAACTTAAAGAAAGTTGTTTTAATAAAATATTCTTTTTGGTCTAGTAAGTGGTTCTAGTGGGTTTTTATATAGAAAACAAGGGTTCAATGTTTTGGAATACCACCGATCATTGATTGAGTGGTAGTCTCGTGACTTCCTCTAGAGGAGGTTGTGAGTTTGAATCCTACTAGCAGCAAAATGCTGTTGGGGGGTGGGTTTCACCGCAGTGGGTTTTCGGGTGGCATTGTATACCCGTTTATCCGATTAAGCATATCCATTACCTGAGTGTATACCTGAAATTATTTTATTTTTTTAATTTATTTGCTTAAATATATTATATATAATTTATATTATATCTTTTATTAAATATCTTTTACTTAATAATTATATGTTGAATATAGTTATCAATCTTCGTATCATTTGCATTATAGTATTTTGCAAAATTCTAATAGAACTACACATATATCCTTAAATATCATAGTAGTTGTTGTGGAACATCAATAAAAAATATCAAGGGTTAATCGAGATATTGTCTAGTATTTATATGCAAATGTCGATTTAATGATGTTCTAATTTTAATAGATACTCGATAGGTACACCAAACGGTGAATTTTATAACCATGACGAGGATACCGATTACCAGCGAGTATGCCCGATACCCGATGGGTAACTACTCGATACATACCCGACGGTTTTGGGCTAGGTATGAAACATACATTTCCAATCGGGTATGGGGTTAGGATTATTCATACCCTACCCAACCCGTTTCATTGTCATCCCCATCTACAATTGTAACAAATGTCTATTCAAAATCTTCTTTTATGATAATACATAAATATCATGTATAATGCGCACATTTTGCATACTCTATTTTCATTTTAAAAACATTTGAATGCTATTAATATTCATTTAAAAGCTAATTATAACAATTAGCTTCAACATAAAGAGCATGCTTTAATAGTTTAATTGAGGAAGGATGAAATACAAAGTCTGTCTAATAAATTTAAGTATTGTGTGGTTTTGATCAAATTAATTAATGATCATAACTTAAATTAGAAGTTACTAAATTTTTTAACAACAATAAAGGCCCGGACATGCGGATCATCCTCCAAATGGGTCACTCTTCCGTCAAAAGAATAGAACGTGATGACCCGGTGCACCGCCAAAAGAAAACATATAAACTCTCTAGCTCAACCCCGAAACAAATCTTAGGATTGTCTACTTATCCCCATATTTTACATTTGCAACTACATACTTTTACCATTATAACATAGCAATTAATTAAATAGTATCACAACACAATCATAAAGGATAAAGCAACACAGTATACCATATATAGTATAACATTTATAATTAGTCTTTTTTATCATTTATATTTGTGCTAGTTATCATAACCGTGTTGTTTTACGGTTACAACTACGCAAAAATATGTGAGAACAAATTCAAAATTATCAAGAACCAAATATATATATTCAATTTTAAACATGATATGTTACACTCACTGTATGTCATATACAAATAATCAGGCTAACTAACATATACACATATCTTCTTCAATTCATCATTGCATAATCTTCTTGCAGTAGTAATGATAATAATATGTATAGTTGCATGCACTTGAAGTTTGTTTGGTCCTCTTAAGGTTCTCAAAAGTCTATCAATACTTAAACTGGAATCTTAACCGGATACTTATCGATCGAATCCGCCCACGGGTTGCCTTCACAACCCGCGGGTATTGACCTCAGTGCTCTCCATACCGCGCTGTTACACTTGAATCCTGAGCCGAACGCGATCTGCCATACCCGATCGCCTTTGGAAACTCGTCCCTTAGCTTCTGCGTATGATAACTCGTACCACAAAGAACTGCTGGACGTGTTTCCAAATCGGTGGAGCGTCATTCTTGACGGCTCCATGTGCCTCTCCGTCAGGTTCAAGTTCTTCTGAATCTCATCCAGCACGGCCCGCCCGCCAGCGTGAATACAGAAATGCTCAAACGCGAGCTTGAAATCGGGAATGTAGGGTTTCACCTTCATTTTGAACACTTTTCGCTTCACTAGCGTTAGAAAGAACATCAATTGTTGGGAAAATGGCAACACTAGAGGTCCCAAAGTTGTTATATTGGTCTTGAGGGCATCTCCTGCGACAGCCATGAGCTCGCGTGCCAGCGAGACGCCGATAATTCCTTTGTCGTCCTCTCGCTGGTACACGCAATTGTAGCATTTGTCGTCCGGCCCCTTATGTGTCCGGACGGTGTGTGCCAGCTCATACTTAGCTCTCCAGTGATCTCTTGATTTGCTGGAGAGTAGTATGGCGGCACCCCCCATTCGGAAAATGCAATTACACAGAAGCATTGACCGCTCGTTGCCCGAGTACCAGTTGAGTGTGATGTTCTCCATGCTCAACACGACGGCGTACTCGTTAGGGTTTGCTTTCAACAGGTGTTGTGCGAGATCGATGGAGATTAGTCCAGCGCTGCAGCCCATGCCGCCGAGGTTAAAGCTCATGATATCTGGTCGGAGCTTGTAACGATTAACGATCATGGAGGGAAGCGACGGAGTCGGATTAAACAAGCTGCAGTTAACTATAAGTATCCTAATTTCTTCTGGTCTAACCCCAGATTTCCTGAAGAGGGAATCTAGGGCACCAAACATCACAAGCTCGGCCTCCGCACGCGCTTCTTTCATGTTGAGCTGCGGCGGCCGAGCTGTGATCCCTTTCGAGAAATACGTCTCGCCTCCCAAACCAGAACGGGAGGCGATTCGTCTCTGGAAACTCAACGTTTCCGGTTCAAAAAAACCGGATTCTTCCGACATTTTCACAAACGCCTCATTCGTGAGTTTCCAGTCATCTTCCGGCTTGTAGCAGGCAAAGTCTACAAGATAAACCGGGGTGGGGCGTTTCGCCCAATAAACTCCAAAGATAAAGAACAAGAACACCGCCCCGGTTACACCCGTGGCGGTGTTGAAGCTTGTAAAAACCGGGGTGAAGGTTTCGATCTTCACCCCGGTGAGCTGAATGAGAGTGGTGATCATCAAGGCGAAAAGAATAACAAGAGTTGCAGTGTTGCAGGAATATCCATAACCGAGCTCGACATATTTGAGTTTAACTGAATGTAAAAAATCCGGCAGCTTTTGCCGGATTTTAATGATGATGGAGGAAGAATCGTCTTTAATGGCAACCTCCGTCGTCAACATCTCTTTGTCCATATCAACACTAGTATTGTGATGATCCATTGATGAAATTGAACAAAAGATTGAAGTATCACTATCCGATGAATTTGATGATGATCAATGGGATTTATAAATGGGTGTGTGTACAGATGGTGGAAGTTTATTTCATTGAATGAGAACAATAGGTGGTTGCCACTGGACCGGAGGATGAGGGTTATAGATGGATCAACGACTTTGTAACACTTTGGATTATTTATAAATTATGGAGGATAGTATAGATGTCACTACAACATTAGACAATGTGGGCCGTATAGCTGGTGATCAAAAAGGGTTATACGATCTGTATAGTTTTATGGTACGAGGTTACATTAGTTGCTTCTATGTCGATGCTATCGTATGAACCGTATGAGAGAAAAACACATTTTATATGGTATGCAAAAGAAAAAAATCACAAGCCTCTTTTGAGCCTGAAAATTTTACACGGACACAAATGCGAAAAACTATCAGACGTATGAACACGATCAAGAAGAGAAAATTAAGGGGTTGACACGAACACGATCCGTTTAACTTGTATGTTTAATTTTTTATACTTTTTACGTATTAATACTTTATAATTACTAGTTTACAACAAAAAATATAATCTTATACAAAACAACTATATTTTAGTTACAAAAAGATTTTTCTTTTAGAATTTAGATATTAAAAAAACACGCAATCAATTTACTTAATAACTTAAAACATATGAAAATTAAAGTTAATGGTTAAAAAGGGTCAACCTGTGTACCCGCCAGGTTGACACGAACGTGCAAGTTCGACCTGAAACAGACCCGAATTACTTTATATTAAACCTAAATTTATGAATATTATGTTAGATTTGTCTCGTGTCAAATTTTTATATTTCTGTTTTTTTAACGGCAAATGTATGGCGCTGTTTTGGAGGATAACTGGGCCTATCTATTATTTTTCAACCGGGACCGCAACCCCAACCCCCTCTGAAGGAAACCCACAACTAGAAAACCTCATGTCTTAACCCCAAGTTTTTTTTTTAAAGTGAGACTTGAACCCAAGACTTTCTCATATTTACATGTCTTGTATACTCTATATTATCTGAATAGTGCAGGCTAATCTTCATATAGCGAAGGCCTAAGTTACTCCAAGTCGTGCACGCATAATTGTTGGTGGGAACCCTAGGGTTTTAGTCAAGCTCATATTTCAATTTTCTCTTAAACACGTATCTAATAAACCCTTTAAAATAGTATACTTACATAAAAAAAATTAAATCAAAGAAGGACCGCTAAGTTTTGATATTATTTTTTAAAGAAAATTGAATTTTATTAAAAGAGTTAACGAACAGTTAAATTGACACTGTTATCAATAACAAACTTAAAAATTTAAAGTAATATTAATCAAATTATTAGTTGCGATTAATATTCGTAATTTTTTCTACATGGAAAATTAATTAAGGGCATAGAATTCATTTAATAATTTATCACATCCATGTGTAGTCCAATCTCATATAGTCCCATAATGACATAATCCAACCATGTAGGAAGACCCTTCGTTCTCAAGGTCTTTTTAGGCCAAATGCCTTTCTTTATTTACGATTTGTTTCATTTTGTCTTATATGTGATACATTTCACACATATGCATAGAGAATAAAATAAAAATATCCTTTAGAAAATTGTGAGGGGAATTTATCAACTAACAAGTGTTTATTATTTACTTTTCTCTTTAAAAAGACAAAACGAGTAGTGAACCCGTGCTAATACAGGTCGTTACAAATTTGTAAAGTTTGATATCAAAAATTTAAATATTAATATTCATCATGAAGAAATAATTCACGTTGAAATATTAATGAAAATAAATACGTTGTCATGAAGGACTGGAATTTTATAAACATTGTTTTTTTAGGTGAAAGAAGGAAAAAACTGTGAAAATACGGAAGTCTAAATAAACTTTGACGACTTGTACAATTACATGACTTTGATTACTTGTACGTTTACGCTTTAAATACTTGTACATTAACACACAAACGGTTTTGAATGAAATCCACACAGAAACATTAATAATAAGAAGCTCATCGCAACACTACATCGAGATTTTATAAATATCATAGTTTAAAAGTTAGAGAAGAAAAAAATAAATAAACAACGAGTTATCATCGAGTCACTTTTCATGACTTGATTAATTAAAATAAATAAAAAGAACAAATAAAAAAGTGAGGCAATACGATAGCTGTGTAGCTAAGAGGGGCCATATAATATATTAAATATGATGATGTCATGATAACATCACCACAATTTTTAATATACGGTTTTTTTTATAATAACAACTCACGCATTAATATAATTTATTTTTAATTCTACACGGTACACACCATAATCAATTTACATTTATAATCTCATAGACGAATTTCATACCTTATGACCTCAAATGGAGCTTCATTACTTTAACGTTAAATAGTTTTGCTATGAGACTCAACCCCGTTCAAATGTATAACACGTGAGAGTAGTGGATTCTTTATAAATATATGAGTGTGTTTTTTATATTATATGAAATGATTGTAAATGTTTGTGAGTGAAAAAAAAAAATTTACTGTTCATCTGTATATTTGAAGAATCACTGTTGAGTTCCTATAAATTTTTTAATATTTTTTAAAGTGATTGTAAGTAAAGAAGATAGAACAATGTAATGATAAAGGTATATAAATGATTATTTAATTGAAAATAAGAGAGAAAAAATAATGATTTTTAGTGCAATTATATGGATTGGGATAATGAATCTACCGTGAATGCTCTAAGCATTTTCATCACATCCATCATCCTCATCCTCATCCTTATTCTTATCTTTATATTTAACAAAAAAAAAAAACATAAAATTATTTACTTCATTTTATTTCCTATCCCTATACTCGATTCCCACAATTTTAGGAGAAAACAATCTCAAACCACAAATATAGGGTTTCACTATTCATCCCCCGTATTTTTTATAAATATGTTCTATTAATAGATGTGAGAGGAAGAGAGTGAAATAATATTAAAAACAAATAATAAATAAGTATTATTTAATTGAGATATGAGATGATTTGAAGAATGAGACGTGAGAGGTTTAAAAAAAAATAAGTAAATTTAACAAATAATGTTTTTTTGATAATTATAAAGATGTGGATAGAGAACGGAATGTGAATATGTTCTCTCTATTTATAAACCAATCACAAAATATATAAAAAAGTAACTCAATCTCTTTTCTACCTATTCTTTTCTCCCCTCACATACACTTGTAAGAATAACGAGCTATGGTTTATTCATGTCTCTTTTCAATGCAGAGTTTTTAGGGTGTCGATACCCATTACAAATGGTCTTATAACACGTAATTTACTTTACTATTACCGTCTCCACACAAATGGTATACATTGTTTCTCTTTTGACCGTTAAACACACAGTCTTTCTACTCTAGACTTTTACTTTTCTAAAACCACCACACCTACACTGAGTAGGATTCGAACCCACAACCTATAATTGAAAACATACCTCTTTACCGTCATCAGGATGCCCTTTTAAGAACAGATACATGTTGTTAAGATCGTGTAATCTATGTTTTTTTAAGATGAGTATCTTTTTGTGACGGGATCTTAAAAACATATACAAACAAACGAAGAAAGAAATTCAAATATAACTTTAATTATGATAAAAACGTGCAGTAAAGAAACTAAACAATCTTACGTCTGAAAGTAAACTTGTGTTATATTGGGTGGCATCGGATAAAGAATTGAATCGTAGGTGGTTTGGCCAAGGTTGGTGTCTGGTGATTATCTATCTACTTACATTAATTATTGACACCAACATGCTACATGCATTGTCTCGTATGTTGAAGTGGTCACAACAATGATTATTGAGTGCATACTCATACACGGATATTTGTACAAGATGACCCGTTGGTTATATGAGGAAAACAGTAACGGCTTTAGGATTTGAGTGAGATTATTCTACAAAATGTATTTTTGTCACAAAGTGTGAGAAAACACAATGAGACTAAAAAAGTCATAAAAAAAATTATATCTCACAATCTAAATGGAATTTCAAAAAAGTATTTCGAAGTCTCTGTTCCTCTCGTCGTCCTCTTTCAGAAAAAAATAAAAAAAAATCATTATGTCTTTTATGACACAATGACGTCATTGTGTCTTTCATAATGAAACAATGACGTCATTGTGTCTTTCATATTGATACAATGACGTCATTGTGTCTTTCATAAATGACACAATAAAAAAACGTTAATTTTTTTATTTTTCGTTTATTTTTTTTCTTAGTGGGGACGGTTAAGGAACAAAAGCTCGGAATTACTTTTTTGAAATTCGATTTAGATTGTGAGATATAATTTTTTTTGTGACTTTTTTTGACTTATTGTGTCTTCTCACACTTTGTAGCAAAAATACACTTTGTATTTGAACCTCTTTCTTAGGATTTTTCATCTTTAGAGGCAAAAAATAGCCTGTCAAAACGAGTCAATATGCCAAAATGGATTGGTCCCGTGAGGAAAACAGGTTTTTGTTGTTTTTTCTATCAAAATGTGTAAATAAACGGAATGAGATAGACGGTTTATGGATATAGGGTGGATGTTTCGTAATATTTAAAGCAATAAAAGAGCTTCACATTTCGTATCAGACTTGTACAACTAACATGTTGAGATTTTTGATTTCTTATGGCCTTGGAT
The DNA here is from genome assembly GCA_025506505.1 of Flaveria sonorensis. Lineage (NCBI taxonomy): Eukaryota > Viridiplantae > Streptophyta > Magnoliopsida > Asterales > Asteraceae > Flaveria > Flaveria sonorensis. The sequence continues at coordinate 54,470,559 of CM046432.1, read as the reverse complement.
ATTTTTTTGAATTGAGAATGATTCTCTTTCAAACTGAAGTATTTCATTCGTGTAAGAAATCTTTAATCGGAGAGGCAAAAAGTTTTCAATTCAAGAATGTAGGTGTTATTTTCAATGAAACGTAACTCAAAATCAACCAAATGATTTCTTTATATATATGGGTGAAACATTGCAATGAACCATCGTAATCTTTCATGTAAAGGCATCACAGTTGACTTTTATAATCGTTGTAACTATCAATTTTTAAAAATTACATTAGTAATAGCACCATCAGTAATCATCATATCTACATTCAAAACATCAATGATATAAAGTTACTAATTGTTGCTAAGTTGCTACCTATCATTAAGCTGCTACTGAACTAGTTTGATACCAAGGTTTCAAATTGCAACTAATGCTCATGATTGCTACCCATACTATTAGTTACAACCAAAGATTAGTTACTACTAATTTGCTATTGATGGTCGACCCTCAATAGGGAGTTCCCTTTGGACCCCATTGGAGGTCACAGGGCAGCTTCTGACCCTCAGTTAGGACGATGCCCCTTTGGGATCCCAATGCTTTAGAATGTCTATCAACCTTAGAGGTTTTATAATGCTTGACATTAAAGTAGTTTTTATTAGTGATGTACTTCACAGTTACTAACCCAAGTCAATGTATATTTTAATATCATTGATTTACTTAATCTACACGTTAAAAGAAAACAAACTTACGCATAAATGAGAATATCATGACGATTGAACATCTTGGTATGGTGCTATTTGAGGCCTGGGTAAATTAATGTGTAAGATCACTTGGCTTTGCTAACAACTTAATTTACATACAGTATTAGGTAATTAAGTTAGATCTCCAAGACAGGGCAAACGAAGCCTTTTTTTTTTTTTTTGTAAAAGTTGTTTGTCAATACAAAATATCAAACTAAGTTGTCTGCAAGATTTTGACTATTCGATTCAAGATTTATGTTTTAAAAACCAGGGTTGCTCATGTTTAGAAACTTAATCAGCTATTCACCTATATTATTTATTGTTTTTATTTTAAAATATGCATTACAGATCAACTATATCATTTTAAAAAATTTATACGAACCAACAATTACGAAAAAGATCAGTTTTCATAATACCGGTTCAAACAGCCTGAACTTTTAGCCAGTTTGACCCGTCTGACCAACCAAAACTAACCTGACCGAGTTGGTTTACAATTTTGCCAATAGTTTATAACTTTCTTCTAAACTAACCGTGTAATAAGACATCCTGATCAATATTTCCCAAGTCCCTATATAAGTAAAAATACCAAAAATCTCCCATAAAATTTGATTGTTCACCGCAAAATAGAATAATCTCATCACAAGAAAATTGTATAAACGGTTTAATCTTCATTATCTTGAGGCGGGTCGTTTTCTTCTCCTGTTCCATAGTTGACCCATGGTAACATTGACTCGAACAAAACCGCCAACGCGTTTCGGTTTGCAACTTCACGCGGAGGATGACGTGCAGCGCCACCAAGGTTTTCTTGGTTAGCATTATTATGCATTTCTACCAACCTTGGATCAATCATAAAATTTTCCAAATTTTCTGGTGGGATAGTCGGCGTTGAATCTGAGAAGTCAGATACCATCAAGTATGAATACCTGGAAAACAATCAAAATCAAGTGTAACATTTCTGAAAATGTCGAATTTATGATCAAGAAGAGAGTTTTAAACTAAAAAGTGCAAACTCACTCGTTCTTGTCCGTTGCAAATGCTTCTTTCCTAACACATGCCCAATCCCAAGCCTCACTTCGATTAGTTTCCATCTTTTCGATCACTGATAATGCTGTATCTTTGAGAAAGTTATGCAGCTCGGGGAGTCTCCATATCAGATAACTCTTTTCAACGTATATATTAATCAGATGATCCAACGATGCACTTCCTGTTTCATCTTTTCTGAAAAAACTATGGTCGACTATGGTTGACCATATACGTTCTTTCAAAGGTACTTTAACCACCAACTTCTTTACAACCGAAGGATGAAGCATTAACGCCTGTTTCATGAGATCACGCGAAGTAGCTTTTGATTCTGTTTCTTTTGATTGTTCTTCATGTTCAAGATAAAACCGACAAATGGTAAGCGAATATGAAAAGTTTGGATATAACCACATTGAATTATCATCATTATATTCTTCAGAAAACACCTCTAACCATTTATACTCCTCGGCTCGTAAGGAGAAATAGTCAATACAAAAAAGAGCACCCATCGGATCATCTGAATCTAGAGAAAGTAGTAACTTGCATATTTCTAGGGCGGAGCGATGGCAACCACGCCTATCCATGTTTTTCATGTGAGCAAATAGTGTAGTGAAGAACGGCTTATTTGTCTCGTGTTCATATTTCAGTTGACAGTTAACCCGTAAAGGAGTGAATAACGGGTGCCATGCGCATTCTAAGGCATAGAGAGCTTTTGCAGTTGCATCTGCTGACATCTGAAGATCACCAGAAAATTTGAAGTATTCGGCTAGAGTTATGAGTGAATCTATATGATACGGATGGTGTAACAGAATATTTGCTATGCCATTCAGATCATGTGTTGCTTTGGCAGCTTCAAATTGTCTTTGAGCAAGGCTGTAGCTAGATGAATGTACATACCTAAACGAAGACACGCCAAAATGACGGTCAGATTACTAGAATAACCCCACATATACAAACATACAAATAAACAACTTTCCGTATATTTAGTGGAATGTTATATGCAAAATAGGAGAAAGTAGAAAACCAAGGAACTAAGGAAGAAACAAACTGTAATCAGCTTCACTAAAAAGGATTCTAGTAGAATCATGTGCTGTATTGAGTGTCTTAACTTTAGTTAGAATCTTGATAATCTTACACTCTAGATAGTATATGCATCTTACAGTCAACATTTCATTACTTTAAGTTGATTTCCGGAAGATTTCATTCTTTAAAATAAGCGGATTTCTATAAGATTTCAATTTTTTAGAACTTCTTTTATTATATACTCACTATCTTTTACTTGACAATTTGACAGCTCGGTAGTGGTTGATTAGGAAACTATAACACTCATAACTGACAGCTTTTAGATGTATATGGTCTCCAGGAAGCCCTACCATTGGAAAGACTTCTTGACTTCCTCCCCAAGCACCCTCCAGCCTACCCATCAGACCACCCATTCTATCTCTTGCAACTGATCCCTTGTCCCTTATTAGATCGTAGAGCTGACCGCCCAGTACTACTTTATTATATTAAAAGTAATCGTGAGTACTCGAGTACCAAGTGACCAAGCAGTAAGCACTAGTATCCATTTTTGTATAACATCATTACATCAATAAGAATAATCTTAATCCCCAGGCTAACTCATAATCAGTTCCAATATCTTCGTCCCTCTAGACCTCAATTCCATTATTTCATTCAAGTTCAGCCTACTCCCATGATTGATCAGAATAAAGTCATTGCTGTAGCTTCTAAGGAAGGTGCTGATTAGAGGTAGACTGTTTTAACAACAGAATATTGAGGATGTTTATGTGAATCTCTCTCCGGCAGTTGCCATGCTGCTAATAAATAAGTCTGTTGGAAGCATAAAAGATAGCCAACTAAACAATATACTCCAAGCCAACATTTGACAACCCAACAACAATAACACTTTTACTAGCACCGACATGACTAAGATTTTTTGCCACAGGAAATTTCAGTTGACTAAATCCATAACTATTAAAGTGTGTGTGAAAATAAGGGTTTTACATCTCTTCAAAGAGAACCATACTAGTTGCAAAGTGTAGCTAAAGTTTTTGGATTTATATAAGAAATGAAAGATATAACAAAATAACTTGCCTGAAATAGTTGCATCCATCTTTGTTTTCTAAAAGCTCCATGGACAGAGATCCATCCCACCGAGGCCAATGCTCAGAAGGAGAAATAATTACCGTCTTCTTATAGGAATAATTCACACGCCTCCCTGGGCGACTCTGTCTAGAACTACCTGCTTGATTACTTCTTTCAAATGAACTAACTACTTTTGAACCAAATATTCTCCTCAGCTCATTATCTGCACTAAGAAACCTTGGATCCACTTGCAATACGTTCGTTGCGCATCTCTTCCCCGCACCACTCACATTCTCCGGTTTCGTTTTTGAATGTTGCTTTTGACCACCAGACGAGTCAACTCCAAGAGATAAATCTTTTAACATACCATCCAAAGAGTCCACATCATCGGTTCTGGAAGATAACTCCTTGCTTCTCTTCTTCTTCTTTTTCTTTGATTTCTGATTTGAAGATGAGGAATTGGTCCCAGTGTTTTTACTAACACCATTTTCTTTTTTCACTATAGAGGATGTATCAGCATCACTGGGGTCGTCATCCTGCAATTCAGATTGATCATAAAATAATATCAGGGTCGCTCAACACATTTTGAGGCCTAAAGTGAACTATGAAACCGCGGCTTTTCTGTGAAAGAAAATACCCTTTTTTTATTATATAAAAAAATCATAAAGTGTCCATCTCAGGTACCACATTAACTTCCCACCAACAGTACACATTCTTCTTCTCATCCACTCTATTTCTTTTAAATTATTACAAGAATTCCGTAAATAAACCTTCAATCCTTCTGTTATCTATTCTCATTTCTTCTAAAATCAAAATTGATGGATTATCATATATATTTTCAGCTTAGAATACACACAAAAGAATTTTATTTTTCTTTTTTTCAAATTTAGGGGCCTAAAACGGTTGCTTCAGTTACTTATAACGGCCTGAATCATATGAAATTATGAACAGTAAATTTAGTTCGAAAGATCCTTTCTTGTAACCTTCAAACTCTCATATTTCAAACAAATCAAATGAGTGAAAAATCACAAAATCGATGCTCAATTAAGAGAAAAAAAACAAGTTAATTTAACTCATAAAAGCAACTAGGTTATCAATTGCAGCTCTTTATCTGTATATAAGGTACTGATACATCATCTTCATCAATGAAAACCCTAAACCACCAAAATTACCTCAAAATCATAGTTAATAAGATCACAAAAGAACCCTATCAACCCAACATCATCGACTATCGAATTAGTAATCATCAAACCATCAATCATACAAACAATCAAAAGTATTCTTGATTTACACACACCTGCTGTTGCTCATCGTCCTGCTGCTGCTCGTTGAGGAGATCGAAAGGATTAATGAACGTGTGGGGTGAATCGGAGGGCGATTCCGACTCATCATCGGGCGATAAATTGGTGTTGTGATTGTTTGATGATGATTGCTGTTGTTCGAGCACTTTCCTCAACGCTCTAGCGGACATCGTTAGTGGTTAACGTTCACGACTCACGACTGTTGATCTAGCTCAATACACTTGAACAAAGGGGTATGACGACTACGGTATCAAGTTTGTGTTGGTGCTCGAGATGATATCAAGATTTGTTTAAACGCTGTCTTTTCGAGTTCATTTAAAAAAGAAAAGAAAATAATCGAAAGGAAAAAAAAAATATTATGTTTTAGAATTTTCTTTTTTAACGAAGAAAATGAAAGGAAAGTTAGAAAGTTAAGTTTCCGAGTTTATTTAAGAAGGGAAAAGAAAGAAAATAAAAAAAAAATAAAGTAAAAAATAAATCCTTCCAAATTGAAAGGAAATTGAGAGAAAAAAAAAAGAAAGAGAAAGAAAGAAAAAGAAAAAAAAAGAAAAGGAAAAGAAAATAAAATTTTGTTTTCTTTTCTTTCCTTAAGTGAACTCGGGAACATAGCGTAAGAGATCGGGGATTTAAATCCTATAACATGTTTTGTATGAGAGTATTTTTTTCAGGGTATATATGTTTTTCGGTTAAGTGTTTAAATCTTATTTAGATTATAGATAAAATAAAGAGTTAATTACTCAAATGTTTCCTTTTGTTTATCGAAAATAACAGGTTTGGGTATTAAGGGTTTTTTGTAACAGGTTGGGATATTATGTTTTTAATTTTGTAACGAGAATAGGTACTAAGACTAACTGATGTTAATTATTCAGTTAAAATTTCAATGAAATGATTAAAATGCCCTTTGAGAGACTACTTTTGTAATTTTATATCCCTTTATTATCTAGGGACCATTTGTGTAATTAACTACAACTTTTTAAGAAAACCCAACCCTCCCCCTTTCCCCGTCGGCCACCACCACCATCTAGACACAACCATCTTACCAACCATTTCCTCCACCTTTAAACGCCAACCCTCCAGCCACCAGCCACCACTGAACTCCCCAATCGAGAACTGAACCCTAATTCAGCATTGTTCACAAGAATTTGGCTTGTTCCTAGATTGTACAGCAACGGCCGATAAACCTCATTAAGATCCACCCTTTTGCTGAAAAAACGATCAACTCACAAGAACCCACCACCTTTCAACACTCTATCAACATCATACAGCATAAACTCCATCGTTTGTAGTGGTATCCACCTGTTTACAGCATGCCCACATCGCACCAGATCCAAAACCCCATCGAATAGAGGTAACCTCTGCTGCAATGGCACATGTAATGCCACTAATCCCCTGTGTGTAGCCACTTCGTTGTATGATGAACCCAAGCTCATGGTGGTGGTCACCACCGTCACGTTTTGTTGTTTCATTTGAGCGGCGAAAGTCGTCGTACCACCGCCGATGTCTAACTCTAATCGGAGAATGGATTTTGAGCTATTAGCGATGCTGATTAGTTGCGAAATTAGGAGATCAAGATTCGATTTGTAGGTTAAGAACTTTGATTTCTCGTTGTTGAAATTGAAACCCTGATTAGGGTCGAGACAATTTAGGAATTTACAGTTGTAATTGTGCCATAATATTGAATTCTCCGGCACCAGAGAAAAAGGGTTCGTCGGAAGTGAAGAGGGTGGTTTAGTGGTAGTCAGAGAGAAGCAACACCAGCGGGGGAGTGGGTGGCACCCACAGAGGATCAGCGGCTCTCTGGCAGCTGAGGACGACGGTGGACAGAGGGAGAAGGGGGTGTAGTTCATGTACTGGTGGAGGAGGTGGGGGTGGTGGCGGCAGGCGGATGCGATGGTGCTAGCTGGAGAGAAGCAACGCCGGCGGTGGGGGTGGAGGTATCGGGCCAGCGGTGGTGCTGGCCGGGCGGCGGGTGGCGGTGATGGTGGTGAAGTGAGTCTGTAAACTAAGGTGTGTGTGTGTGTGATATTACACAAACAGCCCCTTATATATATGAAATTACACAAAAAGTCCCTTTAAGTTAGATTAGTAGTCAATGTAAAGTGAAAAGACAAAAATACCCTTAGATTTAACAGAAAAATTAACGTCTGTTAGTGTTAATACCTTAACTCGTTATAAATTGAAAACACAATACCCAAGCTTATTATTTAAAATCTTTAATACCCAAGCTTGTTATTTTAGATAAACCACAGGGACCATTTGCGTAATTAACTCTAAAATAAATGAGTGTGTAAACAAATACTTTTATAAGTAAGAACAAACAATTTTGATAGTAAAGTATCCTCTAATGATTTTTTTGGGATATAAAGTGGTGTGTTAAGAAGTGGGAAATGAGCACAACTAGTGAAGGACGCCCGCGTTTCGCGACGGTTTCGTCTTGCCACTATTCTCACACCACCTACAATCATACTCTCGCAATCGATGATGTCATCAACAGAAACGCTATAAGTAACTGAGTGGCCATGCTACCCTATATCAAAGGTGTAAATAACATGAGTGGGTATTAATTAATCGAAGAGAATCATTACTACTTAGGTTGGTTCAAAATCATTTTGAAGTGCAAATTGATAATTGTATTTTATCAAAAGTTGACAGTAAGTTACATTATATTCTCAAATATCTGCAAACAACATAAGATTTTAAACATTATAACATTTATATTCACAACCTACTAGTCTGGGAGCTTAAAACAGAACAATTCAATTCATGATTTCATATCCGTCGGTTACTTTGTTGTGAAAAATTGAGTTGAAATTAAAAAAGAAAAAAACAGGACAACCATATTAAGGGATGTTTACCTTTGATGGTGTTCAAGACCTGAAGCCAAATATCTACTTTAACATGGTTTTGAATCATTCAAATTTAGTAGAAGCATGAGCAGAATCCTTTGAAGCCGCTGAATTATTTTACGACTAAGTAAAAGCGGAGGCGATTGAAGTATCGGGACAAAACTTGTGTAAACCACACCGTGCTACACCAACTGTCTAGGAGGTTTTTGTAATATTGTAAACTTTAGTGGCTAATGCATCAAGTCATAGAAGTTTACGGTAGCAACATTCAACAAAGTTGCTTTTGAATATTATACTAACTCTTAACAGTAAATGTCGATGTGAATTTTAATATTTTATTTAATAAATCAACTTCAATTATAAGCGTTATTGCACAATTGTAGAACAAAGGTTTGCATTTGCTCTGCTGATTTGTGGTCTTCATGTGTGTTTAGTATAATTTTTTGCCCAAGGTTCAAATCTTGGTGGGCCTTTGTTTTTAAATTTTCTTGACTCACCTAAGTCTTTTTTTTCTTTGACTTCTATTAAATGTTTTCCACTAAATTAGTTTTTTTTAATTATTAAGTTATAACATAAGAGAGATAATATCGTTTTCTATCTTTGTTTCAAACTTCATAACTATTTCAATATAATTTTATACATTTCTTTCAATCGTACAATCCCTATGTTTCAACCTTTAGAACCAATTAACTACAACTTCATATGTTTTCTTTATTTAGTTAATTACATTAACAAAGTTTTTAAATGCGTACATATTGTTTCGACATGAGCTGGGTCAAATACAAAACGTTTTGTGCTCATTTTTAGGTACCCTTTGATAGGTCAATGTTTCGATGTAGATTTTATTTGAAATCGAGAAATGTCAAATATAATGTGTTTTAGTTCGATGATATAAAATTCGAGTAATTTTACGTTCCGATTTAAATTTAGTTTGGCAAGAGTCAGGACAATTATAGTTTATACTTTATCAAGTTGCATATAGCGCCTCTGCAACGCGTAGGTATATTTTATAGTTATATATAATTGGTAAAATAGGACTCAAGTTTAACTAAGGAAATAACAAAATAGTCCTTTATGTTTTTTTCCCTCATATAATGGCTCGTTTATTAAATCAGTTAGAGGTGGTTTGCGAGTCTAAATAAGTTTAGTTTATATAGTTTTCATCTACATATTAGCTATATATATATATATATATATATATATATTATATATATATATATATATATATATACTATTATATATAAAATTATGATAAAAATAATTAAATAATATATAGTATGTTATATATAAAATAATTATGAGAAAGTAAAAATTCATTAAGTTAATAATAAACGAGCCCAGCTCGAATTTAAAAAACTTCAGACGAACCAAGCTCGAGCTCAAACTTTCTAACTTCATAACGAGGTAAGCTCCGGCCTAAACGAGCTCGCGTTCGATTCGGCTCGTGAATAGTAATAAATTAATAATATGATTTTCTACTCAAAAGGTGGCAGTTTTCCTTGTACAAGACCATTGTGTATCTTTCGATTTCGTTGATGGATCAAAATCTTCATTTCTTCCCTAATTTCACCAGATTCAGCAGCAATTTACGAGGATTTTAGGGTTAGGTTTTCAGTTCTGCATGCAGCGGTGATCAAATTCATCGATCACTCAGTCTTTCTTCTGATGGTGTATCCGAGAATTCTTCAAGTTTGGATCGAGATTCAGGAATTCACCTTTGAATCAATCCTTAATCGTGATGCAGAAGACACGAGGATCAGAAGCTTTTGTATATTTGATCGGTGTTCTTAAATGCTCCTCATTTCCATGGACAACCCTAGTTGCAGCTCTCTTCGTTTTCGTCAGTCTCACCCTATCAATCTTCCTGTTGTTCCAGCATCTATCTGCTTACAAGAACCCTGAGGTACACACACAGATATGCTATATGAAAATGATGGAGTTTTGTATGATTATTTGAATTTTGTGGGATTTAAGAGAATGTAGGTTGATGATGATGTTACATCAAGTTTATGATCGATCAGTCAATTGTGGTGATGTATTTGGGGCTTATTTGAAGGTGAAACTAAGTTTTGCTGTGTTTTGGTTGACAGGAACAGAAGTTTTTGTTTGGTATTGTGCTCATGGTACCGAGTTATGCTGTTGAATCTGTAAGTGGTTTACGTCTGACCGATTTCAATTCGAAGTTAATGAACTTAGTTTGAGGAACGTGTGCGAGTGAATACTTTAGTTAAGTGTTTGATCTTCTGGCATTTTTTTTTTCTTGGAAGATAACTACTTGTGTTTCATTTGACCGATTTTGGGAGACCGCAGTCGGAAGTGGTGTTCGGAAGCGGCAGCGGTCGGAGGTGGCAGTCATCAACGGTCGGAGGTGGAGGCGGGGGCGGTCGATAGAATGTTAATAATGGAATTCAAATTCCAATTCCAATTCTAATTCTAATTCCTTTTGCAATCAAACACGTTAATAATAGAATTCAAGTTCTAATTCCAACAAATTCCTACTAACCAAACATAATGGCCCATGAAATTCAGATTCCAATTCCATAAAATTCCATTAAATTCCTGCATACCAAACGCACTCTAAGAAGATAGAATGTGTTTCATTTGTGTATTGTTGATCCTTACGTCGTAATTCAATTTTGCATCAATAGCTAGTGACATATAGACGTTTAAGGTCTATAGATCATCTGCAATGCAATACCGAAGGATGGCCAAGGATGCAAACTAGATATCCTTCCTAATGATATTAAATTGCCTCCATTTGTTTTTTAAACACAAATTGAGTTCACCCTTCCATACAGATGCCCACAAGGATGAAAAGGTGGGATATCTCCCATTTTATTTTAATAATGAAATATTAGTGTAAAAAGTGGGACCTAATTGAAAAATATACAGAAAGATAATTGTAAGAACAAGTTCTTTGTAAAGGTCTGTACTAAGAATACATGGTATTAAAAAACTAATGGATAGTGGTAAGGGTAAAGTTAAGGATGGTGCTTTGCAGATGGTCTAATGTTTAGCATTAAACAGATCGATATTCATATATAGGCTAACAAATAAATAGGAGCAAGGTTTGCTTATTCGAGGCTAGTTAATTAGAGAGTTAGGATGTCAATGACACAAAATGTTTTGTTTGGTATGGAGTCATGGAACCAGAAACAGCATCTCATGTTTGTTCTTTTTGGCATATTTGTTTTATGTATGTTTTTATTTGCGTATGTATTAGACTTTTAAACCTTTCAATTGATTTGATTATTGTTTACCATTAATGCAAATACTAAAGATTTGATGTGCAGTTTGTCTCGCTGTTGAATCCATCAATCAGCCTTGAAATCGAGATACTGCGAGATTGCTATGAAGCTTTTGCAATGTATTGCTTTGGGAGATATCTTATTGCATGCTTAGGTATGTGACTTCTAAACATAAATGTCTTTCCTTAGCTTGTACATGTTATTGAAAATTATGAATAATTTTCCTTTCTTTCTTGCAAGGGGGTGAGAAGAGGGCTATTAATTTCATGGAGAGGGAAGGACGTGCGGGACAGAAAAGCCCGTTGCTAGATCAAACTTCTGAGAAGGGAATCATTAAACATATCTTTCCAATGAATTTGTTTTTACAACCATGGAAGCTAGGTCAGAGGGTTTACCAAATCATGAAAGCTGGAATTGTACAATATGTAAGTTTTCTCATCAAGATTTAAACTTTTAGTACAGTTTTGAATTTTGACTCTGTTGTTTATACGAGAGACTTATGATTTTCCCACAGATGATCATAAAGGCTGTTACATCTGTTTTGGCTGTGTTTCTTGAAGCCTTTGATGTATATTGTGAAGGAGACTTTAAGTGGGGATGTGGGTAAGATATCAGTTTTAAGGCAAAATTACATGAATGGCCATTGACCAAATAATTGCATCCAATCAACATACGCCACATGTACTTGAAAAATGAAAATTGAGTTGATTATAAACAATTAATCATCACTGGTGCAGATAACAGATCTTTGCTAATTAAGTGCCTTGATGCACATGTCATCTTGTTATTGGTCGTCCCATCCAATTGGCGCCAGGTTCCCTACTTTTGCACTGATGGCGCAGTTCTTAGCCATTTCTGCACCAATGACGCATCCGTTTCTGCCCCATTGGCTGTTAGGGTGCAATTGCAGTTTATTGGTTGAATGGCTACTTAGGTAAACTTGGTGAAATGGCTATCTTTAAAAAGCTTGTTCAAATGGCTATTTAGGTGAATTAGTTTGGTCAAATGGCTATTCCCATGATTCTCCCCAGTTTTAACGATCATATTCTCTTCTCGGGTCAAACTGGAGCATGACTAATGCTCTCTTATCAAACTTGATGAAATACATATGCAGGTACCCTTACATGGCTGTTGTTATAAATTTCAGCCAGACATGGGCTTTATATTGCTTAGTTCAGTTTTATGAAATCACAAAGTATGAACTATCACATATCCATCCATTGGCCAAGTTTCTAACATTCAAATCAATTGTATTCCTGACATGGTGGCAAGGTGTCGCTATTGCGCTTCTTTTTTCTTTTGGGTTGGTCAGAAGTCCAATAGCTCAAGAGCTACAATTTAAATCAAGCATCCAAAATTTTATTATTTGTATTGAGGTAATCTTCTTCATTTAAATATACTTTTAGTTTATGTTTTGTAAAGTTTAACTTGTGTTTGTATTAATATAGAACAGATGGGGATTGCTTCTTTGGTTCACTTGTATGTGTTTCCGTCTGAACCGTACAAACTAATGGGAGATCTTTTTGTGGGGGATTTTTCGGTTCTTGGAGATTATGCATCTACTGACTGTCCTTTAGACCCTGATGAAGTTAGGGACAGCGAACGCCCGACAAAACTACGGCTCCCACGACCTGCCGATGATGTCAAGAACAAAACTGCCATTCGAGAAAGTGTTCGTGATGTTTTTGTTGGTGGTGGTGAATATGTAAGTTTCCTTATTTTGAGGTTTTAACTAAATCACAATTTCCATCCATATGGTATGTCCAAAAGTTATGGATTTAGAAAAAAGGTAATAACATCAATGATCATGGTGTCCAATTTTTTTTTTATAATAATAGCCATTTGACTAAGTTTTTAAAACATATTCATTTGACTGTTACAAATATAATTACATTAAGTATAACTCAATCAAAAGACGTCACATGGACCCAAAATCTCTACCGACATTTTTGAAGCTCAAAAAGCACTATGACATTACCAAATGTTATCTTCTCATTAGTAAAATGAAATTGTGCTTTTAGGAGCTAAAAAAGTGTCATGATGCTACCACATGTCATCTTTTCATTGGGTAAAAGAAATGGCGTTTACGAGTGGATGTGTTGTCACCATCTATCAGATTCTATCATATCACCCTTGACTTTTATAAATTATCTCGCCATGTGTTATGTTTTCATTGGATTAAGATTGTTTATTTGTCAAAAGCTGATCAAATGGTTTTTTAGGTTATAATATTATGTTAAAATGCCTTGATACTTGACCAACCTTAAATTTTTTTAAGAAAACAACGGTGGTTGAAGAAGATGAACATATTTTGGTCATTCGTCCCGCACATGGTTACTTTAGGACCAAAAAAATGCAGTCAACATGTTTTAACGACAATGTGTTTAATTTAAAAGTATAGTGACATATTGCAAGCAAGAGTTTAGTTTTTACAATCTTCATTAGTTTCCAGTCATTACTTTCATAGTAACCTGATAATCTCGTTTTCTCGAGCTTTGATACAGATTGTTAGTGACTTAAGGTTTACAGTGAACCAAGCTGTGGTACCTGTCGAGAAGGGGATCACAAAGTTCAACGAAAGGCTGCATAAAATATCTAAAAACATAAAGAAGACAGATAAGGATTATGGAACAAGAGATGACAGTTGTATTACCAAGCAGAGAGTGATACGCGGTATAGATGACCCCCTTCTAAATGGGTGTTTTAGCGACAGTGGTGACGTTAAGACGAGAAGGCATCGCAGGAGTTATACAAGTGCTGGTGAAGGTATTACCGACCACAGCTTGAAGTTTGGTCAGTATGAGGTTCGTGGAAGTAGGTGGGTTACAAAGGATTAGTAGCATTGATTAACGGGAAATTGACTCGTTTTATATGAGAAATGATATTTGAAAAAGGTTGTAACATGAATGTAACAGCCATTTGATTCTTATATCTCATGAACGTGAGGAGATCGAGCTGATGTTATCGAATATCTTGTTTTTTGCTTTGGTTATGATGAAGTTCTTGTTGGTATATATGGTCACTAAATGGCTATATGGTGATAACTGTACCAAAAAACGATGTAACTCCAAATGTTATGCTCTCTTCCACCAATGTCTGCGTTTGATGTTGGTGATGATGATTAAGTATGCTTAATGAGCTTACCAGAGCTAGCTTCACCCGAGCTAGCTTCAGCTTGGGGTCGAGCTCATAATGAAACAAGAGTGCTCTGTTCAGAAACTCTTAACGAGCTGAAATTTAAGCTTAAACTTGGTTAGGAGAAACCTTCTAAATCATCATTGTTAGTTTTGATTTAATTTCATTGACTTGTTTTATTACTAATAAAGTAAAGAGAATTCTGCTGGTTTTATTATTTAAAATAAACGTTTAATGAAATCACAAATCTTAGAAACAACAGTGTTTTTTACATAACTCCATAAGAATATAAATTCACTTCTCGTTGAGTGTTGACCTAAGTTCTTGAGCCTTTAAAACTCCCACAAACCTACATTTAAATACAATAAAGCATACACCTATACCTACTGTTAATATAATTTTAACAAAAAATACAAAGTAACTACTTTTTTCATTGGAAAACTTGGTTGCCATTGTATAGAGTTACCACTTTTAGTAATGACACATCAGGTATAGATTCATGTATATATTATCATCCACATGTAGAATGAAGATATTTGCATCTGGAGTTTAAGACGAAAACAGAAGGTAGTATACGAGAGTTGAAGATTAAAATATCATGGTCACCTTTATAAATATCTATAATTTCAACTCATAAAGGGATTCAAGGGTTAAGGACCACTTCTTCATTCTTCTACATGTGAGGTGAAGTTTGTTGGTTTCTTGATGTAAACTTTCAATTTGCAAGGGTTGTGTAAGAGAAGCGAGAGCAAATCATAAAGAGATTCATAGCAAAGGAAAAAGAAAACACGTCCTAAACTTTTGTCAAAGTAAAAGTAGATGCACAACTTCAGACAACATATCTAATGAAAATACGCGTCGTTAAAAAATTATAACAGAAATATGTATAAAACAATTTTGACCTAACCATACTTTAGAGTGTAACCAGTCATGTGATTTTCTTTCATTGCCACGAAATAAGTTATTTCTATTCACAACAGTTAATAATGCTAGTGCCTTTTGTTTCACTATTGTTTTAATTTCTGGAGTCATACTTTATGTTACATGTTATTTGTTATCATACTATATTGGATATTAAATTTTACATGTCAAAAGATGGTTTTTGAGGCCAAGGGTTTTAACGGAAGCGACCCTTTTATCCAAGAAAAGTTAGCCTTCATTGCGTATCTTAATATCTTATTAATAGCTTTGCTATAAGTGAAATTTTACAAATAGTTATTTATTTTGTTTGTTTTGTTTGTTTCCTTTGTGACAAAGAGTAACAAGTACATAAATAGATAAAGATGGAGTTAACCAATTAAAAGGCATGAGCTTACCAATTGAATGACATGCAAAACTGCATCGTGTCAGGCATTCAACCCAGATTTCAATTTCATATTTAGAAGAAAAAGGAACAAAAAAATTTAATAAATTAGTGAATTTGTTGGGGCACAATTCCCATGCACCTCCCTACTCACCCAACCCATTTTAAACTTGTGCAATCCACCACATTTCCCCTCTGAAGAAACCACACACACACACATGGGAATGAAGGGGCACCCAGAGAGCAACTGCGGCGATGGTGGCGGTGGTGTTCGGTGGGCGAAGAAGAAGAAAATGGCGGTGGTGGCGGTGGTGATCTTGGTGGGGTTGATGGGAGTGATGGTGGTTCAGAAGGTGAAAAACAGAAGGTTGTTTGACCTTGTTATCAAAGACAAAGATCGCCAAATTCTCACGCTTCAACTCCTCTTGCAGGTTAGTTAATTTCACAATCAGTAAGAATATTTAAGGACTGGTCATTCAACCGGCCGGATTACTGATCCATTGGTCTGACCGGTTAGACCAGTTTCGTAGACCGTATACGCCATAATCACTTTCAAAGTTAAACATAATCATGTGCATATAAAACTAAGTTTGAACAAAATAAGTACTATATCTTTTGACAAGAACTTGCAATGATAATAACAAAATGAATCAAAAAATGATACTTGAAAGAAAATTTAAAAATAACTTTTAACAATGCAGTGCAACCACAGGTCTAGGTCATTGGTCTAAGCGATCCGACCCATACCTGACAGGTTCCTGGTTGAGTTGGTCCAAGTTTGGGAGAAGTGTTAACTATTATTATACCAACACTATCTTATGTGCCATTGATAACAGAAGGAAAGGCAATATGCAAAAGAAAACAAGAGGAAGAATCAAGATTTTAATGCAAAATTATACTCCTTGGAACCCAAAGATTGAACTCAGTAACAAGATCATGGAGATGAGATCCACCATCAGTTCCTTGAGAGATAACACGGGTTCTGGAGTTGGCAATTGACGAAAAGCAGAACCAGATCAAAAGCAAAGATCCGAAATCAAGATTTAAAAGTAGCTTGCAGACTCCACACTAAGATCTGTCCGTGAGTTCTGATGACCCATCGATTCCCGCGGTCAACTTAACCCAATGGGGTCATAAACCCTGATGTCGAAGTTCAAAAGCCTAAAGAATGAGAAGCTTGCGGGTTCAAAGGATCATAAGATGATGCAAAGATTGAAATGCACAATGCCACTTATGGTCGTAATGATGGGCAAAATGGAAATGGTTTAATCCAAAGGGACAAGAGCTTGATTACCAAAGATAGTCAAAATGAAAAAAATCAACTGAAAGCAAACGATGAAGGCCCAACAGAAGTCACACCATTTAGGTCTATAAACCATTCAACGGATGAAGTTCATCATGAAGCTAATAAGACCAGAAGTGAAGCTGACAGGATGGATGAAGATGAAATGGAGATGGATACTGAAGCAGATTTGGATTCTTCTAGAAATGTCTCTGAAGCAGATCAAGATTACAAGGAAGAAACAGAAGAGTGATTTCAACAAATCTTTCGATTGTATTCTGATTAGAAGTAATTCCTAAATTGTGTTTTCCTAATTTCAAATTCTGGTGAGTGTTGAACTCGAATGTAGCTCACTGTAAGACGCTGTTCAGAACTAATTATCGAATCTACTAATTATAATTTAAGATTCTAGAGCATAACTCAGATGAATACTGAAAACTGAAAAGATAGTAATTAAAATATGTAACGTCTTTGTGCAATGTAAAATAAAATGACAAAATGCACAATTATTCTCTGGAAAATAGGTCAAAACACTTAAGGAACCCATAAACCCAAGATAAATTCCAGAAAATTCTTACATTGACAGCAAAGAAATTCTTAGCAAAAAGCTTCAGGAACAACCAAACAAACTTCAATCTCTTAATTCACTGCTTCACCTATTTTTGCCACACAAACACAACAAGAATCAAATCTCCTTCTATGTTAGTAATTAGAGTTGCCAGCACAATAGGTTTTTGTAAAAAGCTTATATGATGCAAAATAAAAATTAATGAATTAAAGAAACTTGAGTATACCTCATCTTTCTTCTTGCCACCTGAAAAAGCCTTGTATCCACCAAAAATTAGCAATCCCCAGCCAGATAAAGAAATGATGACAAACTGCAAAGAGATAAGTCATATAATCACGACAGTAATATTTAGTAAGAATTAAATATTTTCAGAACACACATAAAAATATACAGAGTTGAGAATTATGAGATTATAACCAAATAATTTACGGGCTAACGGACTCTAAAAATTGTAATATATACACTATAAAGATCATGAGACACCAAGGATCTTTATAAGCTGATGGTTAAAATGGATTAATACATAAATTTCAAACTTCTGGTACAGCCTCAATATTCATTCTGCGTGTCTTTTGAGCATTATATTGAGAGAAAATCACGAAAGTAGCCATTTTTATGAGTGTGTTGTCAAGCCATGAGATGCGTGTACCTACTTTTACTCATGTAGTAGACTTTTCTGAATCACCAATGACTTGAACTAACGTGATACAACACAACAAATTGTGTGTAGATTCATGACACCATATCATGTCTAAATTTGGGACAACATATCACGTATAGATTCATATTGTATTGTTGTTGCATACAGATTCGCATATGCATTTTTATTCGCTTATAGAATGAAAATATTCAGTGTTTATGCAAGTAAAAGTATACGCGTGACCAAAATTTCACGTATCTCAGGGTATTACATGAAATTGCTTTGACATGAGTATAACGGTATTACACATTCAAAAAAATAGCTTTTCTTTTTTTTTTTTTTTTTT
Organism: Flaveria sonorensis; assembly: GCA_025506505.1. NCBI lineage: Eukaryota > Viridiplantae > Streptophyta > Magnoliopsida > Asterales > Asteraceae > Flaveria > Flaveria sonorensis. The sequence continues at coordinate 54,452,081 of CM046432.1, read as the reverse complement.
TTTTTGTTGTAACATCAATTTTTATTAACGCCTAATCCCACCATTTGACTACTGAAAACTAAAAGAATAGTTATTCAAATACGTTAATTCTTTAAGCAATGTAAGATGAACAGCAAAATGCACAATTAGTATCTCAAAATAGGTCAAAAACTTGAGGAACCCACAAACCCAGATCAATTCCAGTATATCTTACATTAACAGCAAAAAATTTATTACCAACAAAGCTACTGAAGTAAACTTAAATCAGCACTTTTGAACTGGCACCACTCTCGTGGGTAGCAAACACCATACCACCAGACCATCAGGTAATGGGTGGAAAAATAGTTACTTTGTGACTTTCTCTTATATTTACTTTTTGATTTTCTCTTATATTTTTCTTTGAAAACAGTTACTCACATCACTTTTGTGAGTGCAAGAATTTGAAGAGTGGCAAAGACTCACCAAGGTAGAAAAGCAGTTACTTTGTGATTTTCTCTAATATTTTGTCTGAAAATCACATCAATCACAGAGACAATGCAATGTGCATATCACCATCAGTCCAATAAACACCCCTAGCCACATGAATCAAAATCAATAACATTTGAAAACCCTAACACAACAAAATCACACATCAAACAAAAACACTGGAGACTCACATGCTCTTCCTTCCACTTAGACGGACTCATCGGATCCTTCCAGAAATCAACCTTCGCAGGTCCATGATGATCTGCAAATAAACACCATCACTCACATCACGTCATCAACAATTCAGTCTCATTTCACATCAAACTAAAACAAAATCACAGTAACCACATATCAATCGTTTGATAGATAGAAAGAGATCGTAGGTGTGTGTGTGTGTGTGTGATGTATCGTACCGGCGGCTCCGGCGAGACCGCGGCGCTGGACGAGGGAAGCGGCTTGCGGAGCCGATCTATGAGAGGAGAGACGGAGTAGGCTTGCAGCTTGACGAGCCGCCATTGTTGATGGCCTTTTGCAGCTCTGAATCTTCGTTTTTCAGATCGATCGGGCGGTGGTGTGGTGATTTTGGGGGAGGAGAGTGATGTTTGAATACGAAGAAGATGAAGATTGTGGTTGATGAAAACGGTGTCGTATGCTTTCTGGTACCCTAAATTGCAAATGTTACCCTTTACTTTCTCGTAGTGTTCATATTAGCTCTTAAACTATTTCTTTTTCTGTGAACACTGCTTTCACAGTCTAAAACACACACATTAGGCTCAAGTTACACGATTTGAGCATATATTAAAAATTGTTAGAGCAATTATAGCACCAGACCACAAGGGCATAAACAACCCCTAAATTATTACGCGGAATAAAAAAAAAATCTAACAGTCTAATGGTATAATGTTTGTCACTTACAATAATGTATACATACAAGTAATAGATTGATTATATTTAAGTGTAAAAAATTTTGTTAAAAAATAATAAATCATTATGCGAAGTAAAAAAAAACTAAAGGTCTAATAATATGATGCTTGTCACTTACAAAAATAACGTTTACATACAAGTAAAAGATTGATGATATTTAGGCATAATTAATATATTGTTAAAAAGGTAAAAAGAAATCTCATTTAAAACATTTATTTAGTTATTCCACGTTATGTACCTTACATCTTAACATATAAAGTTAGGAAAAAACAAATTACAAAACCATGAAATATTCCATTCTAATATGTAAAGGTAAGAAAGACTAAATAACCAAATCATAACTGAAACAAAAATAATTCAAAATAGCATAAATGATTAAGAAATGATAGTTTGAGTATCATATTTTATAGTCTATTTTATTGTTTATTATGGTTATACATGTAACATAATCGTAGTAGAGCTGATGTTAAAACCAACCTTAAATATACTTTTAATCTTTTATACATATTATGCTTCAATTATTTGTTACATTTCAATAAATAAAGTTGCCCTTATTGTAATATATAAACTTAATGAATCATAATATCTGATCTAACCCAAGTACCCAACGTATAACTGGAATTATTAATTGAAACTAGTATAAATTCACTCATGTTCAAATTCGACAGTTAACTCATAGTAAACTCAAATAAAACTGAGCCATTTTTTCAATAATAGAAAATCCAACTATTTATACCAAGTCAATTAGTTGTACAAATTTAAATATCAAAACATTGTGTGTTTGCTTTTAAACTTTTAACCTATGATCAACTCATACGCATTCACCACTACAAAAGCCTGAAATTGTAAGACAAACGTTAATTTCACCAATTTTTATTGCAAGGGATGCATTGAACATCAATGAGGAACTGGATTTCATTTCAAATACTGTTATACTTAATTGGGAAAGGATTGCTATAATGGGATTTTACTAAAAATGTAAGAAGTAATAGTGGCCACTGGATCAACTCATTAAAATAGATCAATGGTTCAAAAAAACGCGGTGACAATCTTGTAAATAAGTGAAAATCTTCTAACAGGCGGAGGGGCAAAAAGGTAACTTGAGACAAGAAACCGTCATTACGCTTCCATCATAGTCGTTTCAATTCCATCACGTCAGACGAAATCCATACCGCAAGCGTAACCATGGATTCGATCAACCAGCATTACCGACGAAAACTTCTCACCGTCCATTGAACGTTCCACAACCTCAAAAACAACAAGCATTAACTCAGAAAACACTTCGCATAACTCCAATCGAAGAACAAGCACCAACTAGTAAAGCCTAATTGTGTCATTTTATTTGTGTATTTGTATCATTAGGTCATATTTTCAGTTTCATTGTGTCAAATACTACGTATTTGCTTAGTGATGTGACTGAAAATGTTGGTGTGGTTTCACTTTATCATTGTCATTGTTGTGAGGTTCATTGTGTCATGATTGGGGGGTTCAACTAATCATGATTGTGTCAAATCTAATTGTGTGCTAGGTAGGTGTGAATATAAACTGCAAATGTGTCATTATAGTAAGGTTCATTGTGTCATTATTGTGTTTCATTGTGTCATGATTGGGGGGTTAAATTAAGCATGATTGTGTCAAATATAACTGTGCTTGGTAGATGTGAATGAAAACTGCTATGTGTTTAGATTGGGAGGTTCATTATGTCATGATTGGGGGGTTCAACTGAGCATGATTGTGTTAAATCTATCTGTGTGCTTGGTAGGTGTGAATGAAAACTGCTAATGTGTCTTTGGGGAGGTTATTGTGTCATGGTGGGGGGTTTATTGTGTCCTGATTGGGGGTTCAACGAGCTGATTGTGTCAAATCTATCTGCGTGCTTGTTAGGTGTGAATGAATACTGCTAATGTGTCTTCGAAAGGTTCATTGTGTCATTATTGTGTTTCATTGTGTCATGATTGGGGGGTTAATTAAGCATGATTGTGGCAAATATAACTTGCTTGGTAGATGTGAATGAAAACTGCTAATGTTTCATGATTGGGGTTCAACTAAGCAGGATTGTGTCAAATCTAACTGTGTGATTGGTAGGTTTGAATGAAAACTGCTAATGTGTCTTTGGGGAGGTTTATTGTGTCATATTATGAGTTTTATTATGTCATGATTATGTAACTCAATTAATTTATACTATGTGGAAGAAACATGCGATGACGATTGAGAGATCAGAAATGCAACATCTGTAGATCTGATAAGTTGAGAGTAATGATAGCGGGGGTGAGGAGGAAGTGGTTAGGGTTTAGTGAAAAAGATGAATGTTGATAACTGGAGGATTTGATTTAAAGGGTGGTCGGTGAGAGTGTGTTTTCGAGATGGGATCTGCTTTTTTTCATAACGTCGAGTGTGTGTTGCCAACCTACACCTTTTTATTTACTCTATCACCGTTTTTAAAAGAATGGAAAACTATGTAGTATAATTTGAGTTAATTACGCTGGTGGTCTCTATGGTTTAGTGCGCTTCACAAGTTAAGTACTAATTTTTTCTAATAATAAATTTTAGCCCTAGGATTTTAGTTTGGGGAGAGGATATGCAACAAAGGGGTTTTTTCTAGTATAGCCTCTTATTGCAGGATCTTGATCACTAACAATAACTTTAGGTGGATTACCAAAAGCTTTGATATAGTTATGCAATAACCACCTATACGAATCTGCAGTTTCAAATATAAGAAGGGCAGCATCGAGAGTAACATTTCTGTTGTGGTTATCTATACCATTGAAAGGTACAAAAACCATGTCATACCTATAAAAAATAAATTATAAACATATATCATATGTAACATTTCGTGTTTTCGTTAATTAATAGTTAACCTGTTATTATCTGTAAGGACTATTTATGAATTTATGAAACTTGAGGGCTTGTTATGCATGTTTATTAGTAATTTAGAAGTTAATAAATTAATTATTAAATAATAATAACAATGATAGTAATTACAACTTTTGTTAAAACCTAACATTTAGTTATGATAATAAAATATAATAATAATCAAAATAAATATAAAAATATAATAATAATAAAAATAATAATCTATAAAAGTTAAACAATTGATAATTATAAAAAATAATTAAACTTAAAGTTTAATTAAGTTAGGGGGGGGGGGTCTGTGTCAATTTAAAACTTTAAATAGAAGTTTATGGCATAAAATATAAAGTTAAGAAACTGCAGGGACCATTGTGTAAAATTCAAAAAAAACCAAAACCAGATTTCCCCAACCCCGTAATTCAGGGAGGGGCTCGGCCACTCCGGCGAGACCAAAACCATCGAAACCCTTCGAATCTTGACCCCTAAGTTCCAAATCGATTCGTGAACATGGTTCGAACTTAAACACACACTTTAATTGCGTTTAACGCGGTTACGAACACAACGGTTTGAAATACGAAGCTTTAATCATAGAACGTTCATCATTGAAACCTAATAATAATCTAATTAATGCACCAAAATGATCGTTAAAACTATTCTAACTTTCAATAAAAATAATTCTATCTGAAACACAAGAAATCATTCCATTCAATTCATTCTTCATCGCGAACTGCAACCCAATCGAAATCCACCTTCGAGCAATCTAAACTGAAATTGATAAAGGTCTTAGAGTCTGAACATCCTATGAAGCTTCAAACGAAATTAATTGATTATCGTCAGCATTTGTACATCAATCAAACACAATGGTCGCGGCCTGTTCATCATTGTTTTGTTGATTTAAACTTCAATCCGGGTAACTAAAAAACACCTACCTGCTCGATTTACATGGGGAACAAAAGCCCATGATCACTAGCGTAACCGTAACATGTTGGTGTCAATTTGTTGATTCGAATTAGGGTCATAGTGATTTGGAGGTTTTCAACGGATTGTGTTTATAAAATATGGAATGGTTTTTGTCAGGCATAGGGCCCTAGCTTAATGGTAAACCACTCCATGTATCCTTGAGGCCGGGTTGAACCCGGCAACCCAAGCATTTTTTTAAGGCTTTTCAGCCTTTAATAAATTATGAAATTTTTTAATAATTATAAATTATTTTTGTAAACTTTAATATTTTTAAGGACACCAAATTATTTTCTGTAAGTTTTAAATGTAAATAATTAATATTCTTAATAAAACGTGTTAACAAAGGTTATTTTGGTTATTTCTATAAAATGGATTTTAAATAATAGTTTAAATTATAAATTATTATTGGCAAACGGTCAATTATGTTTAATCATGTTATTTTAAATAATTAAAAATCTTTACATCATATATTAAACTTTATAAATTATTATAAAGGATTTCATTCTTTTCTCCATATTAAATTACTTAAATGGTATATTTCTTTATTGGATAAAAATAGTTAATTTCATTAGCTAACCTTAATTATTTATAAAACCCCAAATTCCTATTGAAACCCTAGTTCACGTTTAATCGTAATATACCTCTAAACTTAACCTTGAAATATATACGTTAGGTAACTTGTAAAAGGACATCGTTGGAGCAGTTTTTCTTGTTATATCTTAAATATAATCAGTGAGTTTTCATGCCACTCTTTTACTTATTTCACACCTTTTGGGGTGAGACATGTTAACTTTATAAATTGCACTTGTAAACATCTTGGTACTTGTAAATGCACAGCAATTCATCTTTACTTTTGTCATGTTATTTGTAATATTGTGAGTCATATGAGGAACATATATGTTGACAACATTAATATTGCTGCTGGCGACTTCATAGATCTATCAGCCTGACAAGCCTATTTGGTGCTAAAGGAGGTTATGCCGGCTCTGATGACGATGCTTGTTCATAATGAGAACCAAGTACACTAAGCTAATCGTTATAACTTGTAAATGATATTCTTGGTCAAGTTTGATTGTAGCTATATGTTATCTATAAACTTACTTTACTGTAACCATTGACATGAATTGCTACTTGTAACTTGTATATTATTATAATGTCGCTTAACCCATGGAAACTCACAACTTCAAGTTGACCTTTATTTTAACATATTCAGGAAAGCACAAGGTTGATGATTATCTTTTGAAGCATGCTTACACTTAGGATTTGGACCTAGGAAATAAATAAATATCTTGAAACTGGAAGTTGAACTTTGTTTATTATTTCGTTGAGACATTTGGTGTAATTTTATTTCAACTATGAATAATTATATTTACAATTTATGGTAGTGTATGTGGCTGTGAACAATCTTAACCCTCACATCTCGACGTTTCCGCCGTAAGGTTGGGGTGTGACATAATAACACAATAACTAAATTAGACACAATGTATAAGATAACACAATGTAAATAATAACACAATGGAAAAATAACACAATAAAAAGATTAGAATCATACTTGTTAGATCTATAAGTAGTATCAAATCCAACAACATCACCAAAAATCAAGTAATTCTCCTTCATAACATCATCAGCCCAAAACAAAACACCTAATGTTCCATCTTCTTTAACAATGTATTCACAAGTAAAATTCGTCAAGTGGTCCTTTTTCTTTATAAGAATTTGAACAAGCATATCAACATCATATTCACCAATATATTTATTTAAATCTCTCTTATAATTCTTGAAATCAGACTTCGTCGCACCTACTTCCGCGTAACCACAACACAAAGTTCTCAATATATGAAAAGCTCGAACGGGACCAATATTTATACCAGACAAAGCTTGAATTGCACCTTCCTTCACGTGGTCAATCTTCTAGCAGCACGCAAAAGATGCGCATCATCTTGATCAACAAACAAGTTGTGCTCTTCTTTAAAAGAATAAACACAATACTTACTATTAACTAAACGTAGCTTAAGAATTGCTTCACATCCAACTCTCTTAGATGGTTTACTACGCTTCCACTACATTTACATCCTCAACATATGAAGAATCAATACTTTCTATTTTTAAACCCTTGCTTCGAACAAACAAAATACTTCAAAAAGATTTACTAGCTTGTATATATTCTGTATGCTTCCTAGCTTCACCACAATCAAAAGAAAGAGCATATTTGGTAAAATGCAAGCGCAAGCTCATAGAATCAAAACCATTCCTACAACAGGATTAATGAAATCTTTGCAAAAGGTATGCAAGATACTCTTCCAGAACTGGGGATACATGTTGTTCGCCAACATCTTTGTACGTTTCAACATCTATATGAATAAAAACAGCATGTCATAAAAGACACAACAGCATAAAAGACACAATGAGATCAGTTAATATCATATAAAAACACAACAATATAAAAGACACAATCAGTCTAATTAATATCATATAAGAAAAAACAAAATAAAACGACACTAATCTATAGACTCACTAATGTTTATAAATATGTTCAACAACATATGATAATGTTCTAATCACTAACCATGACTTTTTTATTCAAAACACAGTGACGATACAAAAGACACAATAAGAACAAAAAAGACACAATGATGATACCTAAGACACAATGATGATGTCAATCGATAACAAAATTCACAGTAATCTAACAGTATAGACACATGATGATTCAAAAGACACAATGATGATGCCAAACGATAACATACTATTTCAATTGACAGTATATAACGTAGTCATAGATGAATACATACCAAACGGATCTTCAATCGTCGACATCGGCGAGCAACAGTAAATTATCGAATCGTGCAATAACAGAAATCAGAGATCTTCAACAACTGAATTTGATGATAAGTAAGAAGCAATTCATCTACACATCCCGAATTGAATTGATGTAAGCTGAGGAGCTTCTATCGTTTGAATCGATCAATTATGAAAGTTATTGTTGATCTCCGATAGAAAAAGTCGATCTACAAATCCCCACCTTCATCTCAATAAATTAGACTTCCTAAAATACCCCTCCTTCTATTTAAAAAAATGCCACATGTCACTCACATATTGCTTCTCACACTTTTTAGACATTATTGACTTTGTATTTAAACATTTTTCTACTTAATTTAGCCTCTTCATGTCTATGCAATTTAAATTACGTTACTACATTTGCAAAACTCTGTGCATAGTACACTCCATAATTACCTTTCATTATTCTATGTTAGTTAAATGGATTAATAGGTTCGATGCGTCACCTCAATCCTGACCCATAAACTTCAACAGGTTAGCAACATCTCAAATGCTAGAAGAAACAAAAGTTCAGAATCTTCAAACATGTTATTTTAACTAATACATTAGATTTTCAACTCCTTTCAAACCTTCATTTTTACTTCACCGTTAAATCATTTCTTAACACCTCTACATATATCATAATATATTTACTAGACCTATATGTTGGTGTGAGAGGGATGTGAGAGAGGGCCTCACCATCACCTATCTGCCCGCGTTCAGAATCTCAGATGAGCCCCGAATGGATGAGGGCCTCCAATGCACACCATTGCCCATGCGGAGTTTGTCTGCTGTATTTAGGGCACCGTTGGAGGTGCTCTTATTCATATCAACTCATTTCTAACCTAAACCCTAGAGGCTCCAATCAAAGCCAACTTATTTAGTGTTTGGGTTTACGTGGTGCCATGAATTGTCACTTCTGTGTGTTCAAAAAATTAGATATAGAATGCCCACAAGTTTATTTCATGGTAGACGGAGCCAAAAGTAGTTTCGCGGAGTTCATCTTAACCGGGTCAAAAACGGGTCATGTGTAAGGTTTGTTGAATTGTGGGCTGAGTAGTGTAAGGGGTGTATCCCTCAATCCATTGGTGTTACTACATAGAAGAGGGTGTGATAAGAGGTAGTTGATGATCTCGGTTCGTGGAATATAGCTAAACATCAGGGCCGACCACGTAATGGTCAGGATTTTTTTATCTTCAAAACGAGTCATTTTTAACAGTTTAAGTTCTAGTGAGAACAAGTTGGGCCAGGTTAACTTTCGTAAATAACTAAGATATAGATACTAAAAAATAGATATATTGCCAACCATAAGCTTTTTAAAAAAATTATACAAATATTATATACATTGCTTTCCATCAAATATAAGCAACATGTAAAGACATAATATCCAAATCTAAATCATAATTTACCCATTTGCATGCCTGTGATAGTGCACAAAGTTGTTCATACAGATAAACTTGCAGATGTTTCATCTGCTTCATCTTCATTCTCAGAATTTGACAATGGTTCTGTATCAGAACCCAAGTTCATCTCCTGATTAACCAGTTCTGCAAGATCATGCCTGTTCACAAACTTATAAGCCTCTATAATCGCGTTAAATAGAGACTCATTCCGCTCAATTTCACCATATTTTAGTTTGGTGTATACGCGCTTCACCCCTTCCAACATACCAGCTTCGCGTAACAACCCACCAGATATATATAAGTTACAACATCTGCTTCCAAACCTTCATCTTGCATCCTCATGAATCTTTAGTGCATCATCGATTCTTCCCGAGGCCCCAAAAACATAAATCGCAACATTATATACAAAAAGATCCAAACCCACCTCAAATTTTATGGAATTTTGAAAAAAATCCAGTGCGTACGTATGCAAACCTACTACAGAAAAGATAGATGTCACAACAGCTTGTTTGGCATACGGTTTACTCTCATGGTAAGCAAGCTCAAGCTGTTCAACTGCTTCAGTTGGAATCCCGCCTTTTTTCAACACGGTGAATAATACTTTGAATGTTCCGGTCGAGGGTGATAATTTTTGAGTTAATAACATTTCATGCAGCATTTCACCACACTCGATTAGATTCCCGCTTGTGGCATAGCATGCCATTGCCTTGGTGAATGAAGGGCAGTCGGTTAATAAGCCTGAATCTTTCATCTCTTTTGCTACTTGTATGGCTTCATCGAGCATGCCCATGTTCTTATAAACATACATCATCGTTGCAAAAGAAACCCCATCTGCTTGATGGTTTTCTTGTAAATAGTCAAATATCAATTTGGCTTCTGAAACCATACCCAAATCAGCATAAAGATTGAGAATGCTGTTTGATGCCACGACATCAGGACCCCCTGGTAGTTCCTGCATCTTCTTATAGATCGTTCTTGCTCCTTCAACGATTCCAGCTTTACTGTACGCCTTGATCAAAGAAGTCAACACTACTTGGTTGACCGACAATCCAGATTCTTGCATAACCTGGAAATACCGAAAAGCTTTTTCAAGTTCACGGTTTCTGCAAATCCATTTATTAAAGAACCAAACACAACCTCATTCGGTTTGACTCCGGATTTGACCATTTCTTGATACATCTCAACTGCATCAGGAAGCCTGCTTAAACGAACATAACTTGCAATGATGCTAGAAAACGTCAAACATGAGGGTTTAAAGCCCGCTTCCAGCATTTCACTTAAAAGGTCTCTTGCTTCACCGACCAAATCACCCCCGGAAAACATCTGAATCAAAGAGTTGTATGTGCATTCATCTGGCCAAATCCCTTGACTCTTCATGCCTTTAAACAATGAAAAAGCTTTATCATAAAGCTTTGCGGTCCCATACGCTTTGCTCATAACATTATACTCAACAACATCCTTCTCTCGTTCACAACCGAACACATACTCCGCCTCGGCCCACAGTCCCTTCTGAGCATACGCATCAATAACAGCAGCATACGTTTTTGATGACAATCCACCATTCTTCTGACACTTTTCAAATAGAAACTTCGCACGTTCAATTAACCCTTCGTCTACATACATTTTAACCACTACAGGAAGAGATTGTTTGTCGACGCAATAACCAGATCTCTCCATTTCCTTGATCACGGTCTCAACTTCATGAATCATTCTTCTCTCACACAAAATATGAAGAACAGCTCTATGAGTAACATCATCAGGAAAAAGACCCACCTCGCGTATCTTCCTGTAGCAACGAAGAGCTTCATCTATGTTGCCACTATCAGCATAGAGAGACAAAAAGATGTTGTAAGTCTTTGTATCGGGCGATATTCCCCTTTCTTCCATCTTACTCAATAAAGACTCCGCCTCCGACAAATTCCCATGACTTCCACAAGTAAAGATCATTGTATTAAAAGTAACCGTGTCCATAGGGACGCCGGACTTGAGCATTTCAGCAAATACATCAGCTGCATCTTTCAATCGGTCAGCTTTTCCATACAAATCAATTAAAGTGTTGTAAGTAGCCGTTAAGCGAGGCTTCTGAACCGATGTTTCAGTATCAGATCCAACCATACTCTTCTTATAATCTCTCCCTCCAATCCTAAAAAGCTCGGTCAACAAGAATCGGGTCAAACTAATGGGTTCTAAACCCGAACCAGACTCTGCATCCGCCATAGAATCCAACTCCAAATCACCCAATGCAACTCTCCCGACACACCAATCTTTATAAAACTGATCAGCCCTATCATACTCACCCCCATCTTTCAACACGCGAACCACTGTATTCATGGTGACTTCATCAGGAAAGACCCCTCGAACCTTCATATGCTTAACCCACAACAAAGCTTCCTTCACAAGACCCGCTTTTCCATACACATCAACAAGCATCCCATACGTGTTATTCGTGGGAAAAACGCCCTTTTCGGCCATCTCAATCCAACAACGCCTCAATCCATCCCATTTTCTCGCACGACCGAGAGCACGAAGAACAACATTATAGTGAATCACATTGGGCGAATAATCGGGCTGCGATTTCATCCACTCGAAAACTCTAACAACCCTCTCCCAATCTCTCTGTTCTTTAAGAATCAGTCTGTTCTTTAGGATTCAGCTTCCCGTAATACAAACTTAGGGTTTTATCGACATCGTCTTCCGAATCCAATGACCTTAAGATCGAAGGCAGTAGACCTCCGTATCTCTTCTTACTCTTCTTCTGGTTAGAACTATAATTACTTACACTATTATTTATAGTATTGGTTGATTTCGAAGGTAAAGACTCTGTTTTTGAACGAATTTGAAGCTTGAAGTTAAACCCTAGATAAACCCTAGTGGGAAATTTATGAGGGTTTATGTAAAACCCTTGAACTGAGATCAAATTGGATGAAGGATTAAGGGTTTGAAGCTTACATGATAAAGAAACCCCTTGAAAATTGTGTGCTTTATGCATCTTCTCTCGGATTACTTCTCTGTAACTGCAATTTTGAAGCATTCTGCAGTGCGGAAGCCTGTGGTTTCTCAAAGGAAAAAAGAAGGCTTGTTTATTATTTTTATTTTTATTTTTATAGTAGTTTGTTTTTTTTATATTGATTTCTCTAAGGTCCCTTCGTTGGTTACTTGTCATTTTGGCCACCAAAGTTTCTTTCTTCTTTGTTTAGAAAGTTTATGAAGAGTTAGTTGTTAGATTGAATCATCATCTTAACTTTGAATACAAATGGTTAAAAGAAACTATGGCCCCAAGGATTGACGTGTATTGTTAGAACCAACGATCTAGAGTTTCACTGTAGCTAAAATGCCTAAATGTTTGATTTGTGACGAGAAAACGTTTTCCTGATCAAGAAGGTTGACTTTGTGATTGGACTCTAACGTGTGTATGTAAGGGATAGAAAGTGAAAGCAATATGGTGTAAAATGTCAGAGGGTGAATGGATATCTTTCCCTTGACATCTAGTGGGAGTAATTATAGCGCACAGGGTAGATCAGTGTTCCAATTTAGTATTAAATACGTGTCCGTTTTATGTTATGTGTTGTGGGATGGATGCTCTGATTCATGGTATGAGTTCTCATAGGCCATTAAATTTTGGTGTAATAACACAACACCATACGTATGGTCTCATTAGATCTAGAATATCATTGGTCTGTATGAAGGATGATACGTTCATAGTTGTTGATGACTTTGGAGCTGTGGTCGCTAATTACCTTACAAGTCCAGATCTCTAGTAATCCGAAGTAGACTTAGGTTACACCATCACTTAATAAATCTCTAACAACTTGTTGAGATGAAAAAACTAAAGTGTAACTATTTGCAAAAAGTACTAGTTTTCTTATATGATAACATAATTTCAGTCTTTCACTGTGAATCAACTTTACTTTTAAGTTCATAAATGAAAGGAAGTTACTATGCTACGTATAAAGTTAGATACTACACTTGTGTAACATGTGGTAAAATACAGCCTGAGAGTCATATCACAACCTTAAGAAACTACAATCATAACAAGAATTCACGGTCCATATTGTTGGACCAATGATCATTCTGTCTCCTGGAAACAAATTAGCATCTAACTGTACTTGTGTGGTAAACGACTTTTCGAGGAGTTCCCGGACAAGTATATATGGTTTCTAATTTCTATAGGTAGCAATGTCATAATGCTGCTAGCATACTCTTCTTTGTAGCCTCATTTTTCATCTGTGCAGCTTTTCCGCTACCACGGAAGTATAAGTAAACTTGCTGCAAATCCAAAACAAACCATTTAAATGCGAAATCGGACTCAACAATATATATGTCCGTATTTTGTGTGAGCGTTAAAATAGACTAAACGAGTATAAAATATATTGAATTCGTAGTGTGCACAAGTGAGAAGCGTGCTTTCACATACAATGGTCAATTTTAAATGTATTCAAATGTGCCAAAGCGGGCGGATCAGGTCATGTAACAGGTCAAAGACAAGCTCATGTCAAAACGGGTCATTTTTAGAGAAAAAAAGTATCAACTTGGTTCGAATCAAACGGGTTCCAACCAACTACTCTGTTGAAACAAGTGTTTTAGGATTAAAAAAAGTAGCACAATGTGCTATATTTCTTTTTTTTGGTGGCTAGTTGCAATGGCGTTAGAGGTGGCGGTAGCAGGGGTGATGACAAGTAGGTAATGGTGATGGACAGTGGCGGTAGCAGGGGTGATGACAAGTAGGTAATGGTGATGGACAGTGGCAATGAGTGGTGATGGCCCATTTGGACCAGTCCTAAATTAACTACTTTCATTAGAGTGAAACATTTTGACCCATTGTATAATTGAGTAAATTAACCTGTGTGGAGAACAAAAATTCCCGGATCAACCTTTTTGATAAACGGGTCATGATTACCACGTGTAGTCGTATTACCTGAATGACCCAGACGCTGATTGTTGTTTCAAGAGCAAAAAGTGCAAATCCAACGAAGTAGATACCCTACAAGCAAGGACCGATAAAGACCCTAACGTTAACTCGACATCCCTATTTTTGCTTACAGACATAAAATATGAAACATACACTTACCGCGAGTGAAGCATTCCAGGTTAGATAATCAAAAGCAGGCATAATCCCTCTGTAACATACAATCCAATCATAAAGTTTTAAAGGCACGATGTATATTTTAAAGATATACAAATAAGAGCGAAAAAACTTACGCCAAAGATTTCCCTTCAATAAAAAAAGGTGGAGCGAGTGAGGCGAATGCACAAAAAGTGATGTGAGCCTGCATGAATGAAAAGGTTTCAATACAAAGCAGCAGCTGTGGTTAATGGTTTTGGACCCAAAAAAAGAAGTCTAAATATACAAAAATGGAATAGAAATTACGATGTAAGTCATGAAAAAGAAACCAAACTTTAGAGCGCTGTCGGTCCTGTCAAAACAAAATAATAAAAAGAATATGACAGTTATCCTAAAAAATGGTTTGCATAACAAGCTCGTGTGTAGTTATACCTCATAGCGCGATACAAAGGGCGATACCACAAGAAGTATGACCCGGGGACTCCTGTTATGATGTAGATTACAGCAAGTAACCATATTGAAGTACCTATGAAACTAATAAGTTCAAGTATGGGCCATGGTGGATGATATGTTTGAAGAAACAACACAAAAAATTAATACATAAATCGAACGATTATATATTTAAGTTGATTTTAGACATACCTTGCCCCTTAAACCAGGCTGCAGTGACTGCTACAAAATTCCATGCAAGGCATAGTATAAGACCTGCAATCATGATCTTTAAAGTCTAGCGTCACATTTAAAATGCATACGAAATTATAGATGACGCTTAATAATTGATATGGAACTTAAAACTGAAAGAAAGATTTAAATATGCATACCCAACCACGACCCAAACGCAACATATTGTATCTTCTGAAGATGGATAGGTATTTCATTTGCAATATCATGATGAATTACAGGATAGAACGGTGGCCAATTCTTTTCCTCGATGACTATTTTAGCTGCATGTCAGATATTATGTTACGACTTAGAAACGTATTAGTGCATCACTAGAAGGGGGCGTTTGGTTCATTGGAATTCAATGGAATTGGACTTTATATTCCACTCCTATATGTCTGGTTTGTAAAATTCATTAGAATTGGAATTTCCCTCTCCCAATTCGTTAAGCAAACGCCTCTTAGATTAGAGAGAAAAAGAAAACCATGTCTTAAAAAATACAGTACCTTGTGCAATTGCATCCTCCCACTTCTTTAGTTCCTGCAGAGTTAAAATGATACAAAAGAAAAGATCATGAGTGCATATTTCAGTTAAAAATATTTTTCGGCTTTTTAAGTACTATAAACTTATAACATTGGATGCATTACTAGTGTAACAAATGCACATTTCTGCACTAAAGATCATAATCTACAATTTTTCGCTAGGAAATTGTTACTCGAGCGCGCGCGCACGGATATGTGCTCTTGATTTGAAGATCCTAACATAATAGTTAAAGAAAATGCACCTCTTCCCTTCTTTTCAATTCAGCCTCTTTAACTTCAAGTTCTTTTTCTTTGGCTTTCAAATCCTAAAATAGTAAAAACAAACAAATAAATAAATGAATCAAAGCAATCCCAAATCCAAAATCCTAACCGAACCTTGGTGTTATCAGGAGTGATCTCAACGGTTGTACCATGTTCATATTGAGCGCGTTCTTGAGGAAGTGGTGATAATTTTGAGCTTCCACCAGGATTCTGATTATTTCCCTGATTAGATAAACACAAAAAAACACAACCCTTCATGAACCACCATAAATAATTCAAATTCCAGAAACAATGTTTGCATATTAGGTAATTTTGTTGCAATTTTAGGCATATAACATGCTAGAACCACATTAATCAAGAACATATGAAATTAGAGCTTCTCAAGAACATTAGAAACAATTGGCATTAACATTTGCGTCATGGGTTTTTCGGATCACAATCGATGCTCAATTCCAATGAATATCAGCAGTCATCAAAGGCTGCCCAGATAAACAAATGCCCAAAAACATTCGAAAAGCGATTCCAATCATAAACTACAAGCCCCAAATATCATTAACCTCAAGATTTATAACCCAAAAACCATAAGGCAAAATCAAACAACAAACAATCTGGATCATGACTCATAAAACCCATAAGCGCGATAGAAATCACATCTCATAGAACAAAACAAGAAGCAATTAGATGTTTGAAAGTTGAATTACGGCAAAAGGGTTAACGTCTCCACCATCGTCGAACGGATTGGAATCGTGACGACTACCCATTAAATTATCTTGAATGTGATTGAATGTAATGCCTGAAGAAATAAGGGGATTGAATATGATTGTAGTCTGTTCGTTTTGGTAGGAAAATAATTGAGAGGAAAGATAGTTCCAAGGTTTTCGCGGGTAATAAACTTTAAAAAAGCTTCATTTGAACCGTTGAGATACAGTGCTTTCATATTTTGTTTGAGAGGTACATAAAATTGAGAGTATATTTTACTTTTAAGAATGTGTATATCACAAATAAAGGTAAATTACATTTTTCTAGTATCTTTTCGTACACTATTAAAATTACATTAAACATATTTTGTTTGAAAACTTATCATAGTTTGGTCTTTTAAACTAACGGACATTAATTTTTTCTGTTAGTTGTGTGTAAACTGAACAGATCACCACCATAGCTAGGCATCACCACCCTCTTGCCGCCATTGCCACCACCTTATAACCCTAGCCCCTGCTACCTTTGGTCAACCACACCCACCAGCCATCGATGGTCATAACTAGCGAAACCCAAACACCGCCAGCCGCACCATGAAACATCATCTCCAACCTTGGTTTGCTCTCCCCAACAAAAAAAAAAACAATTATCAACACCTTTGAAATCCTATAACTCGTGGTTTTATATGATAAATTTGGTGCAAGGTTAAGCAGGATCCCGGTAAAGAAAGAACTGAAGAACCGTGGAGTTAATGTACCAACAGTGGAGTGCAGCCTATGCTTTGGACATGAAGAATCAATGGATCACGCTTTGGTCACTTGTGCCTTTGCTTCTGAAGTATGGGCTGCAGTAGAGAGATGGTGCAAGATTTCGAAACTAAATGCTCATAATGTCCGAGATGTTATGTCGAAAATGCAGGAGGTTCAAGGGTCCACTAACCTAAAGAAATGCATGCAATGCATAGGTATGGCTTCGCTTTGGTCAATTTGGATGGCTCGAAATGATTCTCTTTTTAATGGGAAACACCCGAGTGTGGAAGAAACCGTGGAGGAAATCAAGGTCAACACATATTGGTGGATCAAATCTAGAGCAAAACTTGGTGATATAGTTTGGCAAGCATGGTGTAATTTTGATCTTTCTTAATATATATGTCCCGGCGTCTTGCTGGTGACAATTTTCTATGATGATTACTATAAATATGTTTGGTTTGTTGTTAAAAAAAAGATGGTTTCTGCTGCTCATGCAGTAATTATAACTGCAGACGATGGCAGAATGTAAGCAGTAGGATATAGTCACGTGCTTCACACAGACCGCTTTATGTATATCATTGTGTTAGTGGTAATTTTGAATATGTCCATTTGAAATAGGGGGCATTTTTTAGGATGGACTGGTCAAAGAGATATTTTGAGAAGAACGCTAATCAAATAGGCATTTTCAAAAAGAGACCTAGGTTTTATACATCTCAAATGATAGTTTATATTTGTAAATTGCAGTTTACTCTGTAAACGATAGTTTACACTTGTAAAGTGTAATTTATAAAGATATGACCAAACCTATAATTATTTTACTTTTAGTTATATTATATATATTATATTAATTAAACATATTTAATAATATGTAAATAATATAATTAATTGTAAAACTTTGATAATATAAATAAAAAATATCACTTCTCCATGGTATGTATATTTGTGAGGGTATATATGTACCCATTGAATATTCGCGAACATTAACTACTTACACGTGTGCGAAGGAGAGAAGACATATTATAGGATATATATGTTACACACATAGTTTGAGCCTTAAAAATCTTGAGTCCGGAGAACTTGTCATAATATTCAATATTTCCTTGTCTCAATTTATAATTATTATATATTATACATTAATATAATAATATAAATATCTATTTTGAAACTTTATATTATTTAAATATAAACTTTTTTTAATTATTAATATATATAATAATATATATATATATATATAATTATATATATATATATATATTAGTATATTTAATATAATTAAAAGAAATAAATTTAATGATTTGTAAACTGTCGTTTATAAAGTAAATTGCAGTTTACATATTATAAAATGCAGTTACACATGTTAGTAGAGTAAACTTTTAATAGTGATGCATGTGAATCCAGGCTTTTTTTAAAAAATTTCCCCCTAACTAAGGTACTGACACGATCCAACTAGATTGATATTGATGGGTCATCCTGGCTCTTTGATTCATGGCTGTGCCTTTTCAGGTTTTAGTCCAGTGTAAGGTTTTGTATTTAATTGTTTTCCTTTTTTAATAGCTCCTAATCAAATCTTACTAACTACCTATAATTGTACACTTTAAAATTTGAATTGTTGACGTCTAGATAAAAAAAGAAAGAAAATTTATCATCATGATGTCTTATTGAGAGATTTGTTTTCACGTTAGTATTTATATTAGAAAGTGATGATGATTACAGGGGACGATAGTGGTGTGAAACAGGGGACAATAAAGGTTTCTAAAGCACGTCTCACAACTATATTAGCAACCTCTTAATATTTAACTACAACACTGGATCAGGAGACAATAGTTTGTGCCCACTAACAAACATCTTTTAGAAGTTGATTGTTGAGAATTTGGGCCGTTTCATATGTCAGAATATGAGCACATAAAAGATCGGGATAAAGAGATGATTCCTAAATTAGAAGTCTACAAGACCAACTTTAGAGCTAGTGTCGACATGATGGTGCCTTACTTGCAGTAAGACATTTTGTCATGATCTAAAATCTCATGAGTATACGATGATAGTTAAGGAAAAATCTAGGCCGCTATATTGCTAGTAGTAATACCGCCTAAAAAATAATAAAAGGTGTCACTCACAATCAATTGCGGACCCAGGACTATTTTTCACGCGGTCGAATTTTTTAACTCGTTTGACTAACGCTAAATATTAAAATTTTCTATCAAATTCGAGTCGAGTCACATGATGAAAAGATATTACCAAATTCAGGCCGGAAATGTTATCATGTTGATTATGATGAAAAAAGGAAATTAGTTTTCGTTTGTGAGGATCCTAAGAAAATTAGGCAAAATCTATATATTCGATAGACTTAGAAGATGAAACTACAACTTTTCTTTTGATAAATTGTTTCATTATATATTTGTTTCACTAACTACATATCAGCAAACAAGTTTCAATATCTAATAATCAATTTACCAATAAGTTTCATTTTTCAAATCCCATTAACATGGTAACACTAACACACATAGTAACATTCAAACAATCAAACATTCAGATAATATAATCCAGTAATCAATAATCTAATAATTAATCTACCAATTATCAAATGATAAAGTAAAATTTAGAGAAAAAGTTAAAAAAAACCCTAATTTGAGGATCTAGTACTATTTAAAATCCAGTTTAGATAAGAGGAAGGGGGTAACCATGGATTGAGCCTTGAGGGGTGGCTGGTGGTTGTCGCCTTTCAATTGCGCTAGTATTTTACTTTTGTAAACTGTATTAAATTTGTATTAAATATATATAGGTTAATTGTTTATGGTGAACTAATAGCGTAATGTAGCGTAATGAAGTTAAATTTTAAAATAGTTATTATTGGGTAATTGAATTTAGTGGAATTAATGAAGTAACTTACGTAGCTCTTTAATAATTAGCTATAGAGTTTTAAGAATTGTTCAAAATATGAGACAGTTTAAATTTGTAAATTTTAATTTGATTGTCTTTGGTTTAATATTGTAAAATTTCTTAAGGATTAGTAGTGTCAAAATTTCATGGGATTCAATGTTTACATTTCATGAGTGTCGGTATCAATATTTCAGGGCTGGGTCTCAAAATTTATGGGGTCATTTTGGATAAAATTGTATATATGCTAATAAAATTTTTTCACAAGGTGCGGGTGACCCGTCTTAGGTCTGTCCCTGCTCACAACATATATATAAAAAAAGTTACGTCATAGTCATGTTGATAAACAACTAGAAATGAGTTTGATACTTTGATATACTGTTGCAAAACCCAATACTTAGAATGTAATAAGAAAAATGTCACTCCTACGCTTGAGATGTCTGCTTGAGACCATAGAAAGACTTTTTAGGTTTGTATATATTATCATTTAATAACCAAAGTTGATTGGAGACATGAACAAGTACCAACAAATGACTCATGATATTTTTATTCAAACTTTCTCACTAATTTGCAGTTATATATTATCAGTAACTTTACTTCAAAACACCAATGCATGTGGAGTAATCTTGTTTGTAATATTAATAAAACACCATTTATGGATATGATTGCCCAAAAATAACCTCCAATATTATATGACAGTTCTTACACAAGACAAAAAAAAAATATAAATAAAACTGAATCAGTTCTAATCTAAATGCATCACTCATGATATTTGAGTTAAATTATTGCAGCCAAATTCGTTGAGATACAGATTATCTGACTTTGGATATTGCTTCTTGATTAACACTCGTCACCTGAAAAAATCACCCATAAGCTGTACTACGAAACCTTTCAACCGTACATAGGTTTAAGATATTTAAAATAACCTTATTCGTCGTGCATCTTGGAGTCTTGAATTGGCTCATTGTTGCACCATGTTCAATAAAATGTTCCATGATCTTCTTAAAAGTGCCTTGTCCAACAATACAAAGCTCTAAAGGTCCGATTGAGTTGGTTTTCCTCGAGACAACATAACCGTGATCTACAAATGCTGCATCAATTTCATTGCAGCATTGAGCTAAAACACGTTCATTGAGTTCACCCTTGATCTCCCAATACACTACATAGTGACCATGATGGTTTGCGGTGTAAGCATGACTTGTAAAATCAACTAGCTCGGCTTGAGACTTGATTAGTGGTCGAGAACCCTTCTGGACCGCGAGTTGAAGGTCCTTTTCCGTGTTCTTATCAATATTTATTGTTAGGATTAGCTTTCTCCTGCATATAAAGTTGAGCTTTGGGGTTTCTTTATAAAAACCAACCACTTCCACTATGTCTCCTAACCTATATCTATAAAGACCTGAAATTAGAACATTGATTATCAGTTAATAAACTTTGTAGGAAGACATCTTACTTCAATAGTTAATAAATTTTTATCTCTTTGCCGCAAAAATTCATATTGTTTAATATCTTCATATAAAAAATGACACTTAAGTGGTAAGAGGTACATATTAATAGGAAACAAAACAAAATGATATGACGATGGTTAAAAAAATCAAGTTTATTGGTTTGAATGTAAACAAAACATTGTTATTTAAAAGCTTGGCTGAATGTATCCGATCTTAATTATAAATTTTCAATGGTTTCAATATTAAGAATAGAGAAATACCGAAGTAAAATAAGAGAGAGCATATTTAGCATTAATATTATTACCATAGTAAAGTTGTCCATATTTGTGGATCCCTACAACAGGTTTAATTAGCACATGTATTTAGTAGCGGAGCTGAACAATCCAGTAGAAGGGCGGGGGTCAAATTATTTTTTTTACGGGGGCGAACTCGATATTTATATAAAATTTATACTACGGACCAAAAATTTACACTACCGGACTAAAATTTAACACTACCGTCGAAAAAAAAAAGTGGGGGATGGCGCCCCCCCCCCCCCCCCCCATGGCCCTTCAATGCTTCGCCAGTGCATGTATCTAAATTAAAAGAAATAACTAGAATAAGGGACCATTGGCTTGCTTCTTAATTTTGGAAAGGTGCTAAGGGTGCTCAAAATGTAGGACATTGTAGCCTTTAGAATTGTGGCCTGTCTGTCTAGCTTTTAAATGTACATACATGCTCATTTGCTTTACTTAAGAGACAAATTCTATTTTTATATTTATAAAAAATTAATATACTATGCTAGATATTAAACAAATCATGATTAAAATTTTGTCTTCTTGGATATGATTAATTGAAAAAGTTGTTTCCATCATACAGCGTTAGCTAGCGACGTGTGGAGCCCAAGTACTGCACTTGATGTGATTAGCCAGACCAAAGATTTTGACAATCTCACAATATTTTTAGAACTTTTTGTAAAACGATAAGCTTTCTATTATTTTGCAAGTGACTTATACAAGATCATTTTGATTTATACATAACAAGTGAATCAAGACAAACAAATTTATCCTCACATCTTTATATATACACACCAAATAAAAATAAAAAGTAAAAACCATTCGTAAAAAAATTAAATAATTTAAATTTAGTCCACATGTTTTTGAAAAAATTTGGTGTTTTAAATTATGTTCTCCCCAGAGCATTCGTAGTGGCTTTCACATTTTCATCCCAGGGAATATATATATATATATAGGATTCGCATCAACTGTTAACCCATTTTTCGTGACTTAACTTAAGTTAACCCTTCAAGATAAATCAAAATCCTTATTATTTTTGTTCGAATTAAATCATTACACATAAACAACGTTATGTTTTTTTATGTATAAGTGTAAATTAGTAATTATATAAAAGGGAATGGTACAGTTACAAATATTTACACTGATTTTGTGTACCTTTATACTTATAAATTTGTACATATACATAAAACAACATAACGTTGTATATGCATAATGATATTATTCGAACAAAAATGATAAGGATTTTGATTTATATTGACGGGTTAATGCAAGTTAAAATCGCAAAGAGTGGGTTAAAATTTTACAACTCAAAGTCCCATTAAAAGATCATTGCATATGTCTCTCCAATGATCTCGAAGAAGGTAAGCGCTTGAACTATCGAATATGCGAATGTGGAAGTGATGAATTCGACTTGTGGAGAGTAGAAGAGTCCCAGGAGTAAGTGACAGTAAGTTGATTGTTTGTAGTCACCACTAAGATGACTTCTTGTGGGCTACAAGTGAATGATTTGGTGTGTTGTTGCTTGAGTTTGAACTCGTGGCTTGCAAAGTAATGTGTTGTGGCTGTTCCTAATGATAACCCACCTTTTGTTTTCAACTGTTTGCTCCCATAGATGAACTCAAGAATCTTGCCTCCTTCCCTTGTAGGATAAACCCTTCATATAAGCTCATGAAGTTTTGTTAGGAAAACAAATGTTTGAAAATTGGACCAGAGAGCAAACCAAGCCAGTCAAAAGTTCACTAGTCAGATAATATTTAAGTAACCGGATGATATCACAAATAATATAATTTTTCAAATAAATAATATTTCACTTAACATATTAGTGAAAAAGTAAAAGATCTCCATATTTAGATGTTGAGTTCATTCCCTATATACACGAACTTGATGAGGTTATCAAGTTCGCTACTCAGGGTAGCAAATTACTTAAAAACCGAACATGTTTAAGAAATTTACTAATAATATTAATTTAGACCACCTACCCAAAAAAAAAAGTTTTAAGATTATATAGGACAAACACTTCAAATTAATTCATTAAACTAGACAGAAAAGATTAACGAGATCAGAAAAAGAGTAAAAGACCTTGATCTATAAGCTGCAGCTAGCTTGGAGATTTGTAGAGTGGTCTTGGAGCTATGGGAAGTGAAAGGAACATACTTTTGTCTTCCTTCAGTTGTTCCAGAGCTATATATATATGCAACCCACCACAAGCAAATTGAAACACTCTTTATGTTAGCATTCTAAAAAAGAAATTACATCCTTCAGATATATAGATACAGGGACGCCTTCGTTTCAGAACCAAGATAAATATATAACATAAGGGTCAAAGTGTTTTTCACAGGTCTCAAGATATTATTGGTTTTGAAATGAACACGAGATAGAGTGCCTGTGACAAAAAGAGAAGGTAAGATATGTGGCGGTATGCATACCTTAATGAGAGAGTAGTGATGGGTTGTTTAGTGAGTAAAGGAGAAGTATCCCCATCAGCAATCCTCTGAATATAAGGCTCTAAATCTGCATGGGAAGCCAATGGCACCTTTGATATGTATAGAGATTGCAATGCTTCTGCATCCATGTTATGAACATCAATATCATCTCCCAAACATTTCTGCAGATACTCAACCCCGTGATTCATTTCAAGAATCATCTTCAGTGTTTCCAACTGAACTTTTCCTGCATTTTTCGCCACTTCTTCGAACCAACTTATCGCGTCGTCGCTTGAACATGTATCCATTAATGGAATGGAACCTTTCTCCTCTTATCTCTTCACAAACAATGAAAGAGAGAGATGACTGAATGGAACAGCAATGTATGAATTACACAAGAGATGTGGCATTTAAAGAAAATAACAGAGGTAGGGCCTGCATTTTATAAGCCTTACTCTATACTCGGATCTGTATAATGATTGAATTAATTATTGAAATTAAGGATGGAGAAAAATATACAATATTGATATTGCATTTTGTGTTCATTTCATAGTTTCTAGTAATTAAATTTTAAAAGCTAATCTATATTATTTAATAAAAGAAGCTTTTGAAACGACACGTGTTAACTTTTTATTAAGTCTAAACTTTTGTTTCCGGCATCTATCTCCTATTAAATGAAATTGATTTTAATTAAGTAAACAAAATAAATAAATATTCAAATATAAATCTTTTTATTTTATTAAATTATTAAAACATAATAAATTATAGCATTTCTATTGTATCTTATCTTAAAATATAATTTTATAATTTATATTATTTGTTATTTATAATTTTTAAATTTTTATTAATTGCTAAAATATGTAACATACAAATATTAATAAATCCTAATGTTTTTAATGTGTTACATTTTTTCATATAATACTTGGGTTTCTAACTTAATAACAATAATAAATAGAGATGAGATAACTTCCTAAACTTATTTTTGAGAATATGATAAAGAATTCTAAGATATAGATTTAAATAATACACACACCCACGCATATTTATTTACACGCCGGTTCTTGTACAAATATATTTTTCTATGTAAAGTTTACATTAGGTTGCAACATGTGTGTTCAAGCCAGGAGTGTATTCGTCTGTGTAATTGTCAGGGTTTTAAAGATTGGATCGGACTAACTGGTCAGACCAGAATCAGAGGGGTGACCGAACCGGTCTGCATCAGTCCGTTTTGAAGGGGTTCGGCCAGCTGGTTCGTTCCAGTTCGATGTTTGGACCGGGAAACCGGATTGGTGGTCGGACCGGATTTTGTGTTTTGTTTTATAGATTTTATTGGGTAAAAACAGGGGGTTGCATAATAAACAAATATGTTGGACATAACATAATTGTTAAGTTTTATATATAACAATAAAATACGCATATAAATTACTTATATTAAATTATATATATTTAAATATAGATAATGGGAAGGGTATATATAATGGGAAGTGATCCTTTGAAAACCATGTTATGATTGAAAACTGTGAAAACCATGTGTTGCATATATGAAACTATGTGTTATCATGTGTACAACTATGTGTTACGTATACGTAACTCATACAATTTACATATATGTAACTCGTTTCGTTATCATCTTCATTCGTTAGGGGTTTAAATTAGAAAATATGTAATGACATAAAATAATGAGGTTGAAAATTACTCAAACACACATTAAACCATAAAATATATAAGTAATTTATAAATAATGTGATTAGATAGAGGTTGTTTTTATAGTTTTTTTTATCATAAACATGGTTTTTATTTGATCACTCCCTTATATATAATTTTATATATATATAATTTTGACGTCATCCGGTTCTTAGATACGGTCCAACCAGCGGACTAGTAAGATGTCTGGTTCAACGTACGATCCGGTTCTGAAAACATTGGTAATTGTATAAAACAATTAGGCAATATATATTTATAAGGGTTGAGACCATTTATAGCCTCATAAGTATTTTAAGAACTGCGAGAATTAATATAAATATCATATATTTTTTGATTTTATACCTTTTATATATAGTTTTGTATGTTTATGTACATTAAAAACTATTAAAATAACATAAAAAACTATCGTGATAATGTTTTCATATGTTATTAAGTTTTTTATTTATTAAGCTATACTTGTGTAAAAAATATAACCTACGTATGAGTTACACATGTACATATATAAATGAAAGTCATTCATTATTTTTTTTTGAAATTACAAAAGAGACGAGTAAAAAATATATTTCAATCACTTCTAGTATAAAACATTAAAAAAGTTGTGTTGATATGAGTATTTATGATTCTAAAGATATTTATGAGTTTTTAAATAATTATAATTCATATTTATATGGTTTTAAATATTTTAATAATTGCAGAACTAATATCACTAGTATATATTATTTAAATTTTATACGTTTCACACATAGTTGTGTGTGTTTATATATATTAAAAGTCATTAAAGTAGTATAAAATACCATCAAAGTAATGTTTTCATATCTTTTTAAGTTTTTAATTTGCTTAGCTACACATATGTAGTATAACCTACATAAGAGAGACGAGTAAACATTATATTTTAAATTTTAATATAAAACATAAAAAAATTATGTGTTAAAAAGAGTTTTCGTAGTTCTGAAGATATTTATGAATTTATTAAATGATCCTAACATGGTCTAAATCATTTAAGAACTTATAAGTATTTAATAACTGCAAGAACTAATATCAATAGTATATATTTTTAAATTATGTAAAAGTCGTAGTTTTGTGTCTCTAATCACGCGTAATATTGCAAGTAACTAAGCACTAATGTAATCAAAGTTATACAATTACTTGTGTTATATGTGTTATATATGTTACTTTCTTTAAAATTGGCAATACTGTAATAATTTTTTTTCTATCTTATACTTTAAAAAAAACCAATGAACCTTATAAAAGTGTTTTACGTTTAAAAAGTTGTGTATAACTAAATTTAACAAACAAATCAACAAATGAAGCTTTTTTGTTTTCGCCCTTTCGATAATAATTAAAGTTTATTGTTTACCACTGTCACTGCCTCCATCTTAACCGTCAAAAACACTTGATCGATGGTCCATGTTAAATTTGCTCGATTTTTTTAGTATTTGATCTCTCTCATTTATATATGCATGTGCGCGCACGCTGCTTTTGATCGTGCTTTATGTCAAAATGACCATCTCTATTTATACTAGTAGCATCTATTATTAACTATTTGGAGGGTCATTGCTATCCACTAAGAGCAAACGGTGAGGATCAATATACGATTTTAATCAAGCAAATGTATGTTGAAAAACTTAAATTAAAAAACTTTTGGTTTATATGTGAGGTAATTAAGTAGAGCAGAAGCTAGATTTATATTCGCGTGGACTTGATAATTTTTACAAAAACCATCATTTTTTCAGAGCAGAAGCTGTATTTATATTCATGTGGACTTGATAATTTTTACAAAAATCTTCATTTTTTGTACATTTCGTTAGAAATAATTTTTGCTATATTTGAATCTATTGTTGTCTGAGAACATGTCGGCATGCAGTAAATGATTTACTGCTTCCATTAATTGAGGAATTGAACAGCCTGGCAAAAATCTTCTCAACCCTTCCATTTTTAAAATCTTGCCACACATACCACCTTCTAAAATCTACTCCTAAATTTTACCTACTGTTTATTTATTTTATAAGACTCGAACACACACCAATTCTATAAATATAACCAGGTGTTACTTACATCAAGACTCAAGAGATCATTTCCTTTTAAACCCTTACCTACCCTCCTCAAGTATAATATTCAAATTACAAATAAGTGAAATTGAGTTAATCACCTGTTCTAAGCCAATTAAAATATATTAAAGGGAAAAACCTGGTTATTACTAACATACTCTTTTACATCAATTAATATGACAAGACATATTTGTCTGCAAACTCAACGACAGATGGCCTTTCTTTAATCAGCCAATTACTGTTTTGTTTGTCTCATTAAATGATAGTGTAATTTATACTTCTCTAAAGCTGCTTTGAGGATGTTAACATAAAACGTATTAGAACATTTGAATCATTTTTCTTATCATAATAGTGCGGACATTTAGAAAGGTTCGTTAAGATTCAGCAGCAATGGACACGTCTGTTCGAAACCTGTCGGTGATAATCTTTTAAGAAACATGATGTTCGTAAAGTACTAACGGATTTTACTGAATGATCACCGATGAATTTAAGGCGGACGTGACGGATGGACAGCCTTGGTAAATTCACTAATGGGTTAGCGATGAAAGTGTTGTACTCACGATCATGGGAGAAATTTCCCACCGTCAATGACAATAGCGTCCGTAGGAGCTAAGTTAATGTCGACCCAAGTTAACCTTCAGTAGCAAACTTCCTCACGTTAGTTTTACCGACGAACTTTCACTGATGATGTCACTAATGTTTTAACAGTGTTTCAATTTGGTCACTCATATTTTTTTTTTTAAATTTTTTTAAATCACAATTACTTAAAATAATTCGGTTCTTTATAAATATTGTTAATTTTTAAGATATTTTAATTTTAAATTTTTTTGGAATTTATGATTGACCTATTAGAATAATCCTGAAATATTAGTGACCTAATTAGAAAGAAAATTTTTTTATGAGTAACTTGATTAGAATAAAAAAAATTATGAGTGACCTGGTTGTGATAAACAAAATTTATGAGTGACCTAATTATAACAATCCTGAAACGTAATTATTATTTTATAAAGTTATCCAAAAAATAATTACAATTGCATGGAAATAAAAAATATATAATAATTTCTGGAAATTAAAAACTATAAAACCCGAAATGATTTTTGTATAATAAATAGGAAAAATTGATAACAAACGATCCCAACTTTAACCTATTGGTAACCATTGGTCCCAACTTTTACATTCGCTGGGGACAGTCCCAACTATTTACTTTTGTGTTGTCATCGGTCCCACCCTAACAGAATGTTAACTCCGTTAACTTCCTTCTGACGTGATAATCCAGTTGTCGTTTACGTGTAAATTAGGGGACCCTTGTTTCTCCTTTATTCATGTGTATATATAAACTGGTTTCTCACCCGTTAAAAAAAATCCAAACCCTAAAGGATTAATCCACCTTCATCTCCATCAATCGACCTTCATTACCTTCAATCCACCTTCATGAGCAGGTAAGAACTTCAATCGACCTTCAAGAACATCGAAATGACTTCTTCAATTCATCTTCTTCAATGTCTGCTTGTAAGAAAAACCCTAAAAGGTTTAAGCTTGATTTAGAGGGCAATGTGTACTGCACCAACGATTTAATTTCAATTGTTAGGGTTGTTGGACCTAGAAGTTCTCGAAATGGGGAAGAGTTCTATGGTTTCCCTTTATGGCCGGTATGTACTAATTATCAAGTTTATTTTATTTTTTGCCTTAATACATTAACTCTTTCTTTTTCTGAGTGTGAGTAGAATCAAGACTGTAAATTCTTCATGTGGAAAGATGAACTTGATGAAGTTTCAAAAATTTGCATTTCAAGAAAAGATCAACAAATAACAGAGATGTAGATTGAAAATTTAAAGTTAAAGAACATGGTTTTGCAAGAAGAGAACAAGAAGTTGAAGTTGTTGCTATTAATGAAAAAGTCAAATTGTAAGAGTCAAAGTCTTTTAGGTTTAGCAATTGTTGCCTTAGCAATATGGTGGACCTTGTTGGTGTGAAAATGATGTAATTACTGTTTTCATAGTTCTTGTATGGATAATTTATAATGGCATTTGAATTGTAATTGAGATTTGCTTTTGACATTTCAAATGCAATTGAGATTTACTTTTGCGCTTGTGAATTGCACTTGATAAAATAAAGACATCTACTACAACTATTGTTAACCATACATCAACCAAAATCTACTACTACCATTGTTAACCATTAAAAAGTCAAACAATTACAACCATAAACCATTAAAATGTCAAATGTCTTAACCAACATATACTTTCCCTTGCTCTTCACCTCTACTCTTGCCTTTGTTCTTTTAGAAGTAGTTGATTGTTGGGTTGGTTGACTTGGCATCTCCCTTGCTGTTTGCGATGCTTGTGATGTGCTTGGACCTTTAACTGACCCTCCTTCATTTGCAGCAGCTTGTTATGTGTCTGGTCCCTTAGACATCTTAGGCTTTGAACACTTTCTGTTATTATGGCCAGTCTCTTTGCAATTGCTACAATTCATTTGAATTCCATGCTTTGTGAATGTACCTGGCTTTTTAGGATTCTCATGAGGATCCTTCTTTCTGTTTTTCTTTGGTCTTTCAGGTTGACTTTTGATGGGAGGAGGATCCAATGAGTAATCAACATCAGGCCAGAACCTTTGACTTGGCAATGGTGGAATTATGTATTCATATGACCTTAGGTATGTCTCTTTAAGGTAATAACCATCCACATATTGTTCGACAAACTTTCCAAGAAACCCAGCTACTGCACACAAATGCTTACATGGAATACCTATCGTTAAATAAAACTGATTAACATCAATACATACATAAATTAATTATTGAACAAATATTGATTAGCAATATGTATATTTACCTGTTAAGTCCCACCTCTTACATGTACAGGTTTTATTAATCAAGTCCACAGAAACATCATCAAAAAACCTAACTTGGAACACCTGATGTGACGATGGGAAGACTTCACCTTGATAAGCCAACTGTTTCTGTTTATCTAGCTTAGCATGTATCCTTGGGCACACTACCATATCTTTAGATTCCATTGCAAACCTTTTAGTTATTAGTCTAGACATTGTAGCAACCCTGATATCTTCTAACACGTCTATAATATGCTTAGATCTAGCCTTAACTATGGTTCCATTAAAAGTTTCAGTCATGTTGTTTACTATGACATCATAACATGTATGACTCTTAAAAAAGCACCTTACAAAACATTGTGGATTCTGTTGCTTGAATGCCTCCACTACATCTTGTGATATTTCTGTCATCTCTTTCATAGCCTCATTGAAGTCACCCTTATTATAAGCCTTACAGGCCTTCCAGAAAACTAGCTTTAACTCTTCACCCTTGTACTTCTTATTCCAATTTGCATAGATGTGCCTTGCACAGTTTCTATTCTCAGCTTCAGGCCAAACAAATGCCACAACATTAAGTAGTCCCTGTTACAAAATAATATTTATAATATTAAATTCATATAGTTTACATATAAGCAAGTAAAGTAAAATAAATACCTTTTGTTGATCAGAAATTAGTATCCAATCCTTTCCACCGTCTTTGACCTCTAAGCATTTTCTTAGTTCCTGCATGAACCAGGACCAACTATCATTACACTCCCGTTCAACAACAGCCCATGCCACATGGTACATTTGGTCATTGGCATCTCTTCCAATCGCAGTGAGCAACATACCACCCAAAAATGTTTTTAAGAAAACAACCATCCAAACATAAGAGTTTTCTGCAACCAGCCAAAAAACCCCTCTTCACCCCATTGTTGTTCGTCAAACCCAGGTGGTCACGAGAGATTGTGATTTCTGGTGGATTGAAGGTTGATTGAAGTTCTTACCTACGCATGAAGGTGGATTGAAGTTCTTACCTGCGCATGAAGGTGGATTGAAGGTAATGAAGGTCGATTGATGGAGATGAAGGTGGATTAATCCTTTAGGGTTTGGATTTTCTTTAACGGGTGAGAAACCAGTTTATATATACACATGAATAAAGGAGAAACATGGGTCCCCTAATTTACACGTAGACGACAGCTGGATTGCCACGTCAGAAGGAAGTTAACGGAGTTAACATTCTGTTAGGGTGGGACCGATGACAACACAAAAGTAAATAGTTGGAACTGTCCCCAACGAATGTAAAAGGTTGGACCAATGGTTACCAATAGGTTAAAGTTGGGACCGTTTGTTACCAATTTTTCTAATAAATATATAATAGTTGTCCATCTAGAAAGGGCGAGGAGAGTCCGTAATAGCACTTACCTTAGGCTCAGTATCAACATATGTCTTGTGAATTCCAATCTTATAATTTAACAAAAGAGAATATAATGAGCTTGTATACATGAAGTTTTGACATTTTAACGAATATAAATCCAGAATTTTAATTATTAGTTTTGAACAATTATAATTTTATAAATATATTGTCAACCAATCTATCTAGTTATTTTTAACAATAGACAAGGTTGACGGCCACCCATAGTAGTGACATTACAATTCATCTAAGTACTTAACAACATATATAATTTGAAAACCTTACTGCCACTCTTAACCAACTTTAAAGGAACACACTACTAGACACTTATTACAAGGTGATACCTACAACAGTATAAAACAAAATTACGTTATATTACAAATACGCAATAAATGTTTGAATCCCAATATATTTAAAATAAGCTAGTTGTCATAATAATGTTCAGACAAAGGAGGTTCATCTTCTTTTTTCGTGTCAATATTCATTGTAGCTTATTTGAAACCACGTACGTGGGAGTCTAGGGTTGCAAACGAACCGAACGAACACGAACAATGCCTTGTTCGTGTTCGTTCGTTAAGAAATATACTTGTTCATGAACTGTTCGCGAACACTTACCGAACGAGATTCTTTGTTCGTGTTCGTTCATTAAGAAAATAAACATGTACATGAACTATTCACGAACACTTACCGAACGCAAATGAACACAATCATAAGCAAACGAACATAAACAACTGTTCATGAACATGACAAACACAAAAAAAATTCATGAATACAAACGAATACAAATGACTATAGATTTATTTTAGAATAAAATTTACATTTATATTACAAACATTACACAAAATCAATCAAAAATAAACAAGTACTTAACATAAATATGAAAAAATACTTGATATAATAGTCATAAAAATAACTGACACAAAAATTAAGAATATAAACGAACACATTAACGAACATATTGTCGAACGTTCACGAACGGACATTAACGAACATAAACGAACACATTATCGAACGTTCACGAACATAAATGAACGAACACGGCTCGTGTTCATGTTCGTTCGTTTAACTAAACGAACAAAATTTTCTTGTTCGTGTTCGTTCATTTACTAAATGAACGAACATAAACGAACTTCCCGCCGAACGGTTCATAAACTGTTCGTTGAACGTTGAGTTCGTTTGCAGCCCTACGTGAGACAACCTTCTTGTTTAGTTGACTCCAGTCGCCAATTCTCTAGACACTTGGTTTCCCTCATTTTATATCGTACACTTTATTCGTTGTTTACTATCAAGACTTAGTTAATTACATATTATGTGATTGTTTATATAGATGACATTTTCACTACCTACTGCTCCTTTGCTTTTTGTAGCAGACGTGATTCAATGGTCGCACTCATATTTTTATCTCAAGGCACTATTAGAAAATATACCTTTAATGACACGCAATGCGTGTCATAAAAGGGTATAGATGACACGTAAAAACTTGTCAAAGAAGGTCCTGTCATAAATAAAGATGATATGCATTTGTGTGTCATCTTTTTTTGACACGCATTTTTGACATATGTTTATGACGCGCAATGCGTGTCAAGGATTTTTCTGTCATAAACAAAAAAGACACGCATTTGTACAAAAAAGACACGCATTTGTGTGTCGTAAATAAGTGTCATTGTTTTAAACATATTACCCGCGACTATTTTAAACCTGCAATTACCTATTTGCGGGTCTTTCATAACTGTTTTTCACAAAATACAAAATAAACTACATATATAGCAAGACAACATTGTTCCATACAATATTTCATAACATATAAGTAATATTTCAAAGTTAACAACATTACATTCCAAATTTGATACAAAATGCCAACGAAAAATAAAATTTGCAACAAAAGCTGACCATTCTTTATGGATTTCATAAATATCAGCATCTGTATATTCATATTTCCTTCCGTCAACTTAAAAATTAGAAAAAAAAAAATAAAACCATATAAACTTAAAGTTTAGCAAATTCAATTAAACACAACTAGGTTTTCATCCCCCGCGAGCAGCGCGGGGATTGATGTCACGGTCTCAAAACTAAAACACTTTTAAAATCCTAAAGACTTACAAGAATCATTTCAACCGTACACCCCCATTACACCGATCATTTTTTGTGTAATAAAGATAAAAGAAAAAAATTAGATTCCTATAGTTTCACGACGCCATATAAAATATACATAATAAAATAATTATTATAACAATTACAAAATCATATAAAATGAAACATAAACTACATCAGAGTGTACAACTCAACGTGTGTATGTGTGTGTAAATTACCAAAAACGGGTGAAAATGACAGCAAGTTTTCTCACCAAAGATACTAACTAAATAGATTAAATAGTTAAAAACATAATAGCATAAGACTGATGAAATACCATATTTTATGTTCTCAATATTGTCTACACAACCCACCAAATCAGTTCATGTAGCTCTTGAACTCGTCTGCATATAACAACATTAGAACTCGAGATATCAAATTCCATAAGAATACATCAGTTATGGAAGAATTGCACCTCTACCTATCGCTCATACATATTGTTTTTATTCTTAAAAAATAATGAATTTAACTAATTTATAAAAAAAAAACAGAAAAATATTTTCAGAAGCGCAACCTGATATGTGTCGTTAAACTGATAGGCAGTTCATCCTCATGAATGTGATCTTTTATGCTGCAAGGTTTCTAGATATAAATAAAAAGTGGACATAAAATGACGGAAAAATACAAATGAGGAAAATCAAAAGGATGCAATACTGAATCAACAGAGCTTTTGGTTGAGTATTTAACGATGATCTTACTTCATTTGAACTAAAACTAAATGAGCATTTGAGCTTTTATGTTACCGTTACATAAAATTATAAGAAAGCAAGATGAAGAGCCACATACCAAATAGTTAATCACAAACTCAATGTGAACCTCTTATAAATTTTCTTCACAACCAAAGTGATTCACTAAATTTAGTTCTGTACCAAGTTTAAAGTATATAAATCTATTTTAGGACATCAAATTCATTCTAATTGGAATAGAATCCCTAAAATTTATAATAAACTCCTACTATTATAGTTAAATGTTTAAGGTGAAACATTATTTTGAATATAATATACCTTACACACTTGCAGCTAAAAATCTAGGCATCTTTAATTCAAACAAAATCACATCTACTATGAGATCTGATTATGATCACCCGAAGCATCATTTGGAATATAATACACCATTCATACTTGCAACTAACTAATATCGTTTATCATTAACCATCAACATTGTATCATTCACTAGTTAATTCAAGAGCAATTAATATATCAATCATTTATAGAGCAACAACAAATCAAAAACTATATAAAACCTACCCTTTTGAAATTTTGCATCATAACAACCAAAATCAAACACCATACCATGTAATCGGTGGAGATACACGAATCGTTAACAGCAACAAGCTCGATGTCATCTCTCTGAAGCACCACTCTAGCAACTAAACAACCGATTCTTCCAAATCCTATAACAACATTGAGATCTAATGAATCAGTAAACAAAAAGATAACCCAAGCTTGCAATCCGACTAAGAGGAATGATTTAGTAGATCTGAATCGATTATGTTAGATCTGAGAGGTTTTTCCTTTTCCAAATTACGTGGATCTTGAATAGATCTGAATTGATTGTGGCAGCAGATGGGGGTTTGGGGGTTCGATTGTGGTGGCAGATGGCATCTACAGGTCGAATGGTGGTGGCCGATGGTGGCTGTGCTTCTTCCAATCGACGGTGGAGGTTGCTCCTTCCAATAGATGGTGGTTGTTGCTTCTTGTAACACACAGGTTTACGGAATCGGATGTAATAATTAAAATAAAACAAATATGAATTTATATTTTGTATATTATAAAACGAGTAATTAATGAGTTAAATAATTATTTAAATTTAAAGTTTTTGATGAGTTTTAGTGTCGTAAGATACCGTTTAAATATATAAATATAATAATATATTATATTTAAATATGTTCAATTTTTAACGAAACTTAGGTCGACTCGTAGAGAAAATAAGCTCGTCTCAAAGGCATATTTGAAATTTCATAAGACGTTATATTTTAAAAGTTATAAAAAGAAAAACGAATTAAGCAACTGAATTAATTATAATAATATAATATTATAATATATAACATGAAACTTTCATATTTTGAGAAAGCAATTAAGCGAATTGAAGCTATTAAGCAGGCATCTCAACTTGCCTCCCACCTTGACCAGAAGACAAAAAAAGAGCTTTCAGAATTCATTATAAATAGAAACCTTAGGGTTGAATTTAGAGTATAAGTTTTTTTGAGAACGCTCTAATATAAAGAGAATCCCAAGTTCTAAATACCCCGTTGGGTATAGTTAGTAATGGTTTTTAGAGCTCGAGTAGGAGCGCGAGTAGGGAGACTCTACATCAGATTGCCGTAGGTAGTTTTAAGTTATGTTCTAGTTTAAGTTTATGTTTAGATAATTATTATTTATTTTAGATTATTATTATTACTAGGAGTAGTTTTAGTATTATTAGTATTATTATTTTTAGGCGTTAGGGTTATTGTTAGGGGTGGGTATTGGATAGCCTAGTCTTAGTTAGGCATGGACTCATCACCCGTGCTTAAACAAGGTAGCGTAAACCAATATCCAACCATTACAATAACTAGTTAGTTGTGCCATTACCTAACCTAGAATCACTTCAACTGTATCAGAACCTAGAGATATTACTAGATTGTAGTAGGAAAGGTTATCAACTTTTGAGCAAGTGCTAAATAGGTGAGTTCCTCAAAACGGTTTTCTAAAACGGGATGTGATGTTCTGATACCCGGTAATAATTAAAGAATTTACTATCAATAGAATCTGTGATATGTGACAATGCTTGATAGGATGCTTGAGGGCTGCTTCTATGATTTTGCTTTAGCCGGTGAAGTTTGTATACATAGCTTGGTTATGTGAATTTATACTATGCTTACTCTGTTCCTATCTGTTTTCCATAGTTGTATATGCTTGATGCAATAGTCAATATTAATATGTTTTGAATTTTGAAGAATGCTATGTTCATGACATCGCAAGATTTATGCCGAGTCCCAAATCTTTTTTTTTGACACACATCCTAGGTGCTAAATGATTGCAGTACGTGGAGATTACGAGCTAGCTTATGACAAAATATAGGTCTAGAGCAGTAAGTGAAGATTTGGATCTCTAGTTAAATTGTTGTAATGTATTATCTAGTATGCCAGATGTACAGTATGCTATGATGTTAATCAAAGTTAGACTTCCGCTTTGAATTTAGATTACTATGTGTTTTATGTATCAGATGCGTAACGCTCCCCAAGATGTGCCCTGGGAGGCGGATGTTACAAGTTGGTATCAGAGCCATAGTTTAAGTAAATTAGGCATTATCAGTTAGTGTCTAAACTTAAACTGAGTTAGGAAGACTATGCAGGTTGCCAAATAAACCAAGTAGCGTTGTGACAGATAAGAGGAGTTAGATATGTGTTAAGCATATAATAAAAATAACTAGAACACTTGAATAATGTAAAAGGATAATCACATTTAGCTAATGTTATTAAGAATTTACTTTTTCAAATTGTATTTTGGTTTGTTAGATGTTATGTTTGTCTAAACTTAAGAAGTAGATCGGTAGTGTTAACTAGAAATTGTTGAAGGTGTACACTTCTAGATAGTCTCATGTTAATTAGTCTAATAGAACAATAGTGACCATGCAAAGTGATTCACAATTAATTATAGTTAAATAAATTATAGAATTGGATGATTAAGTAAGCAAGTGAAGGTGAATGCTCAAAAAGGATGTCACTTATATTTAGACGCTGCATTACGATGCATAATGAGGGAAAGCTAATATATTCGTGTAAGGTTAATTGAAGATTATGCTTAGATTTATGAAATAGTGAATTTACAATAATACATACATCCTAATAAGATTGCATCATGTTGATTAATGCTTACGTTTTAATGGTGACGTGACAACTTCATATGATAAGGATTAGTGATCAAATGGAATATGAACATAGGAGCTAGATGGGCATTATCAGCTACTTAAATGTTGTATTGATATTCAACAAGGATTTTATTCGATAAGATAAAATATAAAGTGATGAATAGTGTATGAAGAAAGGATAATATCCTAAAATGTTGGAATTAGTATCAAGTTATCAAGTATGACCCGAAAGTAAGCTAGAATGCCAAAGGTGATCCGAATGTAGAACTAATATAAGTAACTGTAAAGGTACAATTAGATACAAGGCAAATACAAAACTTTGTACTCAAGTTGTCAACATTATCACTACCACTCAACCAAGATCTAATCCGGAGAAAATAGGAAACAAACTATAGAAACGTTTCTCGTTATCCACAACAAAGATAGTAGACAAAGAAACTAGAAAATAGAAAAATAGGTACAAAAGCATTCTTATAAATTCTTTATGACTTTCAACCCTCCAACTTTCGGTAACAAGGGATCTATAGAGGCACATGAGTGCTGAAATCAAATGAAAGCTGTCTTAGACATTTATGACTACATGTAACCAATTAGATCTAATTCGCAGTATATTCATTTCAATCAAAAGATTACATTGGTGCGAATAAAAGACTAGTATCAACTATCATTAGGTCATATATGAATTAAGAAACTCAAGGTTTACATCATACCTTCATAAGTAGAATGACTAATGGAAAACAAAAGACAATAGTTGACATCATTAAGAATCATATGATAAGCTTGAATGGTAGCTTGATTCCTATAGAAACCCAAAGAATTTGAGGTAGTCAAAAGAATTGACTAGCAAACCTTTAACTAAGTATAAGTCACGTCTGCCCGAAGAATGGTATAACTTAGATTGCTTAAAAACTTGTAGTATCTGATGACGGAGCAGAAAACATTATCACTATGACTCAAGTCCATAAAGTTTTAAGAAAATGGTACATTATTGTTCTAGCGTATGCCATGAATACTGTAAAGAAACAAAAGGTTTGAAAACTTACCTAAGACCAGTTTTAGAGCATGATATGATCCCTATAAATTATTGGTGATGCCATTCTAATTAACCAATGAATCTGAGATATTCATGGATCTTATGACAAAATTTATAAACCTTACTTGGGTAATTTATTATCATCTAATGCGATGTCATTCTGATATATATTCTAAGGATAAAAGAGATCATGAGGATCATCTTAGAGAAATCCTAGATTGCATAAGCAAGAAAAACTTTACGCTAATTTTTGAAATATAAATTTTAAATAAGCAAAGTTTAATTCTTAGGTCATATGTTCAATAAGTAAGACAAACAAGTAACACATGCTAAGAACAAACAATTAAGAAATGAAAAAAAAATCCCACATGATTTTGAAGATTTTAGGATTTGAAGATTATTATTGGAGATTTATTTAAGTTTTTCTAAACACTAGTGAAAATGAAAGAAATTGTTAAGTAACTATAACTATGATATACAATACCATCTAGGAAAGAGCAAATTTAATTGCTGGTGCACTTTATAAACAAGAATGAGCCCAATCACTAAAATTTGAATATTTAAAAATAATATTAAGATAAACCTCTTAGACTAAATTGTAATGCATAAGAAAAATCCTTGATGGAAAATCATATTTAGAAGCAATGAAGGATTGGTAGACGAAAACTAATAAGATATAGAAGTGATAGTATCTTAAGACTTCACAATCATATATGAGTTTCGAGTCTTAGCATATTACAAGATATGATACTAAATGAAGTTCATAAATCAAAATATAGAGCAAACACAGGTAGTAATAACATGTAATATGATTTAAGAATTATTATTGGTATTCAGGAAACAAAGATCAATCACGAGGCGTGCAGGGAAATTTCTTTATCTACTTAAGGATTATTGTGAAACATTAGAAATTGTCTAACTAGATAAAACAAGCTTAAATCTCGTAATGGAAATGAAAGATAACTAATAGACTATGTTAATTTCATGATTAAATTATGGATATGACATCTTCTAGCTAGTGAATGAAAGGCTTATCAAATTAGTGCACTCTCTACATCTATATCAAACTATAAGATAGAAATGTTAGCTAAACTCTATTAGCCTCACATTAAGATGTGCATATCTTGACTATATGTGATAGACTTTATCGTTTTACTTTAAAATTATAATAGGGTTTCCAAAAGAAACTAAGAACTCAAGTAAACTAGAGAACCTTATGTTTTACAAAAAAAAAAAAAACTATCGAGACTCAATAGTAGTATACTTTCCTTTAGGATTAAAACCCTAAGCAATATAATATAGGAATATATTAAGAGTTCGCATAACAAGAGTTGATATGATTTGATCACTTTTGCGCTAAAGGAAATTCTAAGAAATAAGATACCGTGGTTAACAAAACAAGCTATTAATCATACAATGTGGGAATCTTAGCTCAAAAGATAATTCCATTAGTATTGGTCTACTGGTAAGGTTAGAAAAGAGTCTGAGAAGACTTGGGGATTTGCAGAAGAAATAAAAGCCAAATATCCTCAACTTTTCGAGGACAAAATTCTTTTAAGGGGGGACGAATGTAACACCCAGGGTTTTCAGGGTCAAATGTAATAATTAAAATAAAAGAAATATGAACTTTACATTTTGTATATTGTTAAACGAGTAAGTAATGAGCGAAATAGCTATTTAAATTTAAAGTTTTAGAAGAGTTTTAGTGTCGTAAGAGACCATTTAAATATTGTAAGGCCCCGTTCCCGGAAACCTCACAGTTGGACATTCACAGCACAATTTATAAAACATTTCATAACTTATCAAACATTGCAGCGGAACTTAAATATCAAAAGCCATTCATTAGTTTAAAACCACTGTTGCTAAGCAATACATATTTGTTAATAGTTACAAAAGATCATTAGTTTGCATTACAAAACAACAATGTTATATTTATGAATGGATGTCAGCCTTGTCCCGACGAGTAGCCTCCCCGAGTGTCATCCTCAGCAATATTACCTGCCAACTGAAAATGCATAAAAGTCAGCTTTGCTGAGTGAGTTATAGTTTTAAAATCATAAAAATCTTGATAGATTTGTATACATAATACTTCTTAAAAAAAATCTTATCTTTCTTTCGGATGTGATCACACATCATACATACAAATCATATCCATTACATCATCACAATTCTCTCTCTTGCTTATTTATTATTATCTTTCATTGTCGATATGGACCAAAGTGCTATACCCCTCATATAATGCTCATAAACCTGGTACTGGGCCTTGAAGTCTATAAATAGACTCCATCTGTGGTGCACATATGCTGACACTAGTACCGGGGCAGCAACAGTGGTCCCTTCAATCTTAAAGATTGACCCTGTATACATCCTTTGGGTTAGCTAAACCGTACACAGTTGAGCTAACGACAACATGGTCGTGCACCTCCTGTAAATTTTTACTTGCAAGTCTTTTCATTCTTTATGTTCCACTTTTCGTTAATATTAATCTTTTACTTGATTAATAATAATATTTTATGATCATAGGCAATCCACATAAAATCACATGTTAATATCATAATAGGCACATAAGGACAACCCACAACATGCATAAGATAATCAGATACAAGCACCAAGTCAACCATAGTCAAACCCTAATTTTTGATCTTCCAAAATTCCAGAAAATTCCTTAAGTCTCAAAGAAATGCGGGTGAACAAAACCAATGCGGGTGAACAAAAACTAATACGGGTGAACAACTTGCAAATGCGGATGAACATTTGGTAATTATTCTATCTTAAAAGAAATGCTGATGGACACTTTAGTAAATGCGCATATATAAAAAGAAATGCTGATGGACACTTAGGCTGAATTTAGGCAAATGCGGGTGAACAACTGCAAATGCGGGTGAACAAAACACAGACAATTATCATAGGGTAAATGCGGATGAAGCATCAGATCTGTAAATAAGACTTATGCTATAACCAGTTCTAAAACCTCATTTTCATACATTATTAACATAGATCTATCATGCAAAACTCTTAGAACAAGCTTACAACTTCATAGAACATAGAAGTTCATACACATACATACACAGTTATCATACATAACGGTTGTAAAACATTTTAAATGCATTTTCAGCCCCAAAGAAGTTTAAAAACATAGAACTGGGGTCATAGAACTCACCTAGTGTAGCAAACAAGCAAAACTCCTCCGAACCTGCTTGTACACGAGTTCAAACATCTAAACAAGCAAAACAACCAACCAAAACACATACAAAACTTAGAAATCAGTTTCTAAGGTTGAAACCTCAAAGAAACCGAACCAATTAATCATAAAACCTACTAACCTTGAAGATTCATCTTCACCTTCACAATTCGACCGAGAGAAATGAGGATTTCAGTTCTTTTTCTTTTGGCTTGTCAGCAGCAACAACAACCGAAAGTGTTATGGGCGGCCATACCACTTTTGCATTAAAATAATAGAATTTGGTACTTTTTACACTTTTCACCCTTCAACTTTGGCCTTTGTCTACTTTATTCAAGATTCTTTTCTTCTTTTGCATTCTGGCCCTTATGAAAATTCGGGTGTTACAAATATATAATATAATAATATATTATATTTAAACATGCTCCATTTTTAACGAAACTTAGGTCGACTCGTAGAAAAAAATAAGCTCGTCTCAACGGCATATTTGAAATTTCATAAGACACTATATTTTAGAAGTTATAATAGAAAAACGAGTTAAGCAGCTGAATTAATTATAATAATATAATATTATAATAATATAATATGAAACTTTTATATTTTGAGAAAGCAATTAAGCCAATTGAAGCTAGCAAGCTGGCACCTCAACATGCCTCCCACCTCGACCAGAAGACAAAAGAAGAGCTTTCAGAAGTCATTATAAATAGAAACCTTAGGGTTGAATTTAGAGTATAAGTTTTTTTGAGAACGCTCTAATATAAAGAGAATCCCAAGTTCTAAATACCCCGTTGGGTATAGTTAGTAATGGTTTTTGGAGCTCGAGTAGGAGCGCGAGTAGGGAGACTCTACATCAGATTGCCGTAGGTAGTTTTAAGTTATGTTCTAGTTTAAGTTTATGTTTAGATAATTATTATTTATTTTAGATTATTATTATTACTAGGAGTAGTTTAGTATTATTAGTATTATTATTTTTAGGTGTTAGGGTTATTGTTAGGGGTGGGTATTGGATAGCCTAGTCTTAGTTAGGCATGGACTCATCAACCGTGCTTAAACAAGGTAGCGTAAACCAATATCCAACCATTACAATAACTAGTTAGTTGTGCCATTACCTAACCTAGGATTACTTCAACTGTATCAGGACCTAGAGATATTACTAGATTGTACTAGGAAAGGTTATCAACTTTTGGGCAAGTGCTAAACAGGTGAGTTCCTCTTAACGGTTTTTTAAAACAGGATGTTATGTTCTGATAACCGGTAATAATTGAAGAATTGACTATCAATAGCATCTGTGATATGTGGCAATGCTTGATAGGATGCTTGAGGGCTGCTTGTATGATTCTGCTTTAGCCGGTGGAGTTTGTATACATAGCCTGGTTATGTGAATTTATACTATGCTTACTCTATTCCTATCTATTTGCCATGGTTGTATCTGCTTGATGTAATAGTCAATATTAATATGTTTTGAATTTTGAAGAATGCTATGTTCATGAACTCACAAGCTTTATGTTGAGTCCCAAAGCTTTTCTTTTTATTCACACATCCTAGGTGCTAAATGATTGCAGTACGTTGAGATTACGAGCTAGCTTATGACAAAATAGAGGTCTAGAGCAGTAAGTGAAGATCTGGATCTCCAATTAAATTGTTATAATGTATTATCTAGTATGCCAGATGTACAGTATGCTATGATGTTAATTAAAGTTAGACTTCCGTTGTGAATTTAGATTAATATGTGTTCTGTGTATCCGATGCGTAACGCTCCCCAAGGTGTGCCCTGGGAGGCGGGTGTTACACTTCTTCCAATCAATGGTTGTTGTTGCTCCTTCCAATTGATGGTGGCTTCTGCTCAATGTGGTGTTTGATTGCGGGGTTTCTAATGGTATGCAGGTCGATTGAATGGTGTGGGCTTGCTAGGGTTTTAACTTAAAGGGCGAGGTTTAAAAAATGACAAGAAAAAATGACATGCCTTTTTCAAAAAGCATACTCTGTGTTGATTTTTTGCTTTTTATGACAATAAAACAATGACACGCAAAAATTCATCTCATCGTTCGTTTAGATTTTAGTAAAGATGACAATTTTTTTATGACACACACTTTTGCACGTCATTAAATCATTGCGTGTCATAATTCTCGTGTCATTAAAGGTATATTTTCTAGTAGTGAAGATTTAGGCATATTGAGTAGTGCTCTTGGACCATGCTACATCTATCTCATCAACATTACTTATCCAAGCTTTTGGAACAAACTTGTATGGTTTAGTATGAGTCGTTATTTACTCCAGTTTTTCAAGGTAGACATGCAATAGCTAACTTTCTAAACATTCAAGGTACCAACAGAATTGTGAGCTATAGTACTTTGTTCCATTGAGACGTGAGATTTTTAATTTGTCAGTATGGTTTTTCAATTCCTATAGAAACCTATTGAC
Organism: Flaveria sonorensis; assembly: GCA_025506505.1. Lineage (NCBI taxonomy): Eukaryota > Viridiplantae > Streptophyta > Magnoliopsida > Asterales > Asteraceae > Flaveria > Flaveria sonorensis. Next base: position 54,407,102 of record CM046432.1, on the reverse strand, counting down.
CAGCATCGACTAGGGCTTAGTTGTATTTTGAGATGCCTTCAAGGAGCTAGTGCATATAAATTGATTATTTCTCTCTCCTCGACATCGACTATCGGTTGGGCTAGTTGTCTCTATGATCGTTGTTCAACTTCAAGATATTGTGTTTTACCGAGCCTAGTCTTCTCATTTGGAGTTTCAAGAAACAACACACCGTTGCTCGCTCTAGCACCTAGGCAGAGTATCATGATCTTGCTTATGATGCTGCTGGGGTTTGGTGAATTTTCTCTTTGATGCGAGAAGTTACTTTTGAATATGAATTGTGCTTCCACTCTACGTTGTGACAACATTGATGTTATTATATCTAGCTACAATTTTAATCATGTCTTTAACAACAGACCAAATATCTAGAGATTGATTTATTGTTTATTAGGAATATAATTTGACTTGTTCTATTATGGTTTGTTATGTTACTATCACTAATCAGCTTGCATATATCCTTAATAAATGGTTATCCTCTACTCAATTTGCTTATCACATATCAAAGAACGCATCAGTACCACCAACAGCTTGTAGGGAACATTTGAGATCATCATTATTGATTTATCAACTTATCAGTTTATATTTTATTTGTCATTGCTTTTTTCAATAATAATTCCTAGATTTTATATATAAGGATAAATACATCACAACTTACGTCCTATGAGATTTGAATTCTCAACCTTTTGATTGTTAGGTACATCACTTAACTACTAGGATGTCCTCTTAGGGACTCATTTGTCATTATCTAGTTATTAAATGAGATTCAAATAATTAGATAAGATTTTAGGTTCATGAAATCGATTTATCTAATGTGCCAAATAGGCAAAAATATTTTTCACCTTTCAGTTCTCATCACCACGTTTGTAAACAAAAAACAAGTATTCATCATTGCAAATTGATTCTAGAAGAATAAAAATAACAATGATACAAATCATAGCTAATACCGATATGCAACTAAAATATGATATATGCCGGTATTAGTAGTATACACATTACATACGTACAAATAGGTATAAAGTCTTATATATAATACCATTAAGTTGAAATGACTACAAAAATATAACATCTATAGAAAAATGACTATTAGTCTGGTATTAGTATTATACACATTACATACGTAAAAATAGGAATTAAGTCATACCATTAAGTCAAAATGACTACAAAAATATAACATCTATAGAAAAATGACTATTTTAGGATGAATGCATTTAATTCTCGCATAGGTGAAGATGCGATGATATCTTTAAACAACATGAAAGCATTTAGATTGCAGACGTCGAACTTATCAAATCCGACATGTCACGTGTAGAACAAAATAAATAATTACCAATAAACATCAATGGAAAAACAACGACCAATAAGATTGGACCATAAAACAACAGTAAACTGGACCATTAGTTAAGCAAAAACAACAAGCATTATATGCAAAAAGACACACAAATTTAGACAATTTTGGATGAAAAAGAAATCCCCAATAGCTACCAAAAATAGCAACTGTAAGTTGGACCAATTTAACCAAAAAAAAGTAATGAATCTTGTATATTAAAATTATTAATAATAATTGACCTCTGTCATGATTTTTTTCTGATAGTGATAAAACCATATTTATGCATGCATATATTCTTGTTCGGTAATGTACGTAGTTTCCATTGAATTCTTGTAAAAATTAACAGAAAGTGTTCAAACAATTTTCTTAGGACCAACAAGTTTCTTTGTTAAAAAATAGATGAATTGATTGATCTAATACATAGTGTAACAAAACTTCCTGTAATTAACCAAGCATTAGAAACCCCTTTAGGGAACTTAGATTGGAGTCTACTTAATACGAGATATCTCCCCACATATATATACTAGCTTTAGAAAATATAAAACACAATGATAAAATGATAAATTAACAACTAATTTATCTAATAAATTAAATATAATGTTAAAATAACATAAAATGACATAAAATGTAATGCAAAATAAGAAATGTCTCATTATGTTTTTTTCTAGAGGTGTTCATGGGTCGGTTTGGTTCGGTTTTTTGATAAAACCGAAACGAAAAACCGAAATACCAGTTTTTAGGTTTTTAAAACTGTTTGGTTTCAGTTTTTTTTGAATTTTAGCTTTTGGTTTTCACTTCGGTTTCAGTTCAGTTTTGGTTCTTTTTGGTTTTACCATATGAGCTTCAAGTTTTTAAAGAAAAAATTGGTCTAAAGTACTAAATTTAAACTAAAAACTTTGGATTTATACAATTTTGTTGATATTTATATACAATCTATATATTCTTATAAATTACTTGATATTAAAATAAATTTAATGAAACATTTTAATCTACCAATTCAAACAAATAAATTTAAAGATTATTATTGAAATCTAAATATTCATAAAAAATTAGATACATAAGTTAAATAAGTAACTAATAGACTAATCATATATGTTTATAAGTGTATGAATACACCCATAAATTTACAAATTCGGTTTGTATGGTTTCGGGTTTTTCGGTTTTAATTACAAGCAAAACTGAAACCAAACAAAAAAACAAACGGTTTTAAAATACCATCAAACCAAACCGTCGGTCTCTTATTAATATCGGCTTTTTCGATTCGGTTTCATTGGTTATTTTAGTCACGATTCGGTTATTATGGTTTCTTGCACACCCCTAGTTTTTCCTTTTCATTGTCGTATTTTCTCGAACACTATTTTGTTTTCTTTATAAAATCTTGAATTTGAAAAATACACTGGTGAAATAAAATCATTATGGACTTCTAAACACGATGATAATGTAACAAAAAATTTATATAATATATAAAAATAAAATAACAAAAATAATATAAAATCATATAAAACATAAAGCACGATGATTAATACCAATAGCAAGTTATATAAATTATTTGACATAATAACATGACGTATTAGACACAATAACCGAAATGCTCATCTATTTACAAACAATAAAATTACATATGTCAAACTCAGAATCTTTCTTACACTTCACAAATTAAATATTTTCTTTACTATAACCATAGTAAAGGAGATATAATGAGATTATTTTAATAGAAATTTTGACATCACAATGACTATAAATCCAACCTTTCCATTACGTGTTTTATACAAGTATAGTATTATAAATACAATGTCAATTAATCTCTCTAGTTATCCTAACGTACACACAAGATCGAGTGACAGCACATATAATATGGAAGCCTTACCGCCACACTAACCGACTTTAGAAAAACGTATTACTCCACATATATTATAAAGTGATACGTAAGTCACTGTTAAACAAAATTGCAATATATTACAAAAACGTATATCACGTATCCAGTCAATGTTTAAATCCCAATACAAAAAAAATAAGCTAGGCTTCCATGTAATTAATAGCCTATGATTGTTGGAAAATGACCTAAAACAGTACTCAATCAAGCCATTTAACCTTAACAAACCACTAAGATGCCCACTAATTAAAATTCCTAAAGACTAGGAAGTACGACCCATGACTTAATCCACTATCCAAGACTTGGTACAACATATATAAAAAACATATTAGAAATAAATAACCTGCTATAAATAAGCAGCTACTTTTACCGTTTCAAAATCACAACCTGACTCGATATTTGACTCCAGGACCCGCAACTAGTGTGACCCATGAACAAACCGATTAACGCAACATTGTCATTGAAGGATGCGGTGTATAATGCACTTGTTTTGTTTATCATGTTAGAACGAGGAAGTTGTTAGTTTTAGTAATTATTTGAATTTGATGTCATTCAATCCATAGTTCAAATCGAGTTTTAACCCCTTAGGTATTATTAAACCATGTACAGTTGAAGGACACAACAAGACTACGACCGAGACTGTAATATTTCACCTCTAGTACCTCATCGAGCAACCTATAATACTTAGGCCACGACTCATTGTAAGAAACCTTCTTCATACATACACTACTATTATGCGTGACCCACACAACAACATGTGTTTTAGTATCGAAGTTGTGTCCATTTACAAAATATTCCATATGCATCCAAACATAACGGTTGGGTTTGCATATTAGGGATTTCAACTAGCCGCTTGAGTCGACTTACTATTGATTGACCTAGATATAATGAAAATAATACTTGATTAGAAAAGACATATGGATTATGGCATGTGATTTTGAAATTTGCATACTTACATGTTTCTTAAGCCATTTAGCAAAACATGTTATCTTAAGTGTATTCACATGACAATTAATTACTTGTTATAGAATTAGTTGGTTTATCCATGGTTTATCATTCGATTTTTTATTTACTAGTTATTAGTTTATGATTTGAATAATTAGGTAAGATTATAATTTTGTTATTATATATAGAAGCTCGAGCCAATGGCCAACGTATACTTCTTGTAATTGGTTTTTTTGATGTGTGAAATCAATATACAACAATGCAGGACCGGTTAAAGGGTGGTCAATACAACCAGTCTCACAAGAGGAGAGTTTTAGAACACTTAACAAATCAAATGGGGAACCGGGTTTGTGTAAATGATACTAAGAACACAAGTAAATAATAAGACAGAACTAAGAACAAGAACAGAGTAATATGGTTTTCAAGGATGTTGTATATTGCTCTCAAGTTCTATTATAAGTGTTATAAAGCATAAAAAAAATACAAGGACCTGAGATACTTTATACTACATCCTACAGCCGTTAATACTTTGAAAGCCAGCTGGAAACACTAATCTAGACAACAAGATCAATGTAGAGTTAAAAGACAGATTGCCTTTTGACTAGTGACTATGACATGCCATAAGTCACATACTTTTATATTATAAAAAGGATAATAGGTACAAAGTAGGAAGTTGTAGACCCAAGACCATAATCTACGGTTTACAAAAGCATGGACCTTTTCACCAACTTGTATAAGTTGGTGAGTCTTCAGAGTTGTAGTGGAAAGTAAGTCAGCTTTATGAAAAAATAGATCAGAAAAAGCATGTCCTCTCTATCTTTGGAAGAAATCAGTCTTCATAACATTTGGCATCGGAAGACTTTGTCTCTGAAGCTTCAGAAGACTTCAACTTTGGCTTCGGAAGATTTTACACTTAGAATATTACTTGTGGAGAGTGTAAAACTTCCGAAGCAACTTCTACCTTGTACATCAGTGCATGCATACAGAAAGCACCTTGGTTGTTTTGGCTTCTTTGGTTGCATCAGCCTTCTAATCTTCTAATATAACCTTATAAACTCCCCCTAGGCTGATGCTACTAAAACAGAGAAGTTATACAGATTTTGACAGTCCTCATTAGGATCAAGACCATAACTTTCTTCATCATCTGGTCAGGATTCCTCAGACTCTCATCATATCTTCTCATATCATGGAGATCATGTAGAGGAAGATCAAGCATGTCTTGCCAGAAATAGACATCTTGACCTCCTTGATCTCTGATGACATACCACCTGTCTGGATTAGCAGCAAAAGTCCAGGACAAGGTGGGTCTTCCAGTTGTAAGAGGATCTTCTTTGAGTTGGAATTGGTTGCGTAGCCTCTTCTTACATTACCTCAGGATGCTCTAACTTATCCTGAGGTGTAGATGTGGATGCCTTGGTCTTCTTCTTTGAAACACTCTTCATAGCCATCCTTTTCCTCTTCTTTGAAGTCTTTAACTGAGAAGACAGGTCTTTAGCACCAGGTTGTTCTACTGTGTCTCTCTCAGTTGGGTTCTCTTCTTTCACAAGTTCAGAAGGAGAGTGAAGAGGACCCTTCTGTGGATCAAAAGATGAAGTTATGTTGTCTCAAGGGATTCAACCTTAACAACCTTAGGTTGAGCTAGACTTGGTGGAGAATGCAAGTCAATAAGCTCCCCCTTTTTATTCTTCTGCTTGATCATTCTAATGTGCTCATCCATAGTGAATAGAGACATTGGACCAAGCCTCCTTTCGAAGAATCCATACAGCTTCAAGAAGCTCATCATCCTTTGTCTGTCAGCAGACTTATTTTGGCTCTTCTGGATGATGGCTCTTGACTTTGTTGAACAGGGAAGAGGGTAGGAGCATATTTGTAGAGCCTTTTCTGTCTCCTTTCTTCTTTGTTCTTAAGGAGCAATGCTGCATCCTCTGACTCCTTCCTCTCCTTGGACAATTCCTTATCAGCCAGTTCATTTAGTTCATCTAAGGGAAGAGATATGAGTTCATCAATGTTATAGTTCCTGGTCCCCAGATAGTTTAGCCTGGCTGCCCTCAACTCATCATTCTGAGTATTTGGCCTGGGGGCAGCCCTGTTGGCAGCTTCCATGAAGCCTGGAGACCCTCTTGAACTCTCTTCCCTTAGCTTCCTCTTCCTCTCTCTTTCCTCCTCCTCAATCTCCTCAGAAGTCAGTGTTCTTTTTCCCTTTGTCACTCACAGGCCATGGTGACTCAGGGTGGAGAGAGCTTTGGCCTTCATTGCTTGACGTAGCAGTCAATCTCTGGCCAGAGAGAGGTTGCGAAGCACCTTCACCAGCTGGTGCCTCACTGAGGGTAATGGGTGCTGAAGAAGTTCCCGTCTCAAGGTTCACTGGTTCAACTTCTGGGCCTTCAGTCAAGGCTTACCCTTCGAAGCTAATCTTAGGGTCCACCTCAACATCCAGTTAACCAAAAGCCTTACCTGCTAGCCTCTGTCTGTATAGTCTTGACATCAGTTTGTATTCTTCAAACACCCTTTCTTGAATCCTATCTGCTAATCTTGTAGCTTGTCTGTTTTGACTTGGGTTGACAACTGAAAGATTAATCAGATGGATGCTCTCATAGAAGCTTAGGTTGAAAAAAGTTGAAAATTTCCTGTTGACCCGAAGATCTAGAGATGACAAGAGCTCTTCTATCAGTGTCATACCTCCATCCCATGATTGGGTTCTCAGAGTGATGAGATGGGGTAGGCATAGCTCTGGGAATACCTTCCTCAAACAAACTTTATATGAGTGAGTCCACATCTATGTAGACTTGGGCAAGTAAGTCCACATCCATGTAGACTTTGAGAAGGTTGCTAAGTATGGACCATTGCAAGTGAAGGTGGTGAATCCTCCAAGTTCATACTCTATGAAGAACTCTCAGGTTCTGTGATTGTTTGGACTTTCTCCCCCTTTTTGGTAGCATCACCTTCTTGCATAAGTGAGCTTGGGGTTGGGTCTGTCATATCCACAGGTTCTTGTGGACCTGGTTGAGTTCTCTGGAGTAGTCTCTTAGCTAATTTGCCCTTGAGATCGGTGATCTCAAGTTGCTGATCATTGACCCTCCTTTGTAAGACAGTCACTTGAGATTCCAGGTGACTTATCTTTGAGACTAAATAGGTGCATGTTTTTGTTAGTTTTTACACCTTTAGTTTCAGACTCCCCTCATCTTCATTAGAAGAATCATGTGAGGATGAGAGAATAGGACCATGGTCTTCTTCCTCATCACCAACATTTTGTTCTTGGCTGCTGGATTTCCCATGCATCATGACAACTTCAAGTGAGTGTCAAGAGGCTAGGTTGCCATGGTTGAGGTCTTAATGATGTAATCACTTGCTGAAGTGAGTGCCTCTTCCATATGGACCTCCTAAACTAGTTTAGGGAGATCCACCTTAGTAGTAGGTGGATGATGTAGGCTAGACATGGGAGAAACATAAGTACTCATCTCACCTTGAGCAGGGGTGGAGAAGAGAGACTCATGATACTTACTGAATCCCATGTCTTCATCATCATAGGATTCAAGGTTTGGGTTTGGTTGGTTTAGATCAAAAGGCTGGGGATGGTAACTTTTCCCTAAAGGTTATTCACTAGAGTTTTGAGACTCTGAGTGAAGGCTTAAAGCTGTAGGGGTTGTGAGCTCATCAGGCTGAGCATGAGGAACCTCAGCACTGATCATTTGTGAGATGGGAGTGGTTTGCTCATCAGGAGAAGTGGGAGCTCCCATGTCCACTTCCTCTTGTATGGGTAATGATATAGGGGCCTGCACAAACTGAGTAGCATGTGCAGGGGTTCGTTTTGATTTTCTTTGGTAGGTGATGGTTATTATTGGCTATATTTATGGTTGGGAAGTAGAAGGTGTGGGTTCAACACTAGCTGGTGCTGCTAGGTTATCACTTTGAGCAATGAGCTCTAACATTTTTAGGACAAGGGCTGCTTCTACCCCTGAGAAGCCACAGTTGGCTTCCTTATAGTCTTGAAGATGCCGGGATTTATCTGTCCCAAGTGGAAAACCCAAGCCTTGATCTTGGGCTTATCAAAGTGATTTGAAGACAATGTAACAGTAAGTGATCTTATGTTCAAGCTTTGGGGATCACTAGCTGTTGTTGATGAAGAACTTTCAGTCACTTGGTCTTTTTTCATCTTCCATACCATCTTTGAAAGATTGGACTTGACCTTCAACACTTCAGAAGTTTTTGACAAACTTCGGAAGTTTTAGAGACTGGACCTTCGAAAGATCTTGCTTTCACTACAGCAGGCTTCAGTACTTCGGAAGCATTGATTTCTTTCGAGACCAAATTTCTTCCGAAGGCAAGTTTTCACTTGTCTTCTTTTTCACCTTGGAGCTTCCAAAGGAAAAGATTTTCCTTCCGAAGCTAGTTCTTCTCAAAAGTTTTCTCTTTGATCATGTGAATAGTACTTTTAGAATCGTAGATTCAATCCTTAGCAAGATGAGAAGTACTACCACACATGATGCAATCCATTTGCTTCCTTCTAAGAGTCTTCTTTTGAGAGAAAGACTGAACTTGATCACTTTCCACCTCCATCTTCATCTTCACAGATGATGCAGCAAGCTTCTTAGGGTGAGACTTGCTCTTGGAACTGGATGGTTCAGGCTGTGTAGCAGTGATGCATAGGTGATCAGCCTTTTTCTCTTTGCTGGGATTAGTTGGACATGAACTAGAACTCCTGATACTAGAGGTCATAGTTGAGTCTTCATCCTTCACCACTTCAAATCCTGCAGAGATAAACACTTGTTTCTACTTAGAGTTGAAAGTGGCCTTGATTGATCAAGTTCTTCCTCTTAGACTTGGTCATCCCTGATTCTTTTCTCTCCTCAGGAGAATAGTGACCCTTTTTAGGATGATCTTCTTCACTCCTCTTAGAATCATCCTTCACTATCTCTTCTTCATCCTCTTCAACTATAGGGCCTATGAGTGGAAGCTCATCTTTATAAGTTTCACACCTTGGAGGTCTTACAAACAATAGAGTGTGTGGAGGAGCTATCTCAGTAGATCCCAGTCCCTGCTAATTTTGATAACAAACTTTTGCATGCAAGGGTGAGGATATCATGTTCTTAAAGGTCTCTTCTTCAAGAACACGTTTGCCCTGGCTTTGCTGATCATATGCTCAGCCTAGCATTCAGTTAACTTAGTGATGAGATCTTTTCTAAGTCCTGTAGTTGGTATGTTCATGCTTAAGAGTTGAAATGGCTTTCTCAAAATCTTTCGAGACTTAATTGCTTTCTGAAGAAAATTGTCCTTCAAATACATGTAAGTACTTAGAAGCATATTTAAGCTTCAGAAGATATCTCAGAATTTCTTCCAAATGTAAATTTCTTATAAGTAGTTATTTGACTTGAAGACATAATTTTCTTCCAAAAGCAAATCTTAGAAGCATATTTATGCTTCGGAAGATATCTCAGAATTTCTTCCGAAGATAAATTTCTTATAAGTAGTTATTTGATTTGAAGACATAATTTTCTTCCAAAGACAACTTGAAGTCTTCTATTTTAAGTTTGTAGTATTTTCAGCTCTTTTGAAATCAGCTTTTAAAATTTTTTTAGGACTCAAGATTAGTTCTTATCTCTAAGTTATAGGACCTATATCAGTTAACTTTAGCAATACATTCAGGTGTACAAGAATGTTCCAATACCTTGGCTTTTTCATGATCTGCCAACAGTGCTTGGTTTGGAGATGCATCCTCAACCTGAAAGCTCCAGTCAAAGCCTCCCTCTTCAACAGCAACTGTAGCTTGCTACTTGGGTTTCTCATTCTGGGGAGCTCCATCAGTGTAGGGTCTAGTTTATGCTTGGCCACCATTTGTCCTTGGTACCTTGCACTCTCTAGCAAAGTGTCCCATTTGGGTACAGTTGTAACACTTCACTTTGCTTTTTTCCAGCCCAAACTTTCTACTGGTTGTATTGCTAGGAAACTTCCTCCCTGTCCTCTTGCTAAACTTCATGGCTCTGTGAGTGAGAAGAGCCATTTACTGGACTATTTCCATGCACTCCAGATCATCTGGATGGATACAGTCTAGGTCTTCAAGGGAAAAGAGAAAGTTGCCTATGCTTTCATCAGTAGACACAAAGGCTTATGAAGAGCTTGTCTCTTGCAATGGGCTTCCTTAGATGTAGCTCTCTCTTGGTGTCTCCGGGAAGGTGATGAAAGGACCCTTTTGTGAGTTGTCAGGGTAGCAGATGAGATGATGTTGTGGTTCTCTGCAATCCCTTTCAACCATATAAAGGGCTGACTCTACTGATTGTTGGAGTTACCAGATGGATTTTGCATGTTCATCTCCATCTGGTAGCCACTGAGGATACCATACAACTCAGTGAGAGTAAGGGTCTTGAGGTTCTCAGTCCTCTTAATGACCACATAATAGTATGTCCATTGTCTGGGAAGAAAGGACATGAACCTCCTCACAATGTCCCTGTTCTCAAGAGTTACTCCAACATCCATTAGAGTATCCACAATCTCAACATACCTGAAGTATTGTTGAGTCACGGTTTCACCTATCTTGAAGGTGAAGTTCTCAAACTGCTGCTTCAAGAGGTTCTTCTTGTTTTCTTTTGCTTCATTTGATCCCTCATACATCAGCTTCGGTACATCCCATAGTTGCTTGGCAGTCTTGTACTTCTTGAAGCCTCTGTAGATAGAGTTTGGAAGAGCAGTTTGGAAGGCGATCATGGCCTTCTGATCTATGTCAATCTTCATCCAGTCTTCATCAGAATAATCAGCCACTTCCTTTTGTATCATACCACCACCACCAGCAGCTGAAGAGGTGGATGGTACATGAGGTCCATGGACAACAGATCCCCATATCTTGAAGTCTTGAGACTTGATGAAGCCTTCCATTCTTTGGCACCAAGTTTCAAAGTCATCAGGAGTGATCAGTGGAGACTTTGTCATAGTATCGGTTTCCATATCAGCCTTTATGATAACTGCCATTTGAGATGTTAGGTGTTTTGTGAAACTGAATGGATTTAAGATGGTGAGATCTTACAATAGACTAAAAAGCTCTGATACCAATTGCAGGACCGGTTAAAGGGTGGTCAATATAATCAGTCTCACAATGAGGAGAGTTTTAGAACACTTAACAGATCAAATGAGGAACCGGGTTTGTTTAAATGATACTAAGAACACAAGTAAACAATAAGACAGAACTAAGAACAACAACAGAGTAATATGGTTTTCAAGATGTTGTATATCACTCTCAAGTTCTGTTACAAGTGTTACAAAGCATAAAAAGAAATACAAGGACATGAGATACTTTATACTACATCCTACAGCTATCAATACTTTGAAAGCCAGCTGGAAACACTAATCTAGACAACAAGATCAATGTAAAGTCAAAAGGCAGATTGCCTTTTAACTAGTGACTATGACATGCCATAGCTCATATCTTTTATATTATAAAAAGGATAACAGGTACAAAGTAGGAAGTTACAGATCCATGACCATAATCTACAGTTTACAAAAGCATGGACCTTTTCACCAACTTGTATAAGTTGGTGAGTCTTCAGAGTTGTAGCGGAAAGTAAGTCAGCTTTTTGAAAAAGTAGATCAGAGAAAGCATGTCCTCTCTGTCTTTGGAAGAAATCAGTCTTCACAACATTTGGCTTTGGAAGACTTTGTCTCTAAAGCTTCGGAAGACTTCATCTTTGGCTTCGGAAGATTTGGACTTTGGCTTCTGAAGATTTTACACTTAGAATATTTTCTGTGGAGAGTGTAAAACTTTTGAAGCAACTTCTACCTTGTACATCAGTGCATGCTTGCAGGAAGCACCTTGGTTGTTTTGGCTTCATTGGTTGCATCAGCCTTCTAATCTTCTAATATAACCTTACAAACAATAGTATTCTCTTTTATTCCACTTTATGCACATCTTTACATAGAATTTTGGTACAATGTCTATGCCACAACCATAGGCGAAGCTTAGTAAGGGCTAAGGGCCCCCCATCCCTTCTTTTTTTCGGTCAGTAGTGTTAATTATCGGCTCGGTAATGTAAATTTTCGATCCGGTAGTGTAATTTTTCATAACTATAGAGTTCGTCCCCTTAAAATAGTTTACTTTCGTCTCCGCATCCCTTATGGCGTGGTTCAAGCTCTGCAATTGGCCACAAAAACCTTGCTCATCAGTTGTTACCTACCCAACCCTTGATAATTCTTTACCACATATGGTCCTTTTTAGATGCATCCCTAACTACATGATCCCACCCACCTTTGGTTGGTTATGCTACATTTTTCTTGAGGATACATGTCTCAAACCATCATTGTTGCTTAGTTACAATTCTCATACATTATGTCCATACACCTGTTAATGTGTCATCTTCTATGAGCACATACTCACTATTCCCGCCTTTGCTCTAGCATCTAATCCTCCTGCCACTGAATAGCCTTACTTTCCTATTATTTCACCCTTTAAGCTTCCACTATTAGTACCCCAACACCTTTGCACTATCATCACATTTAGTGGTCACTAATTCTCGCGATCACACTACCAACCAAAAGAATTTTATCGTCATGCCTTTTGTCATCCCAACTCTACTTCTATGACTAAACCTTCCACTTTCATTTAAGGATAGAATTGGGCAGTATAATGGATGCTATTTGGACTAAACTCACCACTTTACAATCCAACTCGAACTTGGGTTTCAGTGCCCACTCTACTTGAGTGAACATTGTTGGATGTAGATGTGTGTATCGGATTAAGCGATACTCTGATTAGTCTCTAAGTAAATACAAATCTTGGCTAGTGATACTCTATAATATGTATTCCTATATCGGAGAACCATCATGGAGTTATAGTAAATGGTTCAAATGTGACGTGAGATTTTTCCTTTATCAATAAGGTTTCTCATTTCTTATAAAAACCTATTGACCAAAACTGGATAGCGCATAAGATAGTATGTATAGATTGATTAGTTCTCGCTCCTTTATATCAACTATTCATGGCTATGCTGATGTTATCAGGCTGGTTGTCCTGGTGAGCATCGTTCAGCTACAAGTTATTGTGTTTTTCTTGGTCCACCCTTCTCAGTTGGAGTTTCAAGAAGCAACACTTCATTACTCGCTCTAGTACTCTACAAAGTATCATGCTCTGGGTCATGTTGCTGCCAAGATCTGGTGTATTGTGTCTCTAATGTTTGAGTTACACTCGACTATGAATTGTGCCCTCACTCTATGGTGTGACAATACTGGTGCTACCTATCTGCAAATGAGTCATGTTTTTAAACTGCGAACCATTCATCCTGAGATTAATCTGCACTTTATTACGGATATGGTTTTGACTCATTCTATTATGTCACTACAAAGAATTTTGCTATTAGCAGCGACATCTCTCACCGTAAATGACTCTATACTTCGTTGATATTACTTTTAATGGTGACATATTGCCTCTAATGGGTTGGTGCTAAAAGTTTGCCACTAATGGTCATCTGGTCGTGGTGAAAATTTTCGGGGAATACTATTAGCGGCGACATGTCACCACTATTGGTCCAATTTTACAAAACACGTATAAAAGTAAATCTGGATTTCCCATAAACACAAATATACTATAAAAAGTTTGAAGTTTATAAACGAAATATAATGTTCTTACATAAATGTTAAGTAGCTAGCTAAAGTATCTTGTTTGACTTAAACAAAAAACTACCAAAACGCAAACTTAAACAAGTCATCCGATACATCATTCATCCCCCTCGTTCGAGTCATCTTCATTGGCTTGATTTGAATAGTCTTATATTCTTCAATATCAGATCCGACCATCTTTAGATTCCAAAACTCCTCCTCCAACTCCTGGAATTCATTTCTAGGCAGCACTCATCTTTCATTAAGATCTTGAAGTTGTCCCATGGCAGATTATTGGTGGCTTCAATTCAGTGCTGGCCCTCCTAGCATGCCAGACGCTTACTTGACGTGAATCTCCACAGAACAGCTACGCTTCTCAAATATTGACTCAAGTTTCTTCAACCAATGAAGTAGGGTAACAGCACCATCAAACCAATGAACGAGTGAGGTTTGCGGTCCATGAACATCTTGAATGTACAGACTGCTTGACTAGAATTGGAGGAACATTACAACGTTTGAGAATTTAGAATTCGATAACAAGTTATCATAGGAATGGACCGATAGATCCGATTGATTTAAGGTTACCTCCTTGATTTTGGTTTAGATCGTTCTGGTTCAAATTGTTCTAATTTTTATTACGGGTCTGTTCATATACGTTGAACGCCTTACCAACATGCTCAGTGATGATAGCGACCAATTCAGCCCGGGTCATGTTAATGGTACCTCGTTCGCTCGGACGTCCAGCTCTTCTTCCGGACATGATTTTTCGCATTCACAATACACAAACATGAGAAAATATACCATATATGATCATCATAATGTACAAGGTAAATAATAGTGTATTTCATATAAGCATAATAGTCAATAATTAAATAATAATCCTTGATAAAAATAAATTATAAGGAGTACAATGTACTAAAACCTCATCAAAATTTGAAATATATCTGTGGGATGGGAACAACTCTGCCTATTTAGGTTAAGGAAATAAAATGAAACATTCAAATATAATCATCGACTGAAGAGATAACTGATATAGCATCGTCTTCATTCTCCTCTAGATCCTCATCAGGATCCACTTCTGGGTCTTCCTTAGGGTCTTCATAAGTAACAAAAGTCTTGACTTGTGCTTCTAGTTCTGCGATCCTCATTGCTGCTTGGACACGCTGATGCTCAAATTCCACGTATCACACCCTTAAAATCCACGTGCGGGGTTTTACCGCTAGGCAAGTGAACAAACCAGGATCCAAGTCATTAGTTACTCAGAACGACACTATATGTAAGATTTAAGACAAATCAGAGTTTAAACTTTAAAACATTTGCAGAAGCATTTTGTAAATATTCCAAATCCAAAATAATAAATGTAAACTGTGCAAAACACGCACCCAAATCAATGTACGTAAGTATGCAATAAGTAAGATGTAAATCAATGTTTGTTCAAAGCATGCTTGACACGTGCGTGCTCCTATGGGCAGCTGCTAGTAATGACTTGAGAAAAGCATACTAAAAGTGTCAACACAACGGTTAGTGAGTTCAAGTGTTTACAAGTTATCATAAACAATAGCGTTTGTAAAATATAAACATGTGCATTGACATAGATAGCTAGTCTAATTTCATTAGTAATAAACAATAGTGATTTCGCGATCAAAGACTCACACCAATTAACATGCACAACAATGATCTATTATAATCCCAAACATGGTTCCATGATCTCCTAACATAACCCAACATCTTGCAATATTCCATAAAACCTAGATTTCCAAGCAATCCATCAAGTATCCATATTACTCAATTAATGCATTCTAACACTTTAGACATCATCAACAAGTATTCTAGCATGACTCTAACATCATAAACATGCCAAATTCAAAATATTCAATGATTCATGTCAATAAAGTTTCCCTTTCAGGAAAGTGGCATCCAAAATCAATCTATCATCCAATTCATTCATAAATTCACCAACTTTATACCTAATCAAGTTCATAACACTCATCTAGACATGATAAACATCATCAATTCATCATAATTTCCAAATATCATGCATAAAAGTTACTACTTATAGTAAGGTATGAAGAACACGTAAATTCCATGAATTTCTTGCATAATCCACGTAAACTAACATCAATGTAATACAACTAACATCATATTATCATCAAACAACATCAATTTCGACTTTAATCATGTTAATTGAGCTAGGGTTCTCTTGGATCAAAATCAATGAAAAACTAATCAAAATATTACCTTTAATCGCGTAATAATCAAGAATTGAACTTGCTAACGTGTTGTCGTGATTGGAACCAAGCAAAATCGGATGAACTACGATGTTCTTGGATCAAAATCGCAAAGAGGATGGAGTTGTGGTGATGGTTTCGGCCGAATGGGAGGTTTGGGGGCTAGGGTTGGGTTTTTGTTAGACTTGACTTATTTAACAATTAACATTTAAACCCTCCTTAATTACATTTTATAAAACTTAATCTTTTTAACACTTTTAAATAGTTTATAAATACAAAACACAAAAATTACTAATCCACAATAATAATTATATTTCAACTAACAACAAAAGACATGGATCAAATATCGTACGTTGTCACGTTACAAAGTAAAATTCAAAAATAATATTTAAAATTCATGAATCACATAACCAAAAATTAATAATCAACATTATTAATTAAATTGTTATCTGTTAACCATAGTTAATTATTATTAAGTCACCAACGTTCAACGACAGCTAGTGTGTGCTCACGACACGTGTATGCAAGACCTAACGAAACTAACGGAGTTTAGTAACGGAAAATTATCGGATGTCACACCACGGCTTTAGCCTCCAAGGTATTAACTCGGGCCACCACTCGTTTAAATTCTTTAATCAGTATGTTATAACACTTGGCGTTAACTTAAGATTCTCCTTATGGAAATCTAGACGTCTACAAGTCTTGGCCTGATCCTCTAACAAGTTAGTAATCTCGCCAGCTGCCTCACGCATATTACGTATCTCATGATCCATCTTCATAACAAAGGTGGCGAATGCCTGTTTAGGCGGGTGAGGGATATAAGGCAAGACAAGGGTAGAGGCAAGTGTGAAGAGGGTAGGGTATGCTCTCCTCTAATCCATTGGGTGATTAAGCCAAGTAGCCAATCCTATTCCTTGGTGTTATGTGAGTTGTGGGTATTTTAGGGCTCCTTGTGCTCTGTAGTGGTGATGATTGGCTCGAGTCGATGCTTCTTCGGCTCCTTGGTGAAGGAAGTGGTGCAGATACAGAAGGCTGAAGAGCGGGATCCTTCATACCTCTTATAGCCGGGGGTGATGCTGTTAACGTGGGTGGTGTAGACGATGAAGATGATGATGATGTGGACATACCGTAAAGTAACGCGTGTGTGAAATGATATGCATGCACGAAACAAGTAAATAGATAAGAAAGATTGTTTAATACTAGTCTTGTGTCTAAGGTTATAGTCTAGATGCAAATGCAATTCTAGTTTTCTATAACCTGGGGTTTTGATACCATTCTGTCACACCCTCAAATTCCACCTACTGGCTTTTACTATGAGGTGCATGACAAACCAGGATCTCAGATACGGGCATATCAAACAACACTATATACGTTTAAAATAAATGTTTGAACATGTGCAGGACCGGTGAAGGGGTTCAATGCAACGGTTTCATAAGGTTGGAGAGACTTAGAACACTTAACAGATCAAAAAGGGAACCGGCTAAATTGAAACATTGAACACAAGTAAGAACACAATAAGAACATAATATGAACACAAGTAATTGGTTTTCAAAAATACTTTATATTGCTCTAAAGTATTTTACAAATGTTACAAAGCTTAGTCCTAAGGACCGGTACCTGAGATACTTTATACTACATCCAACAGTCGGCCATATTTGAAGGCCAGTTGGAACACTAATCTAGACAATAAGATTAATGTAAAGTCAAAAGGCAGATTGCCTTTTGACTAGTGACCTATTACAAAAAGGATAAAAATACAAAGTAAAAAGTTACAGATTCTAAGACCTTTATCTACAGTTGACAAAAGTATGGACTTGTCACCAACTTATATAAGTTGGTGAGTCTTCAGAGATGACAGCGGAAAGTAGTTCAGCTTTTGTCAAAAGTATGTCAGAGAAAGCATGTCTTCTCTGTTTTCGGAAGAAGTCAGTCTCTTGGCTTCGGAAGACTTTATCTTTGGCCTCGAAAGAAATGGTCTTTTGGCTTCGGAAGATTTGATACTCAGTGAATTTCATGGAGTTAAATCAAATCTTCCGAAGTAACTTTCCTTGTACTTCAGATGTGCATGCTGAGGGTTCTTTGGTTGCATCAGCCTCTAAGTATACCTCTTACAACATGTAATCAAAGTAAAACTTAGTTTCAATGATAAGTAATACGGAAGCATATAGGTAAAGTCTGAAGCCAATAATAGTGGTTGCGTAAAACATGGCGCCCAATAAAAGTATTTAATGCATAGGAAATAATTTGTAATGCATATCATGAGTGAACCCTTAGCCATGCAATCTTACCTCAAGCGTTCTTGTAACCTGAGAAAACATGCTAAAGTGTGTAACCTGAGAAAACATACTAAAGTGTGTTAACACGAGGTTAGTGAGTTTACAGATTCAAACAACATAGAATATGTTTGAAAACGCTTGCATGGAAATTAATTAAAGCATATTGATAGGTAGCTAGCATAAATTCAAGTTAACTAGTGTCTCAAACTTAGGATGTAAATGAACCGAAGGAACACGAACAAGGCCTTGTTCATGTTCGTTTATTAAGAAAATAATTTGTTCACGAACGCTTATCGAACGAGATTTCATCTTCGTGTTCGTTCATTAAGGAAACTAGGGTATATCCCGTGTATTACACGTGTTGAATAAAAAATATTAAATATATATTAATAAAGAGTTAGAAACTATAAAACGTTATTTTGATATAAGATATAACTGAAATTACTCATGAGTAATTACTTTGATTAATTGATAAAAGATTTTTATTATTTCTGAAACTTTCGTTTTAAGAAATTATTGCTTTGATAAAAGTTCATTTTTATCAATAATTCATTGTTTAAAAACTCTAGGTTTATTATGTAATTGTTTTATATAAAACTTTTATTTTATAAAAAGAACGATTTTAAAATAATTTCATTATTTATAAAAGCTTTGTTTTTTAGAAAAAATCATAGTTTTAGAATTTTTTTTGAAACAATGTATTATTTAATCAAAATACTTAGTTTTTATTTAATGAAAAATGTCTATTTAATATTATTAATTCAAGAAGAACTTATATCTATAATATATAAAGAGAAAGAGAAAGATTTGAAAATTAGTTATTTGATTTTTTAAAATATAACAAATAGTTTAGATGGAAAAATAAATAGAAGAGTGAATGTGGGAATGACATGTGTCAAAATTATAAAGGATTATTAGGATAGATGAATATGTTTATGAACTATTCACGAACATAAATGAGCACAAATGAAGGCGAGAGAATGAACACAAATGAAGGCAAGAGAACACATACAAATATTCACGAACATTAATGAACACAAATGAAATTTATTAAAACAAACATATACAAACCATCATTTATTGATTTTATAATTAAAATCACAAACATTATGTACTATCCATCAAATACAAATAAGTACTTAACATAATTATCTCAAAACATAACTTTCAAATGTACCCAAACGAATGTTAACGAACACATATGAAACACTGAACGAATGCAGTCTTTGTTTATGGTGGTTCATTTAACTAAACGACCGTAATTTTCTTGTTCGTGTTCGTTCATTCATTAAATGAATAAACATAAATGGATTTCCATCTAAACGGTTCACGAACTATTCAATTAAAGTTCAATTCACTTACAATCATATTTAGAAACTTTAACTTTATTACACATGTGTAATTTATCTTTCCAACTAGATCACGTAATGAAACAAGCATATAATTTCCATATATAATTCACCTACTTCACATTTTAACATGTCTTAAAAGCTATATTTAGTAAGTTTCTATGTTTACTATAGTTTCATCACACGTGTCAGTTTTTCACGATTTAGCAATATCTAACATTTTCCTATGTTTTAATCATTACATGTAAATCATCAAATCCTATCAGACATGTCATATTCATCATCTAGAAAATTTCCTTATTTGGAAAGTTCCCTAAAGACAACCCAATTTCAAAACTTTAAAACCTAAAGTTTTTTTCTTTAGCATCAGCAAGTAACCTAGAATCCTTAAATTCATTCAATTCCATGTAAATAATGCTAGAACTTCAAACCTTAGAAAAAAAAATTCTTTATTGGTAAGTCTAGGGTTTTGGATCCAAATCAATGATTTTTATAAATTAAATCCATACAACTATTACATCATTGCATACTAAGACAAAATCAATGATTAATTTCAATAAAATTTGAAACTTTGTGTGTGTTTGGTTCATCTAGGATTTCAAGACTTTCAAGAACAAAGAAGAATGATTTTAAACGCAATACTTACTTAAATGATGATGTAGATGCTAGATAACAAGCGTTTGATGCACACAACGATGAATTCCACGATCAATTGCTTGAAAGAACTCCACAATCAATGTGCATGTGGAATGGATTTTGAAGAAGTAAGAGGGATGGGGGTTTGGACATGAATAGGGTGGGGTGGGGATTAGGGTTTTATTTATAGTTTTCTTTTTACAAAGACTACCCCTCTAATATTAAATTAGGTTAATTGCTTGTAAATTAATCCTTTTATCAACTGAATCACAAAATAATCTCATAATGATCAAATAAACATTAATTATATGCCATGTGTTATAAATATTATTTATTATGGTTATCAACAATTATATAGATAGACTTTATATATTTGAATTAAAGATAATCATACCATCTTAATGGTTGTTGGAGTTATAGAATAATTAGGTTTCATACTCCTATAATATTTCGATTGTATCTTATTATCAAACACACCAATAATGATATGAACATCTATCTCCCTACATCTCTTTCTCATATTGTCATGCTATTATGATAGTTTTACAACATGTTATCAGCACGAGACTCTAAACAAATAGTGTTGGTAATTCATCTCTATAAAGCTCTACTGATTAAAGTTTTCACCAATGATTTGTCATCCGGTCATCGACGGATGTTTAATCAAACTATCCCACTAGTAAGTTTTATTGTTTATTACTCTTGTATTACTTGTTAGTATTGATTTCTTGGATAACTAGTTAATATTTTTATTGTTATCATCCAAAGCCAAAATAGATATCATCATTAAACATAATGAATAGGAATTTTCGAATATCATAAAATAAATTTCTTCACGTTTAACATTAAAGTTTGAAATTAATAAATTTCTTTGAATTATGTCAAATAGAATGATTTAGGGAAAAAACCCTACGAAGATAAATAACGTTGGTTATATGGTATATTGGTATGAATTTGCATTTGATGGTCAATTAGTTTTAATAGTTTACCGATTGAAGTATAAAATATGGTCCTTCGCTAATTCTTGATTAATACAAAGTTTAAAATTTATTTGTTTGATAAAATTCTTGAGTTTAAAATATCTTTTCTTTTTCAAGAATCAAATATTACTTGATACTTGCTTAGATGGATATATATTTGTTTTGATTTTATGTTGGTGTTTATAATTTAATGTTAAAAATTAAGTATATAGTATCTAATAAATTAATATAAATGTATTAATCAGATAATAAATTTTTAACAGTTAAGAAAATATGCACATGTAATTTAACTTAGCATATTTAAAGATTTCCTTTTAAAAAGAAAATATGAAGCTATGATTCTTGGTCTCAAAATAATTATTAGGTTGAATTCTTATATTTTTTAAATGTTGACAACATAAAGGTTGTTTTACTTATGCTCTTTACACAAACTATATAATCATGATACTATATAATCCTTGATAAACTAATTTTGATTGATACAAAAGGTATTAAAGATGAGAGTAATGGTTTTATTACAAGACTATCATTATTAAAATCTTTATTAAGGATATTATAATGAATAATTTGTTTTACATCATGGTGAGTTATAATGTTAAAAAATTGTATGATTTAACTTCATGTTATATGTCTTTTTTTCATATTATATATTATTGCATAAAAGAAATAAAAGATCAAAGTTAGTTTGTTAATTATCACTCTCATGAAAAAGTATAAATGTGCTTAACAATGACATATTATGTGTCATGCTACTTAAATCTCTTGATACAAAAAGGTTGTATGATTTAACACATATAAGCTTTACATGATTCGGAATTATAATTACTTCTTAATTTATATTATGTGAATAGAAGATTTATTTATAAGAAAAATAATGGATAAAGTAAACTTCGTTTATCACACCTCACTATGCTCATGAAGTAGTAATATTATGAAAAAGTATGAGAGGTTTGAAAGGATTTCATATTATGAGTCCTAGGAAATAATAAAAAACCATAAAACTTTATGGTTTTTCTCCATCCTTAAAGGAGTATGATTATATAATAATATTATAAATGTCATGATTACGGACATAACTAAAGAAGTTGTAATGATGTCCACCATAAGTGGCAAACAAAATGAGTGATTATATGTGAAAAAGATAACGGCATTATCCATGATAGTATGGGATGATAATATGTTGTTGTCTTGTATTTTCTATAAGCATTCTACAAGAATAAGTATAAATAAAGTATATATGATCATTACCAGGATCATGATTAATTAATTGGTATGATTGGTTAGATCAGACCGAGTCAATGATAATGTGGATTATTGAAAAACCAAAGATTCTTCCAAATAAATAAACAAGCAATGTTTGCTCTTAAGGGAAATTATTCATATACCAACTAAAATCGGATGTGAATCCCTAAATTATGGAAGCGATAAAGGATACATATATCCTAACGTATATACCATTTAGAGGTTTAAATCAATGCATAATCTAAATAGTTATGAAATTCACAACTTGAAGTTGTATATGTTATGGCTTAGCTAATGAGGTAGCAACCATATTATTATAGATTATCATATTACTATTGGTAAATACAATGATTTAAATTCTTAAGATACCGGTGATTATTAGAACAAGTGTTAAATTTCTTATTGTTTAAGTTTGTGCACAAATTGTTTTTGTTAAGACGACCATTCAACTAATTACAAAGACAATGATCATGAAAGCAGATGTTCATGTTTGTGAAAATGTTATTTTACATGCAAGAACATTAATTTACATCAAGCTAAAAAGTTATAATACCTTTCTCCTAGTTATAGTTGGTTTTTAATCAGGAACCAAATATTTCTTAATGTTATGGTTGTGCGGTATAGATTGCAATTGATCCACCACAATGCACAAAGATGGGGCTTTAATGTAAGTTGGGAATATATCATAGGTATTAATAATATTAATATTTAAATTAGCAAAGTCATTACTAGATATGTCTACGGCTCAATTTATCAATTTTTATTTTGATGACACAATATTTCAAACATTAGGGGCAGATAAAAAGCAGTTGGTAAGTAAATTGAATTAGAATGAATTATCATTTTCTCACATTGATCCTCAAGTTAAATAGTTTGAACTAGAAGTTCAAGGGATAATTCATTTAGAAAGATTAAAGAATCAATTACTGACCTTAAAATAGTGACTAAGTCACCTATATCAACTACTCATGCTCCAATTAAAGTTAGTGTCATAAAAGGACAACTACATATTAGCAAAGAGTTTATGGCGCATGTAAATTATGGTAGACTAGTCGATTCCAAGAATAAAATCCTCAGAAAATGAGCAAGTATTAAGGTGGTCAAGTCGAGGTATGATATAAGGGTCTTCTACAGAGGCAATAGACATGATGGTTTTGGATGAACCTCAAATATATGAAAATAAAGAGATCTCAATAAAAATATTATGTCTACAATACATGGAACTGAAATAAGATCGATGTCGATAACACTTTATATGTAGCGCTTGAAATTATGAAAATATGAGGATCAAGAACTAAATTTGCCTTTGAATAGAGATGTATAAATGATTGGCCAAAATGAATATACGGAAATAAGGATGAGTTGAGTTCTCTAATATGTTGATTATGAACAAGGTCTTTTGTGTGAATGAATTATGTAAAATAATAAAAGAAAGATGCAAAGAAAAATTGGTGGTACAAGGAGTTTCGCAAATATCTATAATCTATTATGAGGAGACGCATTCGCCTATGGTGGATGTAATAACATACCAACACCTCATTAGTCTGGTAGTACAAAAAGAGAATTGATATGTGTAGTACGAATGTCATGATTCACTTGACACTAAAACTTACATGAAACTCTATGAATAATTTAAACTGTTACAATTATATAAAGTGAGTTCTCGAGAATACTATTATTGTTGTGTACATATTCGGATCCAAATGCATTATGATTATTGCATATGTTATTGCATTGAATATAAAGTGAACTCCTTACGAGTTTTCAAAAGCAGTTGAGTCTTTAAAAGGTAATTAGAAAGATGCAAATCTTGTACACCAATATACACATACAAATGAAATTATACTATTGATGATGGTATCTTAATGAATCTATATACAAGAATGGTGCGATATTTATTTTGGAAATTTATTTGATGAAACCTTTACATATGTTACAAATATCATATGTTATAGGTGAAAAGTTTATGTGCTAAAATTCTTGATAATTGTATTCACATATGTAATTAGTCAATACCAAATGAAGTTTATGAATGATCGTAAATACCAAAAGTATTGACATCAAAACTTCAAGAAATGTGTTATGTAAGTGAGTATGGTTTAATAGTAGTCGAGGTTAATACCGTTGCATAGCTCATGCAAACAGTAAGGTTTTGAACGACGCAACATAGCTCATGCAAACAGGAGGAGTTAATACGTGTTGCACTCTTTTTTTCCTTTGTTATGGTTTTGTTCCACTGGGTTTTTCTTGGAAGGTTTTTAATGAACCAGCATCTTCAAACGTATTAAGTGGATAACCAAGGAGGAGTGTTATAAATAATATTTATTATGGTTATCAACAATTATATAGATAGACTTTATATATTTGAATTAGAGATAATCATATCATCTTAACGACAGTGTTATAAATATTATTTATTATGGTTATCAACAATTATATAGATAGACTTTATATATTTGAATTAGAGATAATCATATCATCTTAACGGCTGTTGGAGTTATGAAATATTTAGATTTTCTACTCCTATAAATATCCCCATTGTATATCATTATCAAACACACTAATAATGATATGAACATCTATCTCCCTACATCCATTTCTCATATTGTTATTCTATTAGGCTAGTTTTATAACATCATGATATTTATTTTATTAACATCAAACCATTTTGATAATAGTTAGGCTTTAAAAACTAAAAGTGCGCCAAAACACTTACACGTTAGAAATTTCATAATTTTCATAACTAAGCTAAACATTTAGTCACGTAATCACACAATATATAATTTCACACTAATAATTGTTTGAAAGCTATTTTGATAAATAACCAATGTTCGGGGACAAACTCGTGCGCGATTCAGTAATTCTTGAAATTACTGTTACTTGCAGGCTTGTGAATGTTTATGCAACAACTGACGCATTTATACACAATATTAAATGCACGCATGTATGATCAAAAAATAATGTTTACGCTAGTCGTAAAGTGACTTGAAAATATCGGGTTTCAGATAATAAGTTGAGCCAATTTTAACCAAAATAAAATAACGAATCTTGGATATTAAATTTATTAATAATTGACCTTTGTGGTGATCTTTTTTTGTGATAGTGACACAATCATATTTATGCATACATATGAAACTTGTCTTGTTCGATAATGTAGTTACTAAATAATGCTTGTAAAAATAAACACAAAGGGTTCAAGCAATTTTATTTGGAAAAAAGGGCGGACCACCCTTGCTGGATGGGGTCACTCGACATCCATGAATAAAAATTTCTTTTAATATACTTATAATCATGTCTTGAACGACACCCAAGAAATTTTAACAACGACCCCATAAAAAAATAAAAAGAAATTAGAGAAATAATAAAAATAAAAAACATAATCTAACACCATGAAAATGGAGAAGAAGCTTTGAACAAGAAGAAGAAAGATAAAATTATTTGAAAAATAATAAATTGATAATGTAGTTGTGAAAAGATGGTGATGTAGTCTTTGGAGGTTACAGGTACAGGTTAAACTACAAAAGAATATCATATAATTAAATTAACATTTGAAATACATAAGATATTTAGTTTATTCTTAGTCTAATTTATATGTGATGTTATCTGTCTTTTCACTGTATATTAATAATATGACTATTAAGTTATAATTTTATATACAGCTTATTTGTTATTTGTTATATTAAGTTTTAAAAATTTTAGTTGTTAACAATCGATAGTTAAAAATTTTATTGGTTGGCGGTTATAATCGAAAACAATCGATAGTTATATCAGTGGTAAATCAACTTCATTAATTAAAGAAATTCAAATCAACTTTTAGTATATTACTAACATGTCAAAATAAAATCAACAATGCTTCTTATTTACCTTTGTACTCGGTTCGGTTCTAGACAAGAATCAAAATTTATTGGTCCCACTCAAACAAGTACATGATTAAAGACTTTGGTTTAACTTTATTCTTAAAAATTAAAGTGAGAGACAACACGTGTCATGTCTTGAAAAACTATCGCTAACATTAAACATCCAAGTAATACAAATATTTGTGATGACGGACAGAATGACTTCTTAGGGTAAAATTATGATATTCAAGGTTGAGAATCACCAAAAATTGATCTTGTTCAGGATATTTTGGTTAAAAACTAATGGGGCGTTAAAGTTCAAAACAATGATTCTACACGGGATGGCCTTTCTATAAGAGATTATGTATCTCAACCATTTATTCTAGGAAAACAAGTTACAAATATATTCTTTGTTGAGGACATGAAGGATTCGAAATGACAGTGTTTTGCATGGAAAACGACATATAGACATATAGTTGATGTTGAGGATGATGAATAACACAATCATTTTGATGACCCGATTCCACTACATCTCCCATTCTGTATATACGAAGACTTAAATCAGAAGATTGCATCGGTAACCTATGTCCGAAAGCATCAACTTTAACGGATCTTGATATTGAAATTAGGTGAACTTTAGTGGTAAAAAAGATACTTCAAATATAAAATCAAGCAAATGACGATGGCTAATAGATAAACCAATTTTATTGGTTTATATATGTAAACGGCCATGATATCAAAGTTATTGTGCAACTTTTTGCACGTATATAGTAAACCATTTGCTTATTTAGTTTTGTAAGGGTACAAGGATGCTCGAAATGTAAGAGCAATGGCCTTGAGAATTGTGGCATGCCGCATGTCTGGTCCAACATGTTCGTGGGATTTTGTTGCTTTGGACGGAAAATAATATAAAATCACATATTCAATTTAATACCAATAATTTTTAGCTCAAATAGCTAAGATGAGTTACCCAAAACATATTTATATGGTAAGATTTGAGTTCAACTATCACTCTAAGCAAAAATGCTTAAAGTTGAGCTAATGGTTTTCCAGTTGTGGGTTTCCTCCTTAAGAGGTTTGGGGTGCGGTCCCGGCTAAAAAACGAATAGGTGGACTGAACTAAGATAACATATATCCTGCGAAGCAATGTCATACATTTGCTGTTAAAAAATCAAAACGAAATTACATGAAATTGAGTGGATTTCGTATCCACTTGACCCAAGAAATAGTTAATTTTTTGTTCCTATTGACCAAGCACCAAAGGAGTAATTAATTATGGAGTCAAAAATGTAGCGTTCCTTTTTTTTCATGCCCCGAATCTGGGAACACTCAAAGTTGTTCATTCATAACATACAATATTGATAAACGTAACATTTGCAGTGGAATCATAATTTTACATGTAAAATAATAATACTTGTCTTATAACATCATTCTATTTCGTTTAAACATCATATGTGTATTAATATAAACATCCTTTTAAAATTTTGGAAGCTAGACTTGAATTATCACAGTAGCTTTTATATCCATGCATGTATCTCCTCAACACCATCAACTACCTGTCAACTATTATACATACAAAGTTAATAACGCTGAGTGGGTTCTAGTTTATAATAAATGTACTTTACGTTCTTTAAAACCTTTACAGTGTCATACGTGAGCACACATCAATGCATACATAATAATATGTTCATTTGATTATCTTTCGTCATTATTTCATTTCATTCATTCTTTAATCATTATCTTTCACTGTCATGAATCAATGTCATGTGTTAGACCATTAATATTATGCACGAAGCTGGTACAGTGCCGAGCCTTATAAATAAACCCCAAACATTATGCACGAAGCTGACAACAGTACCGAGGTCAAGCGATACGGATCCCTTTTCATTCATGGTCAATCTCAAGGATTAGACCCCTATTTGCATCCTCATGGGCTAGCTAAGGCATACATCATTTGGGCTAACAATAACATAGTTATGCACCTCCATTCATTTTGCTTGCAAGGCTTTCATTCATTGATTATGTTTCGCTTTTCATTAGCTTTATCTTTCCTTTTCATTACAAAATACTTTACTTATAATAACGCTTAAACATACCAAGTAAAGTTTACCATAAAACCTTTATCATCATGAAAACAACTAAAAACATATTAAGCAACACATTTCACACAGCATATCACGCGAGAATCCAGCTCCACGCGAAAAAATTATCACGGGAGAAAACTCCTAAGAACGCGAGGACATCACAGTAAGCAAGCAATCATATCGCGCAACAACAACATGTCGCGTGAGAATATCATCCAAATTAGACCCTTGCACACCAAGTTTCCTATTTCGCGTGAGAACACTTATCAGGCTAAAATTTTAGGGTTTTCATGGAAGAACTTCGCATCTCAACTATTCATCAACTTAACCTTGACTAATCCACCCACAATGTAACCATTTTAATCGGGATCATCATATTAAGCATTTATAAACATAGTAGTATGCATAGCAGCCCAAAACATGTAAAAACTCGTATAAATAAGGGCTAGAACACATGTTTGAAGATTACGACCCAAAACACACTTCCATGAGAGCTTCTCGATCAAAAAACTACATAATCATGCACTAATTTCATTAGAAACCATTCATTAATGCATAGATACATCTTAGAAAGTAGAATACATACCTTAATCACAAGTTCTCGCCTCTATCCCTCTAGAACACAACAGTGGTTGTTGTTGCGTGAAGGTAGGGGAAAATGTATGCCCTTACCTATCTATAGGGTTTTCCAAACCTTTCGCGCGAATACTATGACTCGCACGAGAACTAGGATGTATGTGAGAACTTCTGATTTTCTTTGATTATTTGAAACTTTCGGGGTGTTACAAAGACCATCTAGTTTCTGAATCACAACCACACCCACCAAGTGGTTAGAATAATCCCGTGAATAATCTTCCTTTTTTGATGTTGGACCAGGGGAGGCCCTGCAGGGGTGTCGGGCGTTCGATGGCACATGGCCCATTTTGCTTAGGGGCCAAAATTTTAAAAAATTTATATCACTAATTTATATATATATATAATGGTTTTGAAAAAATCTACAAACACTAACATGTCTTAAGTCAATTTTATAATTATAGTCCATCTAAAACTCATTTAATCCAAACAATATTCTAAACTATTAAATAAACAAAAAACTGAATTTGCGACTAAAATCCAAACTCGAGTTGCGGCAGTCGACAAAAAGGTTAAAGGTATTATGAGAGTTGATAATGAGAAGTGCAAACCCAGATTGCTAATTTTTTTATGGATTGATTTATGACTTTGATTTATATGACGTGAGAAGTCAATATTTATAAATTTGATTTTTAATATATGGTCTTTATGGATTAACTTATTTTTTTATGCTTTGATTTTGAATATGCTTTTTTATTTATGATTTGATTTTAACTGCACTTACAACTTGTTTTTGAGGCTAATGTTGATGAGAGACATGTCAAAATTTATCTTTTTTATTTATATAAGTTTATTTTTTAATTTCCATTTTTACATTGCTTTCAAAAATCTTATAAGTGACTCACGATTCGTTAATTATGTAAACTAAGTGATTTTGATACTACAATTTTGATTTATTTATTCTTATAACAATTATTATCAAACTAATTAATTTTTTTAACATATATAAATTATTTTTTTGAGGGCCCATTTTTACGACTCGCACACGACACTTGAAAATTCAGGAATGGCCTTGTGTTGGACACCTATAGCGAACCGAACCAACCCAATATACCAATAGGAGACATATCTGAAATGGACGGAAGATCCAACCATTTAACAATAGAATTTCATGTTCTAGTCGCAATCTCACAACTCCAAATAAGTGATCCAAAGATTCTTTAACCCAGCATACCAATAGATTTTGTTGCCTATTACAGAGACGAGTCTTGCTGTATAAATTCAATCACTCTTATACCAGCAACAAAACCACTCAAATTTTCAATTTCAGTCTTATAAAAAATCTTTTTTTATAAATGTTTATTTTTCTAAGAATTAAGTACCTAAACTGAAGATAAATACAACTTGTTAACTGTTTAGTAATTTATTAACTTTAAATAGCAGGTAATGGTAAAATAGAAATAAAATAATTAATAATAAATAAATTTTATAATTGTTTGTATTTATGACATCTTATGTGTCATGCTACTTAAATCTCTTGATACAAAAAGGTTGTATGATATAACACCTATAAGCTTTACATGATTTGAAATTATAATTACTTCATAATTTATATTATGTGAATAGAAGATTTATTTATAAGAAAATTAATAGATGAAGTAATTTTCGTTTATCACACCTCAATATGTTCATAAAGTAATAATATTATGAAAAAGTATGAGAGGTTTAAAAAGTCCTAGGAAATAATAAAAAACCATGAAACTTTATGGTTTTACTCCATCCCTTAAAAAAGCATGACATATAATGATATTATAAATGTCATGATTACAGACATAACTAAAGAAATCGTAATGATGTCCACCATAAGTGGCAAACAAAATAAGTGATTATATGTGAAAAGGATAATGGTATTATCCATGATAGTATGAGATAATAATATGTTGTTGTCTTGTATTTTCTATAAGCATTGTATAAGCATAAGTATAAATAAAGCATATATGATCATTACTAGGATCATGATTAATTAATTGGCATAATCGATTAGACCACATCGAGTCAATGATGATGTAATGTATTGAAGAACCAAAGACTCTTCTTAATAAATAAACAAGCAATGTTTGCTCTTAAAAGGAATTATACATTTATCAATTAAAGTAGAAAGTGAATCCCTAAATTATGAAAGCGATAAAGGATACACATATCCTAACGTATATACCATTTAGAGATTTAAATCAATGCATAGTCTAAATAGTTATGAAATTCACAACTTGAAGTTGTATATGTTGTGGTTTAACTAATGAGGTAGCAAGCATATTATTACAGATTATCATATTATTATTGGTAAATACAGTGAGTTTAATTCTTAAGATACCAATGATTATCAGAACAAGTGTTAAACTTCTTAATTTTTAAGTTCTTGCACAAATTGCTTTTGTTGAGATGACCATTCACAATTAATTGCAAAGCCATGATCATGAAAGCAGATATTCATATTTGTGAACATGTTATTTTACATGCAAAAACATTAATTCACATCAAGCTAAAAAGTTATAATACATTTCTCCCCGTTATAGTTGGTTTTTGGTCAGGAAAAAATATTTCTCATTTAATGTTATTGTTGTGTGGTATAGATTGCAATTGGTTCACCACAATACACAAAGATGGAGCTTTAATGTAAGTTGGAACTATATCATAGGGGAGAGTCATTATTGATAGATTGCAATTGGGAGACCATTTAACGTTAGCAAAGTCATTACTGATAGATATGTCTACGGCTTAATTTATCGATTTTTATTTTCATGACTCAATATTCCCAACATTAGGGGGAGATAAAAAGCAGTTGGTAAGTGAAATGAGTTAAAATGAATTATCGTTTTCTCACATTGATCGTCGAGTTAAATTTTTTGAACTAGAAGTTCAAGGGATAATTCATTTAGAAATTAAAGAATCAATTACTGACCTTAAAATAATGACTAAGTCACATATATCAACTGCTAATCCTTCGATTAAAGTTAGTGTCCTAAAACGACAACTACATATTAGCAAAGAGTCTATGGCACATGTAAATTATGATAGACTAGTCGATTCCAAGAATAAAATCCTCGGAAAATGAGCAAGTATTGAGGTGGTCAACTCAAGGTATAATATAAGGGTCTCCTATGGAGACAACAGACATGATGGTTCTGGATGAACCTCAAATATACGAAAATAAAGAGATCTCAATAAAAATATTGCGTCTACAATACATGGAATCGAAACAAAATTGACGTCGATAATATTTTATATGTAGCGCTTGAAATGATGAAAATATGAGTATCAATAACTAAATTTTGCCTTTGAATAGAGATTTATAAATGAATGGCCAAAATAAACATACGAAATAAGACGGAGTTGAATTCTCTAATATGTTGTTATAAAAAAAAGGACTTTTGTGCCAATGAATTATGTAAAATAATAAAAGAAAGATGCAAAGAAAAATTGATGGTATAAGGAGTTTCGCAAATACTTATAATTTATTATGAGAAGACACATTATCCTGTGGTGGATGTAATAACATACCAATACCTCATTAGTCTGATTGTACATAAAGAGAATTGATATGTGTAGTGTCATGATTCACTCGACATTGAAACTTACATGAAATTACTTGAAACTCCATGAATGATTTAAACTGTTTTAGTCATGTAAAGTGAGTTTTCGAGAATACTATTATTGTTGTATACATATTCAGAACCGAATGCATTATGATTATTGTATATGTTATTACATTGAATATAACTTGAACTCCTTATGAGTTTTCAAAAGTAGTTGAGTCTTTATAAGGTAATTGGAAATATCTTAAAAATGTAAATCTTGTTCACCGATATATACATACAAATAAAATTATACATGTTAATAATGGTATTTCAATAAATCTATATACAAGAATGGTGCAACATTTATTTTGGAAATTTTTTTGATGAAACCTTTACATATGATACAAATATCATGTGTTAAAGGTGAAAAGTTTTATGTGTCAAAATTCTTGATGATTGTATTTAACGAGAATGAGTTATTGGATTTTAATAATTTCAACTTTTATTTATTTGGCTGGAATTAATTCAAACTCAAGAAATATTTAAAGACACTTCTAACTTTAAGCTTATTTTTCTCTAACGATTATTTACTAGCTGAGAGTTAAAACTGTTAGTTTTTTATTACATGGACTGCTTATGTGGCCAAAACACTAAGTAGAAAAGTTAAAATTTACCATCAGGTCGGTCAATCTGAAACTTATGCACCTTAAAACCCATCAATTTTCACCTCTTAATCTAAACTACTTGACTCGTTGGATGTAGACTTCAGGTGACGATGAATGTTAGACATCGAAAAACGAACCTGATGAGGCTGGGCGAATGCAGAGTTTTAAAATGGCTCAAAGTTGGCTCTGTTTCATCAAAAAAAGTAACGGAGGTTAACTCTCAATTAGTAAAGGATCGTTGGAGAAAAACAAGCTTAAAGATGAAAGTGTATGTAAACATTTCCTGAGTTAAGATTAGTTTCGACCAATAAATAAAAATTAGAATTATTAAAATTCAATTACCACGTACAAAGAACAATTACAGGAATACTAAGATTTAAATGTATTGCTAGTAGAAAAGAAAATGAGTGACTTATTGAAACAGTATTAAAGTTAGTTATTATCTTATGAATTTAAGTTTTTAACCTGGGTAAGTACTATAAATACTATAAATACTAACATAATTATAGTTTTTTTCTCATAAAAATCTCTATATAATTTTTTGTACATAAAAAACTAACATATTTTCTGTTTTGTCTCAAAAAAAACCCTCAATAATTTTTACACGTAAAAAACCAACATATTTTTCTATTTTTTTCACATAAAAAACCCTCAACAAAAAGTATGTTGGTTCTTTACGTGCAAAATATTTGAGAGTAAGTGCTAATAAGATTGGACCATAATAATAAGAAAAATAAAAAAATATATAATGTATTGTTGATGTGTCATGTGAGAAAATCTGAATTAAATAGGATGACTCTATGTGACCATACGGTAAAATAATCTAATTTAGAAAAAAGTTAACTAAATTTTTAACATTAGATAGTGGAAAAAGACGAAATCTTTGAGTTCAATATAGATGTTTAGTATAATTAGTTTGATGTTTTGAACTTAAGTACTAAAGGGGACCATGAGTAAACCAAGATGATAAGTACCGATAAACAATAATAGGAAAGCAACAATTGATAAGATTGGACCATACGCCAATTGTAAACCGGAAAGCAAACAAAAATTGGACCAATTTTTGTCAAAGTAAATCTTCAATAGCTACCACAAACAGCAAGTGTAAAGCTGGACCAAATTTAGGGAAAAAAACCAAAAACAAAAACAAAAACAAAACAAAAACACTAGAGAATATTGAATGCTAAATTATTAAATAGATAGTCGCAGCACCTAATTTATGGAGATGAAACTCTTCTTGCTAGTCATGGACACAACTGCGGTAACATATTAAACCAAGAATAGAGGTACACATCCGGACCGGTTTGTGTTCCGAACATGAAAATTAAATTGGGTTGGGTGAAATTAGTTTGGTTTTGTTGCGATCTGCTAGTTTGAAAGCGGTTTGGGTATATTAACTTGGATAAAGATTCTGAAACAAGTTTTTCTCAAGGTTACTATTTAAATCAGTATGACAATTACTATCATGAATATTCTCAATTAGTATACGTGGCCTGAGATGGTACCATTCTCAAGCTAATTGGAGGAGAATGACAGGTATTCTCACAATTACCCTCGGCCAGTATACAAGGACCCTCAGGCATATAATCAAGATAATCTTTATCTCCAACCAAGTTTTTCTCAAGATTACTATCAAAATCAATATGCATGTGACAGAGGTAATTGCTATGAAAGCTCAAAAATACCACTCGGGTCTAGTTAGACAATTTATCAATCCGATAATCTTGAGAAGATTCAATGACGAGTGCAGTTGTCTCAAATCAATCAAGCTTTGGCACAACAGCGCAACCTCATCATTCAAGACAATATTGTTTGGAGTTGTTGAGTTCCAAGTACGATCTTTTACAAAAGAAAATATAGAATAGTAGCTCAAGCTTATCAGTTATGGAAAAGTTTAAAGCATAATAAAGATGGATATCTTCACACATTGAGGAGGGGTTTGTGGAGACTAAACCACACCACTTCTCTCAATTGTTGAAGAATCAAAGGTTCTTCAACGAATCATATCTTCAAAGACAGAAGTAAAACCCAAACCCTAATGAAAATACATCAAACCATTCATTAGAAAATTAATATCAACACGTTCAAGTTTTAGTAGAGTTTATAAATTAAATTGAATACATTTGCATAATCCAAAACTCACGCCTGCACAAAAAAGTTTAATCAATAATAATATCAAAAAGTTGACTTACTATCACTATAAGAACTTTCACTAAAATTAATAACTTCCCTAATTGTCTTTGTGATCAAATTTGTGTGTTAAAACAAAATAGGCCTTCAAGAATAGCCAACACGTACTGCAGCCAAGCCCATATAACTTGGGCCAAAAAACTACCGCAGCCGACTTTTCTTGAATCAATATCTATACGTGGGCAACTGTTATGCGGCTGACTTTTAAGTTGTCATTTATGTGAATATTCATGTATCATATTGATTGTTATAATTATTCACCTTGTGGTGGACTTAGAGACTTTTTAGTGTTATTAAACCCGACCCTCTAACGGATCGGGTCCACTGGGTCGGGTCCGTACCCAGGTTTTATGCCCATCTCTAGAGCCCACCCTTGGAGGCCAGACCTTTGAAGATTAGTATTTTATCAAGCAGGTCAGTCCAGAAAAAAAGGGCCTGAATTGGGATTCACCCAAATTAGCATTGACTTGGGCTGATTTGGGCTCATAAATTATTTTTGCCATGTTCTCTTGGTCTTTAAAATATTATAATAAAACTAAATGTTCGGTTCATAGAATTCTTTAAAATTAAAATTAGAATTGAAAATTTTTTTTATTAAAATTTGTTTGGTTGCTTACCGAATTAGAATTGAAAATTTTTCTCATATTCATTGGAATTTAATTTCCATCCACTTACCCATAAAATGCTATACAATTCAATAAAATGTTCAAAATTAACATTTCAATTTCACTTAAAAATTTACCAGCCAAACACTTTATTAATTTTAACAAGATTTTATTTCAATTCTTATTCCAATTCAAATTTCAATTTCGTTCACAAAACATTATGCGAACCAAATAGCCTTTAACTATAAAAACAAATTCTGCTTGAGATTACCTTAAAAGGTTGATAAACATAATTATTGTGTTTATTCTTAACACCAACTCCTAAGAAGGATTGTAGGATTGACACATGTCATTCTATTGTTTTAAAGAAAATAACATTTTAGTCATTTTGTTAAATACGTCAACTTATTGTGTATTATATGTTTATTGTGTTAAATATCAGTTTATTATGTCATATATTTTACATCATTTGTTATATGTATTAATCATTGTGTTTTACGTTTTGTATCATCTTGTATTATTTTTGTCATTGTTTCTATAGATTATATAAACTTATTATCTATCACTGTGTTTTACAATTATAAACACATAATGTGTTACTTCCAGCAATGTATTTTTCAAAACCCATAATGTTAAAAATAATACTATGTGTTTTTTATCATTGTTTTTTATAAATTATATAAACTTATTGTTATCTATCATTGTGTTTTACAATTAAAAGTATACAATGATGTTACTTCACCAATATAGTTTTCAAAATTCATAGTATTCAAGATAACAAAATTACGATCAAAAAACACAACAAGACATTTTGTCATTGTTTTTAACGTATTAGATTAATTAGTTGTTAATTTATTACTATGTTTTACATATTACAGATATACAACAATGTTATTCCACCATTATATTTTCTTTTTAAATTCGTATTTTTAAAAAAATACAATAGTATTTAGAAAAAACACAACAACTAACAAAAAAGACATAATAAACTGCATTAGCACACAATGACGATATATGAGATTAAACACGTAAAAAAATATTATCTTTTTATATAACAATATTGTAATCGTTTTAAGGATACAAAAACACTCGTTCTCATGGTGTAATTTTTATAAAAAATAATGTTGTACATAAAAGTTATGAATGTTTAAAAAAATGGAAGAACTTGTAAAAAGTCAATAAAAGTTTTCTTTCTTAAATATTATTCTAACAAATTTTCCTTGCAATTTGATCTCAACCATTGATTAAGGAGATTAATTGTTGAGATTACTTATTACATTTTTTAGTTTTAATTACCTTTTTAGTTGAATCTTTCTCATATTTAAATTGTTATAGCTACAAACCGTGAAACAATAGACGATGGTCTCTTTTGATGAAACCCAAGTTTGATCTTGATCAATGGAGTAATTTAAAAATGATATAGTTTAGAGGTAATATAGGTTTGCCATTCAAAAAGCGAAACTCACCACTCAAGGTCGTAATTTAAAGTTTTGGTTCAAGATTAGCTTGCTTCATATAAGGAGACTACACAAGACACTAACAATCTAACATACGCTTTTAGTGGTAAAACCAAAATAGTTTGATAGGAGAATCATCATAAAGCTTCCTTCTCTACTCGAACTCATATTTTTATAAGAGTTTTGATCAATTCAAGTGAACTCATATCTTTCATAGAACATTCGAATATTTGTATAGATAGAGCATTTTGTATCGAGTACTAATACTGTACTGGTACGGATACCGATATTGACAGAACAAAAACGGTACCGCTACCGGTAGCAACATTCGGTTTTGCCTAATTTCAGTATTAGTACTAGGCAATACCAGTACTGCTAAAAACCAAGAAATACTAATTAGGTTCCAAGTACCAAAAAGTAGCTTTTTACCATCTTTTACAATTTTTAGAACATTTTGAATGTTTTATGTTCAAACTTCAAGGTTACGAACGTTTTTACAAGTTTGAATTTTTTGGTATTATAATTCTTAAATCGGTATTCTAAAATTATTTGACAGCTTATTTTTTAGCAAAATAAAATAAAGAAATACTAAAACGGTATTAAATCGGTAAAATACCGAAACACTGATATCAATACCGGCACCAAACTGATAAATTCGAAATGATATTCGGTACTAACTTCTCGTCAATTACAGTATCGGGTGTTTCAATACCGGTACATATCAAAGTTAAATATTTTGACATAATCTTTCATTCTAGATCATGAAGCTTCTAGTAACTCGTATATTTATTTGCTCGTTTACTTTATTCGGTGCGCTCCTTCATTCTTTGACATGAAGGTTTATACATGATTTTGACGTCAAATCTTAAAGTTCGAGATATATCTCTTATTAACTTCTTGATTTTTAACATACTCTCTCGATATTTTAATTACCAGCTGTTAATTAAATCCAAAATCACTACAATTTGTGAAGCACCATTCAAATTTTGAATGTAATTAGTTTATTACTAGCCAATGTAATAAATTTTATTTTACTTTTTAGATTCTTTTAGTTACTTGTTAATATATTTTACTTTCTAGTTATTTGAATAATTAAGGGTTATTGGATTTTAATAATTCCAACTTTTATTTATTGATCGGGATTAATCCCAACTTAGCAGATATTTACAAACACTCTCAACTTTGAGCTTATTTTCCCCCAACGATTTTTTACTAACTGAGAGTTAATCTCGATTAGTTTTTTTTTATGGACTTGACAGTTGATTTCAACTTTCTGCTTAGTGTTTTGACCATATAAGTAATCCACGTCATCAAAAAATTAACGGTGTTAACTCTCAATTAGTAAGAGATCGTTGGAGGAAAATAAGCTCAAAGTTGGGAGTGTCTGTAAGCATTTCCTAAGTTGGGATTAATCTCGTCTAATAAATAAAAGTTAAGTTTATTAAAATCCAATAACCTAAAAACTTGATTACCTATAAAAATATTTTATTGCCCACTAGGCGGAGGCTCTTGCCTCTTAGATAGAAGATCCAACGTTCAAATCAGGACATAAGTAAAATAGATTAGAGTATTTTAAAAGTAGAAGTATTGTTAAAAACCAATGATCCTTAGCTCAAGTGTTTGAGGCGATATACCCTAAGGTAACGTTTGGTACGCATGAATAATGGGTGGAATGAAATGAACCGTTGAGGATGAATGAATAAAGACATGTTTGGTTAGTAAATGTAATGGAATGAACCATTACATAATTGATTACATTCCCTCAAATTCATTCGATCAATTCCCCTCTTCTTTTTTTTTTTCATTCCATCTCTTCTTCCATTATTAGTCACCAACATCACCCACTCACCCACCACAACAACGACCACCGGCCACCAATATCGTTCGTCGCCGGCAACTACCACAAATGGCCACCACTGGCCACCATCGACCACCATCACTACGGCCAACCACCGACCGCGACCATGGCCAACCACCAGCCCCTGCCGCCGCCAAACAGTAACCACCAGCGGCGCCGCCCATCACGGGCCATCACCACCCCCGCCCCCAACCACCGACCACCAGCGGCGTCGCCCATCACCGGTCACCAGCATCGCCAGTCACCACCGCTACCAGTAACAACCGCCGCCGGAAACCATCGGTCGCCGCAGCAGCCGGAAACCACCACCAGCAGCTACCGCCGCAGGAAACCACCTCTGACATCCTCCGCCGCTTGGAAACCAGCACCGGCCATCGCCGCCGGAAACCACCACAGCCCACTGTTGCTGTCGTCAAACAGGCCACGTGGATTGGCCAGGGTCTTCTTCGGCTAAGGAGACCTCGATCCCGAAGCCTTCGAAGTATCTTTTTGATAGGCGCCTCTTTTTGTATGGAGAATTCGCTTCTAGTAGATCTCGTCCAGTCTCCCTCTCTTTCCCGTGCCGCTATCACCACCCGCCATCACCACCATAAATACTTTTACATTTCATTCCTTCATTTTTTCATACCTAACAAACAATATAAATTAATAATTTATTTATTCTTAAATGGTAAACAAACGTGACAATGAAATGTAATGATTTATTTCATTCTCTCATCCATTACATTCCCTCATTCATTCCATTCATTCGTTCATTTCATTACCTCATACCAAACAAACCCTAAGACTTCATTAAAGCAGAGAGATATGTTATGTTCAAGTCTCATTTGTAATAAAAAAAAAGAGGTTTCAGGTTGGGTTAGGAGGTTTTCTCTCACCTATGGTGAGTTTCCTCCTAATAGTGGTATCGGGTTGCGTACTCGAGTAATGTAGATAATTGATCAGTGACTAGTGGCTTGTTAATGGTCCAATTAACCATTCAAAATAAAAGTATCGTTAAAAAACCTCTAAAAACGATATAATAATAATAATCATAAATAACCATTAAAGCTAATTAACTGTTTATCAGTTACATAAATTAATTAAGACGTGATGAGAATGTAAATAAAATCACATATTAAGTTTAATGTTATTAAACTAAAAAGTGTTTATTTAGTATTAGTAATTAATTAGTGTACAGTCACGTATACTTATTAACATTATTATATATTCATTACTATAATATAATGGTAGACTTATTATAGTTATTTATTAGTAGGATACTTATAACTTATTTATTTTTTAGTATTTTATTATAGTTACTTGAATTTCAAATTGTCATTATAAAGTTTATTTGATGACGATATATCCTTTTATATTATGTTAATATTGAGGAAGGATCAGAAACAAACTACTCTCATCTAAAAATCATAAAAACCAACACATTAATGCCACATGTTATATATATATTTTTATCTTTATTTTTATATATAATAAAAGAAAGGGTTTAAGCCATGTGTCATCATGTTAAACCATCAGAGTACATGTGGCATAATTTTAGGCATATAATGTCACGTGTCAAGCTATTACACAAACTCCCGTGTTATGTAAAAAAAATACGCAGACTTTTGTGACCCACCCGTTTTCAATTCGGGTTGCCATATAACCCTCATTGCATTCTTCTCCAAACCCTATTTCTGCCTCATCGTCTTTTCCATCCGGTGAATGCTTTGACACCAAGAAAGCATCCGATATCATGATGCCAAATCCTTTGAAGTATGTTCTTCAATCAGGTTTGTTTGACGTTATTGATTCTCAATCTTCGATTTTTATTCACAATCTGCGATTTCTACGATTATTCATGCCAAGAGTTTTAATACGGTCTCTGCATACGTTCTTTGTGATCTTAGTGTAAATCAACAAATATTGTTAGAAAACATTATCCATTCTTACTCCACATACTATTGATGTTGATTGTTAGTTTGTTTTTTTTCTTAGTTTCATTTCATCCTGAAATTAGGGATTTTGTGCAATTTTACAGGTGAATGTTGCTGTCTTTAAATGCGTCACCGTTATTTACGTGAGTGTGCTGCAAATTTACTTTTATGGTCTGCATTGTGGTGGATTTAATAACATTTTGAGGCTTTTTGTGATAGGATTTTCAAAATGTTCGAGGATTTTTTGGGTTTATGATTTATTTGATACTTTTGCTTTTTGTCTTCAATTCATTTACCAACTGTTTTGTCATATGTATTAAGTTTTATGTAGTAAAAAAATTTTTTGGGTCTCCTTTTGTATGATTAGAAGATATCTAATTGGTTAATTTATTTATTATTTATTATTTAAATCAATAGAAGATATCTAATTTATCTATTGTACCTTCAACCAGATATCTAATTGACGATAACATCCTTATGTAATTCTTTAAAGATCTAATTTTTTGTCACTTATCTGATGTATTGGTGATAACATCCGTATGTAATTCTTTAAAGATCTAACATCCTAATGAATTGTTTAAAGATCTAAGTAATTCAAACATATGCAATTTATGGTATGTGATTACCTTCATCGATTTAGAATATTACCTTTGATATACTGAATCAATTTATACCCTTATTTACACAATTACTCAAGACCTTCAAGAAATATAAGAATGTCTTTAAGCAGTCATTAAGTAAATATTATACATGTCTATGAATGCCAAACATGTGCTCTTTCACTTCTCTACACGGACATGAACTATTATCTTTCACCTCAGGTATGACTTTAGTTTGATGTTTCACTCTATGTTTAGGAACTCTAAAGGTTGTAAAAAAATCCATTGATTAATAAAACTAAGTTTTGTACGTTGTATAAACCAATAATAGTCTTAACAATCCATAATATGGACATTATGGGAAATGCATGTATTCTCTTTGTTATTGCTATGATTGGTTTTGTATTGTGCCTTTTTTTCATATGCAATGGCAAGTAAAAGAACATTTTTTATCTTTTTGCAGATATTTCAATGGTATGCCATCATGTGAACCCTAAAAGTATAGATTAGAAGTTAGTGGTACATTGATAAAATGTAAAATTTACATATTGTTTTTTTTTTTTGTAATAGAAGGATATGTTGTTACTCCTATCACGGGTTTCACTCAAAGAAGATCCTGCCAGCTCCAGCTTCTTTTGGGTGTGATCATTTTGGAAACACATTCAGCACATTGATTGCTGGAGCATTTGCTTTCCCTGCTGCAAGTTTTCACCTTTTTTATCTATTATTATCTGAACAACCCAATGTAAGAATTTGTTTGGACTTTGTGCATTAGGATTTAACTTATCTTATTGTGAAATCTTTTAATTTGTTTCTTTTCAATTTCTTAACACCATACATGCTTGAAGACCAAAATGCACAAGCACAAAGATATTAGATTCTCTTCAAAAATTTTATTATTGATAATTAGAAAGCATGAGTCATTCTTGCCATTTTCAGCAAAAATCAGTTTTTCTGCATGATTTTGCCTTTAGTTTAATAACCAAATGTTACTGTGGATCCCTTTATTTTCTTGTGCAGATGGAGCTCACATTCATTGTTATAAAGCTATGTAAGAGCAGCATGATTGTCCAGCAATTGTTGCATGTAATCGTTTAGGTGTAAGTTGTGAATATGGATAAAAAGAGTTTAGAAGACAGATACATTGGTAGCAAGTAACCATGTATATTGATTTAAATTCTTTCATAAAATCTCACTGTGTGAAGTAAATTTAATTACAACAACTAATGACTTGATAGTTTTGCCATTTATAATTCACTGTGCATTTGATTTAAATTTCATTGTTGTACTATATGGGCATATTGTAGATGGCAATTAATCTTTACACCGGTCATCTTATATGGTGGGCATATTGTAGATGACACTTAATTATTACATTGGTCACCTTATATGGTAGGCGTATTCTAGATGACACTTGATTATTACACCGATCACCTAAGTTATCTTAACTTTTATAAAAGAGCAACCATTTATTTTGTTCATATTGCGTTTCATATGAAGAAGATAAACATCATGTTGCTTTGCCGAATGGTAGGTTCTCCTAACAAGCTACCTTTGTTAGAAACAAGACCATTTTTAAAAACATAACTGTAATGAAATAAATTTGAAAACACCACATATTTTGTCTTGCAAAGATAAAGAATTGAAGACGAAAGACACTTGAGATTTGAAATTTTGTATAAGATTGTAGCAAATCGACAATTAGCATGACCTTAACATTAGAAAAGTTTTTGATAATATAATTGTTTTCATCAATTGATTGATTACCTTGGACGGAATGGAGGATGCAATTGGTGTTAGGTGACATGTTGGTCGGCAAGCTAAGGTATATCTCTCTACATTTGGTATTTAACAGGTAATGACAATAAGTTTATTTAAAGTGGGTTATTATGTCGAATGTATTTCAAGGTTGAGTATTATTGAATTTTTGTAGTATACGATTCAAAGTTTGAATGGAATTGAACATGGTGGTTTGATCAATCATATCTTAGTGTTAAAAATCGATTTTCCAGTCAAGCTTCTCAGAAACATTAACAAAGCAGTGGGTTATGTAATAAAAGTCGACTACAAGTGATATAATTAAGAAATAGTGCTACAGAGTCGAGATTATGTAACTTTTGAAACTCGACTACAAGTGATATAAACTCAACTA
This sequence comes from Flaveria sonorensis, assembly GCA_025506505.1. NCBI lineage: Eukaryota > Viridiplantae > Streptophyta > Magnoliopsida > Asterales > Asteraceae > Flaveria > Flaveria sonorensis. Next base: position 54,363,142 of record CM046432.1, on the reverse strand, counting down.
CACATGCTTATCTATTATATGGAATAGTTACTACTTATTGTTTATAATTGTACGTATTTTAAAATTAATATTTTCAACCCTTGTATCACACGGGTGGTTAGGCTAGTTAATCATATTTCAAAAGCATTTTGATCATACATTAACTTGGTTGTTATGAAAACTCTTATTTTCATTCATTTAATTATTCAAACTTAAACAACATTGATTTAATTTCTTTTATTCTCTTATTTTATTATATTACAAGCAATATATTTATGAACTTCAAGTATACGTAAAATTTAATTTCAAAAGCAACTGAAGATATGATAATGGGTGATTTTGTGTACAAAAGCTTACTTGGTATTTGCTTACTTGAACTTCCAAAGGTCAGGTCATGATTTTAAGTTTTGTTTTTATCTTTTCGCACAATTATGTATTGTTTGATTTTAATTATTTTTATATAATCATGATTTAAAGTCTTGTCTTATCGCACTATAAATATTGTAGGTGTTATCTTTAGTTATATGTGCTATCTTTGATTTTAATTTTTTTAAGTTTTATGTTTGAGTTATATGAGTTATATTCAATTAGTTATGTGTTATATTTAATTTTTTAGTTATACGTATTATGTTATATGTGTTATCTTTTAGTTTTATGTGCTATATTCACTAAGTTATTTTTTTAACTTTTTAAAAACTATACAATGTGATAATGTGCTATTATATGTGTATTATATAGATAAATGTGTTATTATAAGTATAATACTAACTTAGAATATAGTAGCATATTGTTATAAAAATAAAACATTAGGTCCATTTTAGTAAGTGTTAATTTGACACTTTATAAGTGTTGTTTGGCTTGATAAGTGCTATTTTTATTTTATTAACTATTGTTTTGACATTATGTGATGCTATTTTTAAAAATCTTCTTTCAAATGTTCTTTTTAACTTGTTCATCAATAGTTTTTATAAAAGACAATAATAACACAGTCTAAATTGTATAATAGCATATTTGTATTGAAGTGCTACTTTTTTATATTAAGTTTTATTTGGTGTTCTTAAGTGTTATTTTTAAAACTATAAAGTGTTATTCATTAAGTGTAAATTTATTATGTGCTACTTACGAAACTTTATAAAAAGATGTTATTATATTTTTTTTCAAAATATAGCAATATTATACACATAAAGAAGAGATCCTAAGAAAACCACAATGTTATATGAAAACTAAAGAAAACTAATTAAATCAGTCACATAACTTATAAATTTTTTATCACTACCTTTTATATTTGTGTGTGTATATATAAATAAGGGTATGGATAAAATGAAAAACCATAGCATTGTTTTACATATATGTCACATATAGATTACATATACGTAACCATTTTTCATTCGACATTATGTTACGTACGTAAGGCTCTTCATTCTCGTATTTATGTTCAAAATATATGTAACAAATACTTAAATATTTTTTTAACAATTAAAATAACATAACATTTATGAATTATGTTATTAGTTTCCGTGATTTTCTTTGGTTTTCACATAATTATTGGTTTTTTCAGGAACCATCTCCTACACACATATTAAAAATAAAAAATGCTTAATTTTATAATATAATTTTTTTAAAAATAATAAAGTGTATAAAAGTTATTATATTTTAAAAAAGTCGGTGAAATTAGTATTTATTGAAAAAAGTCAAAGTAAATGGTTATTTTCTTTTTTTGTGAAAACTGACGGGAATGTGAGATTTTTCAATAATTAAATAAATTAATTACAAAATTACCCTTGTATCTCATTAATTGTTAATGAAATTGTTAAGTATTGAGGTGTAATCAATCATAGCTCCATGTTCAATAAATCAATGATCAAGATATGTTCTCGCTATTTTTAGGTAGTACTATGTATCGGAACCATCTATAAACGACAACATCGGCGACCTCTTGCGGGGATAAACTGCTGGAAACACCCACCTCCATGACCTTTTCCCTCTTTAAAATCCCCAAACACACAAACATCATTTGATATAAAAAAATGATCAGATGAAAATAAAACTTGTACCATCATTCTTAACAGGCTTGTAAAATAAAAATAAATGTTCATTCACCGGTGGGTTAATATATATGTAAATATTAACGAAGATGGTTCCGATGCAAACATAACGCTACCTCAATAAATCAAGGTAGCACTATGTTTGTATCGGAACCATCTGCGTTAATATTTACATATATATTAACCCACCGGTGAATGAATGTTTATTTTTATTTTACAAGCCTTTTAAGCATGATAGTACAAGTTTTTTTTCATCTGGTCACTTTTTTATATCAAATGATGTTTGTGTGTTTGGGGATTTTAAAGAGGGAAAGGGTCATGGAGGTGGGTGTTTCCAGCAGTTTATCCCCGGAAGAGGTCGCCGATGTTGTCGTTTATGGTACCTTCTGCTTTCTGGGTGATGTCGGAGCAGATCGATGTGTTGTTGAACCGGGCAACCCTTCTCCCGGTTTCGCTTTCGACCCTTTGTTGGTTGCCGACTTCTGATGATTTTGGTGTTTCAAGTTTAAATTTTGGGCTTATTGCTTTGGTGGACGCCAATCTTCGATCTTTGTGTGGTCCGGTCGATGACGATGACACAAATCTGAGACCACTCAATGTAAGGTTTTGTATCTGATTTGACTATTCTTGTTGGTTGATGGTCGCTCATGTTTGCTTTGACATAACCCAGTGTCAATGACGATGAACTGCCTCATTCAAAACCTATTGTCGTTTAGTGTATCATTGTTTTAATGTTTGGATGTCGATGATGACAAGTTGTTGCTTATTTTAGATGAAGATGTTCCATTGGGTATGTTGTTGTTTCAGTGTTTACGTGATGGGTTGTGATGACATGACCGGAGTAGTGTCGGTTTTCTGGGTGTGGCTGCCATTTATGGTTAGCAGCCACAACCGAACATAAGTTCTAATCCCTGTTGATGTTGTTATTGTGATGTCCATCACACACGCAACACGCGTGTCCGGAACACTCTAGTTATACTATATATGAATGAAAGGAATAGTATTAGTTGTTATTATATTTTACTTTCTAGTTACTTATTATATTTTAGGTACTGCTCCTTAATGTGTGTCCAGGTTTTAGAAAAAGTTGTACAAGTGAACTATGCATGTTGTTCCTTTTTATATTGTGTTGCTGCCTTTCTTTCTTTCTTCTAGACAGATGGGCAGGTTGTGAGGGTACACACAGAGATGTAGACGGTGGGCGAGCCGCCTCCTGTGTCTAGTGAAGGCAATCTCGTTCCTGCTATCTCAGATGCCGTGCGTTTTTGTCGTCTATGATTTGCAGAGGGTAACGTAGAGCTGGACGCCAGCGGTGGCCGTTTTCGACCGCCTTTGGTGGCGTCTGTGTTGCAGCGGTCTATGTAGTGTTTTTGTTTTTGCAAGGGATTGTAGCGGTCACGCCCAGCCAAGGCGGAATTGCGAGGCGTAACTCATTGACGTCAAACGCATATGATCATTGCAAACACAAACATACAATTGGATATTTTAGAGTATTACATCTCAAAGTCAAATATTTAACTAGCAAATTGTTTATCAAAATATATTCTTAAGAATTCACCCATATGACTTAAACGTAACGAGTTATACAAGTAAAATCTCTCAAAAATGTATCCAGGTTTACATGAATGTTTCCCAATGTTGATTACCCTTTGAAGTCGTGCTTTTATTTCCTAAAAAACATGCTTGAAAATGTCAATGTTGGTGAGTTTACTGGTTTAATGAATACAAGTTAGCAAAATCTCTGCATAAAAACGATTATACGTATACGATAAACAAAACAAGTAATGGTTGACCCTTCGTAAGTTAGCAAGAAATACGAAAATTATGATATGCATGCGGCATAACCAAACCAAAGCACAAGTGATTTGCCGCTCACTTGTGCCTTACAAGCTAAAGAGTGAACACTATACAATCATTCAACCATACGAATCGGCTGTTAAAGCGACTAACAATGATAGGGAGTGTCAGTCCTATCAACCGTATTTTCCTCTCCAACTTGTCACTTTTGTAGGATATCCTATCAAAATTCTCACCCATAATTAACCATCCCACGCCCCAACCTAAACTGCCCACTATATCATCCATTCCATGCAACATTTGAATGGATACTAGTGTTACCTCCACTTCATTGTTACACCCCCTCTCGATCCTCTTCCACAACTTACTAACACAACACCTAATGATCCTATCTCCCCATCCACGGTCAAATCACCACCAAAACCATCTCATTACCTACTTCTACAACAGTTTACCCCTTGAACCACATTCACCCCAAGCTACCCTAACTTCTTCCCAATCCCCAACCTCCCTGGTTCCCACTGTTTCAACACACCACATGATTACTCGTGCTAAATCCAGGATTATTAAGCCTCGACATGTGGTTGACCTGTCTTAATTAAATCAAAATCGGTCGCATACAGCTATATTAGCTTCTATTCATCCTAAAACATTCAAGTCGGCCCCAAGGACCCTAAATGGGATGACGCAATGCATTGTGAACTTGATGCTTTGAACAAAATCACGTGGTCCCTTTTTCCTGGAACATTCAATCGACAAATTTTCGGTTCCAAATGGCTTTTTTCGTACCAATTTTCACTCGGACAGGCCTATTGATCGTTTTATAGCTAGGCTTGTTGCTCAAGGGTTTAGTCAAATAGCGGGCGTTGACTATTTAGCCCGGTTGTTAAAGCCTTGACATTTTGAGTCATTCTTCTCTTAGCAGTCCAAAAATCATTGGAAGTTGCATTAACTAGATATAAATAATGTCTTCCTGCATGGCCATCTTGATGAGTGTGTGTATATGGAACAACCACTGGTGTTTATTACCCAAAATTCCCTAATCATGTTAACAAGTTAAACAAAGCTATTTATGGTCTTAAACAAGCATCTCGTGCATGGTTCTATCGTTTAAGCACATTTCTCTTTGCCAACGGGTTTACCGGCAGCCGGGGTGACACGTCTCCATTTGTGTTCAAAAGTGATTCTTGTGATATGTATTTATTGGTATACCTTGATGATTTACTTTTGACAGACAATAAAAAAACTGTCCTCCCAACATTCATTGATCGCTTAACAAAGAGTTTGTAATTAAAGACTAGGCGAACTAAATTATTTTCTTAGGCTTGAGGTCATTGATTCTACCGATAGTTTTTCCTCAACTAATCAAAATATGTTACGGAAATTATTGAATGAATGAAATTGTTGAATGCCAAACATATGTCTACCCTGCTTTCCACAAATATTTCTCTTACTAAAGATGGTGAACCTTACTCGAACCCCACTCATTATCGATCCCTAGTTGGGGCGTAGCATTACTTGACAATTACTCATCCCGGCATCTCCTATGTCGTAAACTAAGTTAATTCTTAAGTGCTCCAACAATCGGCCACTATCAACAGGTTAAACGCATTATTTGTTATATCAAAGGTACCTTCGCGGATGGTTTAACCTTTAGCAAACAGACTAAGTCTTCCTTACTTTGGGCTTGTTGCTTAGAGACACATCGTTCAACGTGTAGTTACTCAATTATTTTAAGGGGAATCTAGTTTCTTGGAGTGCAAAGATAAAGCAAACGATCACTCACTCCGGTTGTAAAGTAGAATATCTAACCATGGCTAACACTGTTGCTGAATTAATTTAGTTAACCCATCTTTTACAAGAACTACAAGCTTTACCTCTGGATTGTCCCAGCCATCCTATGTGATAATCATATTGTCATTTTTCTCACTCACAACCCCATTTCACAATAACAGGTAAAGCACATCGAATTGGATTACCACTTTATCGAGAGTAGTTTCTTTGGATAAACTACACGTACACTAGATTTATTCCAACCAAGCTACAAGTTGTGGGCATCTTCACCACGTCTTGTTCCGTCGCAGTCTCGCTTGAGGGTGGATGTTAATGTGCCACCTTTGTAATATTTACACTTACTAATTCTTCATGTACCATCATTTTGTAATTTAGTCATGTATATAGACTCTACACTAATTGATGGAGCATTGACATTTCAATCCACAAGATATACGGTTCTCTGCGACCATTTTAAATGTTAACCATAAAACCATCGATCAGGCAATTCTAATATAGAAAAACATGAATACTTGTTAGTTTAGTCAACAAGATTCTTTAATATAATTAAAATTAGTCTGAAATATTTTAATTATATACACTCAAACCATAAAATTATTAAATAAGAGACTAGCTCACCTGGTAGAGTCTTTGCCTCGTAAAAGAAAGATTTTGTATCCAAATCCAAACATTATGCAATTTGAAGTAATTTAATAATAGGAGTTTGGAGTAATTTAATAATAGGAGTAACATAGATTTACCATTAAAAAAATTAAATAATAAATAAAATAAAATTTTAAGTTCTAATACAAATTGGGATGATTTTGTTATAGAAAATTTTGATGTTATTTTAGAAAACTAGGAGTAACAGCCTCGCGCGTTGCGTGAGTGTTAAATCACAAAAAAAAAAAAAAAAAAACGTAGTAGTTTCAACTCTAGGTTCAAATCCTCCTTCTCGTTGTAGTTGCAAACTTAACATGGTTGTCTCGCCAATATAATGATTTTTTCCCCCAAAATCATCACAGCCATCCTATTTGAAACCATAAACCAAGAAAATCAAAACATAACAAAACCTAGTGCTTGTTTCACTTGCTATTTAAAAATATAGGATAAATATAAGAAGACGATGTAACATTGCTTTGACTCGGACCCGGTCATCATCACAGGCTGCAAACCATTAACACGTGGTCGCCACGCCAGAATAACAACCTGTTTTTGATGAGATCATCATAGCCAGTGAACCACCCGACATAAACCAACAATGTGTGATCCCACAAATCGAAGCCAACACTAAACATCACAACCATGGACATAGATTTGGCTCAGACCAAGCCGTCGCCTCTAGCTGCAGTGGCGGATCTAGAAACTTATTTCAGGGGTAACGTAATTTAAAAAAAAATTACCGTACATTAATATAAATAAAAAGAATTACCGTACATTAAACTCTCATCGCATATTGTTTACACCATCATAACCTTGACCCTTAACCTGTTTTAAAAAATAAACAATTGCACAAAAATAATTAATTTATATTAAAGTTTAATTGTAAAAAGTATAAAATTTATTACTTACCTGATCAATACACAGTTGGTTATTTGCTAACAAAGAAAGAATGGCTTCTTTAAGAGTAGCAGAAGATGTATCTTTCACATGAGCAATCCCAATAAAACTTTCTTTAACAACCCCGAGTTTATCTACATATCTCAAAACTACCGCCATTTGTTCTTTTAAAGATACGTCACTAGACTCATCTACTAACAATCCAAACACATTATTCTTGATTTCTTCACAAATCTTTTTTGTTACCTCTTTCACAAAGCAAACAATAATCTCCTTTTGTATTGATGGAGCCGTTAATTTATTATTCTTCTTTGCATTCCCTAATGTGTACTTACCAATCTCCAGATTATTCTCACTAACCAACTTTAATACTGAAAGAAAACAACCCTTCGAACGAGATTTCTCCGATTCATCATGACCTCGAAATGGTAAAGTATTTTCTAGGCAAAATCTAGCACTAATAACAGATCCTAATAATCTGTATCGGTTTGCAACTTTTTCTTGATCACTTATCGTATTTAACTTAACATCAATAGATTGTTTTTGTTTTAAAAGATCATCACATTTTTGCATCGCCTTATTATGATGACTGTTAACAGATCCACCATAGTCTTTTAAGGCGCCCGGTTTACTCCAGTTACAAAAACCTTCACTTGAACTTGAAAAAGTATCTCTTCCACCTTAATTGCCAACATTTTCTTTGAACAAATAACAATATAAGCAATACGCTTTGTCCACTTTAGTACTATACTCTAACCACGGATACACATCAAACCATTTTACATTAAAACGTCTTTGCCCACTAGAATACTCTTTGAATGGAAATTTATGATTTCGTGGTTGAAAAGCCTTTTTAACAAGATAGTGTCTTCTTATGTCATCCATTTGATTAGGATTATAACTAGCAATAGGAGGCCTATCAAAGGGGTCCGAAGAAAGATCATTCAAATCAAATCCATTTGGGATCGAAGGAATTGAACCCGACGGAATTGAACCCGAAGAAATTGAACCCGAAGGAATTGAAACCGAGGGAATTGAACTCAAAGGAGTTGTTGATCCAATATTATCATCATTATTAGAACCAATATCTTCCTCTTGAAATTTTTTTTAAAAAAAATTGCCTATAAAACTTGTTTTTTCATCTTCCAAATCCCTAATTCAATTTCAAATAACACAATAAGATTACAATACAAATCTTGCAAATTTCAATACAAATCCAAATAACAAATAATCAATCATTTAATCATCTATGTGTGAGCATCCCTAATCTCTAATTTCAATACAAATCCCTAATTGTCAAAGAAAAATCTTGCAAGTAACAATAAACCAAATAAAAATAACCAAATTAAACCTAAAAATCTCTAATTTCATTCAACCAAATATAGATAACCAAATTAAACCTAAAAATCTTGCAAGTAAGTAAGTAACAATACCTTCAACTCTTCAAGGCTTCAAAGATTCAAGGCAGCCAGATTCGCAGGCGGGGAGCAACCGAACTGGAGGGCCCGAACTGGAGCAAGTAGCAACCGAACTGGAGCAGGCGAGCAGCAGCAGCTGGGTCGCAGCCCGCAGGGGAGCAACCGCCAACCGATTGCCGAACTGGAGCAGCAGCAGCAGGCCGCAGACCGCAGTGGCGAGTGAGGGATAACGGGGATAGGCGATTTGCAGATTTGGGATTTCCGATTTGCAGATTAGCAGATGTGTCGATGACATTGTAATGGGTTATAAGGGCATTTGGGCTTTTATTTTAGATGGGTCATGGGTTATAACTTATAAAACAAATTGGGATTTTAATTTATAAAAGTTAATATTTTTTTATAAAATATTAGATTAAATTTTATAAAATTAAAATTTTTCTATAAATTTTTGAGTTTAAAATTTTTTTAGGGGTAACGTAAAATTTTCTCAGGAGTAACGTAAAACCTAAAAAAAAATTTACATAAAAAAGTAAAAACAATTTTTTAACACTACGCTTAAAAAGTTGAGGGGTAGCGGAGTATATATAGGTCCCCCCCTGTCTAGCTGCAAACCATTCACACATGGTTCACCACGTTAGGACAACAACCTGTTTATGGTTGGATCATCATAGCCAACGAACAACCTGACATAAACCCAACGTGTGATCCAACGAATGGAAGCCAATTCAAACACACCCAAATCAGTATCACATTCTGTTAAAAAGAGAATGGATCAGTCAAAGATTATTGACATCATTTCCGCAAATTAAAAGATTGGCCACGATTTCCTCCTCAATTACAGCAAACTTTTTCTCCAAGCCTTTACCTTATTTATCACATTGTAACAATTATAAATACTTGTCTTTCTTATCATTGTAAAATATACAGAAATTATAATCAGTTTATTTTTTATCACCTCTTTGTTCTATACCAATGGAACTCATGGTATCAGAGCAGTGAATGGTTCTTGGACCAATTCACAAGTTTGCTCATCACCTTCCATCTTAACCTCATAAAACCCTTCTGAAAATTCCCATGGACGATCCCAACAATCAAAACAATACCAACCTTTCTATTCAACTAGCCAATCTCCTTAATGGAATTCAAGCCCAAAATCAAAACCCCAAACACAATCTTTCTGACAGTTTGAAGATTAGCCTCAAACTCAACAATCAGAATTATGCTCTATGGGCTCGGATGATCCGAGTAGCCATCGGTGGAAAATCACAAGCACTTCTTGGCCATTTGTCAGGAAATCCAGCACCACCCAAACCAACAGATGATGGGTTTGAGCGGTGGGAACAAGACGACCTAGTAGTTTTTTCTTGGTTAATACAAAATATTGAACCTGCTATTACAAGTAATCTGACCGAGTTTCCCACGGCTAAATCACTATGGGAAGCACTCGTAACCACATACAGCAGTGGTAAGGATAAGCTTCAAACATTTGACTTACATGTTAAGGCAAATGGGATTAAACAGAATGGAATTCCACTTGAAGAATTCTGGATTGTAATGCAAAGGATCTGGGGAGAGATTGATCGGAGGGATCCGAACCCTATGACCTCTGCAGTTGATATTGCCACTTACAACAAAATTCGAGTAGAACAAAAGTTGTTTCAGTTTCTAAACGCTATTGACCGGCAATATGATACCATCAAGAGAGAAATTCTCCGAATGGACCCATTGCCATCAGTAGAAGAAGCATATGCCACTGTCCGAAAAGAAACTGCACATCAAAGTATTTTTAACAACAACACTGAATCGGGAATTGCAGCGGGGTTAGCCGCTACCCGAATCAATGATGACGGAGCCCTAGGGCTTGCTTCTAGGGGTCAAACACGTCGATCAAATCCAAGCTTCAAACCAAAAATTGACAAATCAAAACTCAAAGCACACACTGTGATATGAAAGGGCATACCCGAGAACAGTGCTTCAAAATCGTGGGTTACCCGGAGTGGTGGAACGACGGGCACAAGAAAAAGGCAATCGAAACAGATGATGGAAAAAGGGCCGCCGCCGTGGGCAGCAGCAAAGCCACCAGCAGCGGCAGCGGCAGCGGCAACAGTGACGGTGGCGGCGAAGCTTTCGGTGGAGTAGCTAGGGCTGGAAGTGAAGATGATAACTCAACAGGTATAGGGGTTGAGTGGTTCCATTCAAGCCCCTCAAGTTCTATGAATATTATGAATAACCCCTGTTCACAATCTAATATTATTTCACTTGGCATGGGAGTTGCAAATATGGCTCAGACTAGTGAAACGAAACAAGACGCTCCATGGATTTTTGACTGTGGAGCAACTGATACTATGACATGTGACTTGTCAGATATTATATCCAAATCCCAACCAAAAAGAACCCATATCCGAACAGCCAATGGTGACGTTTGTCATGTTAAGGGAGGTGGTACCATTGAAATATCACTCACCTTAAAGTTGTCAAACTGTCTTTACATACCATCGTTGTCTCACAAACTGTTGTCAATCAGTCATATTACTAAAGAGCTTAACTGCACCGTGCTAATGCATCCTACCTTTTGTATCTTACAGGATATCAGAACGGTTGTGATTATTGGACGTGGCACTGAGCGACAAGGATTGTACTATGAGCGACAAGGATTGGCACTGAGCGACAAGGTTGGGACATCCCTCCACTGGTTATTTACACCTTTTGTTTCCAAAGCTCTTTCCCATCTAATAGTAAAATAAAATGTGAGACTTGTATTCTTGCTAAAAGTCATCGGAAATCATACAAACCTAGTAATACAAGAGTTGATTTGCCTTTTCCCCTAGTCCACTCAGATGTTTGGGGACCTTCTCCTATTTTAGGAGGACAAGGTTTTCGTTTTTATCTAATTTTTGTGGATGATTGTACCCGCATAACATGGGTATACTTTCTTAAACACAAATCAGAAGTGTACGAAAAATTTATCATGTTATATGACATGATTAATACTCAATTCAAACGAGGAATTCAGGTTCTTCGATCTGATAATGGGGGGGAATTCGTAAACACGGCCATGAAACAATTGTTTCAAAATAAAGGAATGATCCACCAAACCACATGTCCTCACACTCCCGAACAAAACGGTGTTTCCGAACGAAAAAACCGCATAATTCTTGAAATGACTCGGGCCATGTTACTTGAATCTCAAGTTCCCACTTCTTGGTGGCCTGAGGCTGTTGCGTCTTCTGTCTACCTTACCAACCGCCTTCCTAAAAAAATCCTCAGTTTTAAAACACCTCTAGATAACACGTCAAAATTCATTCACATTCCTCCTGAGCATAATCTTGAACCTAGAATTTTCGATTGTTCCGTTTTTGCCAACATACCCAAAACCAATCGAACAAAACTTGGCCCGTGTGCTGAAAAATGTGTTTTTGTAGGATATGGGATAACTCAAAAGGGTTATCGGTGTTACAATCCAAAAACTCATCACATGTACACCACAATGGATTGTGAGTTCCTTGAGACCGAGTATTTCTATAGTACCCAACCTAGTGGTCAGGGGGAGAATGAATCCATAGACACACTAAGTTGGCTAACCCGAATCCCATCTTCTGAAGAAATAACAAATCACAACGAACCAACTCCACATATACAATCTGAAGCGCAAAGTGCCACCGAAGAGACTCCATCCAACCCGATACCTGAGGTAACAACTATTGATAACCCTGACTCTGTTTTATCTTCTAACCATGATAATGAAACCACAGTACCAATAGAAGTCACAGAACCAACAGAAGAAGTGGCAAGTTATGTTTTACCTCCAAGATCAAACAGGGGAATCCCACCCAAACGATACACTCCTGAAAAGGAGTCACGAAGCTCAAGATACCCGGTGGCTAATATAGCTAGGGGGAGTCTTTCCCAAGAAGCAAAATCTTTCATGACAACACTTTATAATGAAGAAATTCCAACTCATATAGACAAAGCCTTAGAGTCGGAAAAGTGGAAGGATGCAGTAAAGACAGAAATGGAAGCCTTGAAGAAGAGTGATACTTGGGAGAAATGTACTCTTCCGACAGGAAAGAAACCAGTTGGTTGTAGGTGGGTGTTCACTATAAAATACAAACCAGATGGATCAATCGAAAGGTACAAAGCCCGGTTGGTAGCCAAAGGCTATACCCAGACATATGGGATTGATTATTCTGAGACGTTCTCCCCTGTTGCAAAGATCGACACAATTCGGGTGCTCTTCTCAATAGCTGCAAATCAACATTGGCCCCTTCATCAACTTGAAGTGAAAAATGCTTTCCTACATGGGGAGCTTAAGGAAGAAGTTTATATGGAAGCTCCTCCTGGATTTGCAGGAGATTTCAGACCTGGAGAAGTGCGTCGCTTAAAAAAATCCCTTTATGGATTAAAACAATCCCCTCGTGCCTGGTTTGGCAGATTTACCGTCACGATGCAAAGATATGGTTTTAACCAGAGCAATTCCGACCATACCCTGTTCCTTAAACGAATAGGAAAATTCATAACTTGCCTAATTATCTACGTTGACGATATGATAATTACAGGGAATGATGAAGAAGAGATGACAAGGCTGAAAGCAAATCTGTTTATGGACTTTGAAATAAAAGACTTAGGAAGGCTAAAATACTTCCTGGGAATTGAAGTGTTAAGGTCGAAACAGGGAATTTTCATTTGCCAAAAAAAGTATGTTCTTGATTTGCTAGCAGAAACAGGGATGATCGATTGCAAACCCGCAGATACACCTATGATTGCAAACCAAAAAGTTTGTATGGAGGAAGAAGCAGAATTGGCAGATAAAAACAGATATCAACGGATTGTGGGAATGCTGATCTATCTTTCACATACTCGCCCAGATATAGTTTATGCGGTAGGAGTTGTCAGCCAATTTATGCATCAACCTCAAGTTGCTCACATGGGTGCAGATTGAAGAATTATTAGGTACCTTAAAGGGACCGTCGGCCATGGTGTTCTGTTCAAAGCAAATGGACATCTAAGGACTGAAGCCTATACAGATGCAGATTGGGCAGGAGATAAAGGGAATCAGAGATCAACCTCGGGCTATTTTACCTTAGTAGGAGGAAATCTTGTTACTTGGAGAAGCAAGAAACAACAGGTTGTTGCACTTTCAAGTGCAGAAGCTGAATTCAGGGGAATAGCTAAAGGTCTTGCAGAAGTCTTGTGGATCAGGAAACTTTTAAGTGAGATCGGGTTTCCCCCACAACAAGCAAGCAAGATTATGTGTGATAATGAAGCAGCTATTAAAATATCAGAAAATCCAGTATAACATGACCAAACAAAACACGTAGAGGTAGATCGACGCTTCATTAAAGAGAAACTGGAGTCCAAGAGTATTGATCTTCCTTTCGTCCGATCAGCAGACCAGTTAGCAGGCATCCTAACAAAAGCAGTTAATGGCAGAATTCTTGACAGGTGCTTAGCCAAGTTGAATTTTGGAGATCCCACTATTCAACTTGAGGGGGAGTGTTAAAAAGAGAATGGATCAGTCAAAAATTATTGACATCATTTTCGCAAATTAAAAGATTGGCCACGATTTCCTCCTCAATTACAGCAAACTTTTTCTTCAAACCTTTATCTTATTTATCACATTGTAACAATTAAAAATACTTATCTTTCTTATCATTGTAAAATATACAGAAATTATAATCAGTTTATTTTTGATCACCTCTTTGTTCTATACCAATGGAAAATGGAAACCCTAAACCAAAAGCAAAAACCTTTTTGAGATGAAGAACCAGAAATCATTTCGACCCAAAAAGGGCAAAACCGAATCACCGATTGCCCACAGATCATCGCCACTGACAGATGGGTGACTACTGTGCATGCAGGGCAACGGGAGTACGTGGTAAGGGAAATATCAAAGAGAACAACCACGTCACCGAATGCACCCAACATAGTATCACTACCGGCCAACCATCGCCGCCTAGAGTTTGCAAATTCAATAGAGTAGAGATGACCGGACGCAACTCCGGCAGTAATGGCGACGGCGAGTTACCGAAGAACACATAAGTGGGTTTTAATGGGGTTGCAAGTGGTGATGAAACGAAACCCAAAGCATAGGAAATACCAAAAACACCCCTGGGTACTACTTTGAGTTGCTTTTTAAACATATATGTGATGTAGTGGTTGAAATAATAAAATATAATAAAATAACAATACATATATATACAAGAATATAATGAACCGAACCCGATAAGTAAACCTGAAGCATTTGTGAATTGTGATGCGTTGTTAGAACTGTATAAGGGTTGGCAGATTAGTTTTAAAAAAATTCAAAGATACGATATATGCATGATATTTATTAAGTGATACCCGATACAATTACATGAAACATATATATCCGTTTACGAGAACCACAGTCGTAAAAATATTTATATTTATTCTCATTTTCAATTGTTTGGGTGATAGAGCAATCAATGTATCCACAACCTATAGTTTTTATAGTTTTCCAGTTCTTTGGATAAGAAAAGTGAAAAATACTAAGAGTTAACATGTAATATTTAAGAAAAATACTAAAAAGATACTTAAAAATCACAACATGTAATTTCTAATAAGTATTTAATCATGTACGAGACAATTTTAGAATCACCCAGCCTGTTCTGTTGTCATATTTACGTATGAAACACTAATAATAATAATATATACACAAATCTATACCTAGTATTTATCAAAGGGTAGTGTTATCTTGAGAACCACATTTTGTATGAGAACTTATAAAACTAATGTGAGTCACACATTTAAAATCACATACAATTCACATGTCATTTTCATCTTTCTTTTGAACGTTTATAACTTTTTTTGACAATATTATTTTTTCAAAAAAATCTCACTATTAATTTTAATATTTTTTTTATCTTTTTAACGGGTACAATATTGATATACTTTGTTAAAAAAAAACGTTCACCAAAATCCGGTTTTACACATGTGTGAATACGGTATTACACATATGTAAAATGAATTTCGTAAAAAATCGAGTTTTTTTTATTTTTTATAATCTTTTTTTGTTTTTTATGAAAGAGGGAAGCGAGGAAAACATTTTTGTTTAATTATTTTTTATTTTTATGTTATTTTTTATTTTATATTTTTTTTATTATGTTTTCGTTATTTATCATTTTACCATTCAAAACTTGTGTCTTATATTGATTTTTAAAGTTCTTAGAAAAATAAAAAGTTCTCATTTGAACCGTCATCATTATCATATTACTTTAACTAATTAATAATAATAATAATAATAATATAAAATGTGAATAAAAGTAGATATACTACTTTATTTTATCCCAAATCTCTATGTTAAATGACTAATTTACGCCATAGATAAGTTCAAATCCAAAAAAAAAAAAGCTCCAAATTTAACCAGAAAACTTTTCCAGTGAATGATCCAAACAACATTTAACAAAGCGACTAATTTATAAAAAATCCAATACACAAGTAAAAACATATACGCAATACACTCTGACAGATATTTTGTCTATAATGTCAGTATATATAACACATCAAGAAAATAATATTTCCGTTAATTCCTCTAAAATTAATATAAGGCCACCGTTTCATCTGTAAATAAAATAACTTACATATATTATATTATGTTGACCACTTCCTTGACACATATCATCTTCCACCAACAAAACTCTGTACAAAGAAGACGTGATTCTCATCTACTTTACTCACATCTAAATCCCTCACTCTGCAACTTCCCCTGTTTTATACTCACCGACCATCTTCTCCGATTCCGACCCAATTTCGTACCCCCTCGTCGTCATTCTGTCTGTTGAATTTTGGGGATATTGATCAGCTTCTGATTTGCTTTAGATTGTCGTCAATTTTGCGGGTTTTCGCCGGAGTTTGCAGTTCCCGGTGACCGACAGAAGAAGATTGATTGTCTTTAATTGACAAGATCGTACCGTTTTAGTCAAGAAACGCTAATTAATTAGATGGTTTCTAAATAAAAAATTGAAGTCTCACTGTTTTCCTCCTTCAATTACTCTTCGTAAATCAAGATATTATTAATCCAATCAAATCAAATATTTAGTTTTTTAATTTAATCTCTCTCTCTCTCTCTCTCTCTCTCTCTATATCTAAAAACAGAGGAAATCCCGAAAACCCTTCTACGGTTTCTATTTCATTTTCATGATTATCAGATCATCTTCTTCCTCCGTTCTTGATAATTAGGAGAATCAGGAGGATTCCTCTGTTTTTTTACAGGGTAGGAGGAGAGAGAAACAAAAACCTCAACAACATAAGAAAACCTCTCATCTGCCCTTCCTTTCTCTCTCTACAAATGGTTTCAAGATCGATCAAATCATCATCCAACCTTCAATCGTTCATGGATTCCACAACCCCTGTTGTCCCCTCCCAATTTCTCCCCAAGGTAATTCAATTTCATCTTTAATTTCGATAAATTTTCGATTAATATGATGAAAATTGAAATCCCCATTTCATCAATTGCTGTAATTGTCTAATAAATTGTTTGATTTTGGGTTGCAGAGTGAGATTAGAAACCTTAACAGGCTATGGCATCCATGGGATCGAGAGAAAGTTGAGTTCTTCACGTTGTCGGATCTGTGGAATTGCTTCGATGAATGGAGTGCTTACGGCGCCGGAGTTCCGATCACCGTCGCCGACGGCGGAGATGACACCGTCGTACAGTATTATGTGCCTTATCTCTCCGGCATTCAAATCTTTACAAGCAATTCATTGTTGAATTACCTTCGGTATTTCTTTGATTTTGTGTTTCTGTTCAATGCTCTGTTTCTTGAGTAACAATTGGCAGTTCCCACAAATCACCACTCTAGAATATTCGATAATATTATTGGTTGAAATTACCTTAATGCCCTTGATAAGTTCGATAAGAACACAAAAGTTAAAGAGGTATAATTTATATGCCCTTTAGAAAAAGTAGTATCTTTATGAAATGGTCTATAAAGGTTAAAAAGATGATGTGTTTCTTACTAATTATATATCATAGGGGAGAGTTAGAGTTATGTTGTCTTATTTTTATGTGTATTGCGAGGCGTAAAATTTGACAACAGAACTTAAACTAAACTCTATGACATTTGATTTTGACATGAATTTATGATACATAAGGATGAAAAACTATGGGTTGTTAATAGTTTGCTAAGGATGTATTATTAAATAGTATATGCATTTTATTTTTACAGGGAAGAAACCGATTCTGAAACTAGGGATTCATTCAGTGATACGTTTAGTGAAGAGAGTGAGAGTGAGAAGGTGTCAAGGTGGGACGGATGTTCATCGGACGAAGGTGTGTTTGAGCACGAGACACAATTTCACTTGAATGATCGGTTGGGTCAGCTTTACTTTCAATACTTTGATAAATCAACCCCTTATACAAGAGTTCCTCTCGTTGATAAGGTATAAACTATATAATTAGTTTTTAGTAACGTATTAAATCATACCTAATCTTTACATTAAGAAATTGAGAAAATTGGTTAATAGACTAATTACATACTGTATAGCTTTTGATCTTAATTTAAAATCTCACTCAATTTGTCTCTAAGTTAACGTGCATGCTCTTCACTGGAATAGAACAAGTGAATATGAGCCGTATAAACTTAAAGACTAATTGAATGTACATAAATCAGAATCAAAATAGTATATACTTTTATATATATATATATAATTGACTCTTTTGGTTTGCTTTTCCTCAAATAATATTTATCAAGTAGACAATTGATTTGTGTGCGGGTAACAACCTCATGAGCAATAAAAGTCTACTGGTCCACATCTAAATAGATAAAAACAAACCAAATAAAATATAATTATAAATTTGTTACTATTTGTCTTCTATGATATTTTTATGAAGTAAATGACCATTTTATCCCTCATTCCAATGTGCCCATTGTTTAAAGTTTCAAGCGCACACGTTATTGCTTTGACGTGGTCAGTTGTTGCTTGTGCCTTGTAATGTTTGATTAACCATTCTAACGTCGCTTGTATTTACCAAACATCCCCATATAGTTACAAAAATGTCACTTAACCCCCTATTCTTTCTCTCATTTAACCTTTTTGTCCTAATTTTGTTGTTTTGTTTTCTAAAGGTATGCGCGCTATCTAAACAATACCCCGGACTCATGTCGTTAAGAAGCGTTGATCTTTCACCCGCTACTTGGATGTCGGTTGCTTGGTATGCTTGTTACATGTTTGTTCATTTTATCTTTAAAAATTTAGAAGAGTGTGTGTTAAACGTTGTGTTTTAGGTACCCGATATATCACATTCCCATGGGAAGGACAATAAAAGACTTGTCTACATGTTTCTTGACATACCATACCCTCTCGTCATCGTTTCAAGGTACAATAATGTTTTGGGACCACATGTTAATTTCCTAGCTATTTCGAAAGTATCTTTTCATTGAGATTACTCATCCCTTGGTCGATCTAGATACGGATATTGAAGACCAAAATCAATTCAAAAAGAGGGAGAGAAAGGAAGGAGAAGGAATCCGTCTACCGCCATTTGGATTGGCCACTTACAAGATGCAAGGAGACATTTGGATGTCGAGTAAGTATCCAAATGACCAAGAGAAGCTAGCTTCACTTGCGAGTGTGGCTGATTCGTGGTTGAGACAATTAGGAATCCAACACCATGATTTCAACCACTTTGTGGGGAATCGTCGTGGTTGAAACTACTAACTACATTTGACATCGAAGGAGATATGCTCGAACTTATAAGGGAGACGCGAGTGATCATCATCATCATCATCATCATCATCATATCCCTAGTGGGCTTTTTAGACTTTTTTACTTGTGGAGAGAGGCTGTTATGTTTAGATGGAACATGGTTTTGCCATTGTTGAGCTTGTGTGTTAGACTTTCTTTTTCCTAGTTCTAGTCTTGCCTATTTGGCCAACCTCATCCTTTGGGTTTATTTACAGAAGGTTTTAGGTTTTGAAAACCTTAATGGAGATGGGGTGATTGTGTACATTGAGGTATCTAATGAATGGGTGAGAAAACCATATGAGATTTTTCTATTTCACTCTAATTTGAATTATGGTATGTCCGTTGAGGTTCATCTAATAACCCTTTGTTACCATCGTCGTTTAAAGTTAACCGGTTGGCTTTGCCAGAGCATCGTGGCTTCTTGATTATATATATAATTTATAGCGAAACATAGGTTTAAGTAATCATGTCGATAAGGTATATTTGGTACTTATAAATTAAACATTATGTTGTCTTCAAAAAAAACTATTATATTTGACACGTGTGTATATTCAGAACTTAGAAAAAATGATATGCTGTGAAAAAAAAAAAAGACGTACTATATTTGACTCAATACATTTCAAACGAAACTTATAACATAACATAGATGAAAATAAGCACACAACAACATTATATTCGTGTTGTCTTTTTACAATTATAAGTGAAAAAAATATTATGCTAAAAATTAATTACAAGAATTATATAATTATTAAAAGTGCCTAATCGAATTCATTTAAAAATATACATGGTGTATATTCGTATGTCCATAGCCACACAAATTATTAGTAATGCAAAGTATGGTGTTCTAGTGACCCAAAAGTACAAATATTTGGAAAAACAAAATTGTTGAGTTTGTTCAAACACTTGTTAAAATTAGTTTAATTGCTCAAGTCAAGAATAAGAAAAGAATATTGAACCTTTCTATATTAAGTATCATAATAAATATATAAGTACAATTCATGTTCTGTTATATTCAAAATACGGCAAATATATTAGAACCCACACGGCAAGCAGGTAACTAGACGGGGAAGAAAAGAAATTACAAGAATATTAACGTTTTTTTCATCCAATCCACCCACTTAATCTCGAACTTGGTGTACGTTCCTATCACGAACCAGTAGAATGAAAATTTTACAATATCTATAAATTAAAAATAATTAACAATTCTTTATATAAACATATTTTTGATATAATTATATAAATAAAAAACATGTGTAGGCTTGTAAGTGTAGTCGAGCTTAATATGTGAAGTTTAGGGTTAAGATCATTTATTAAATGAACCCAAATATAGACTCGAGCTAGGTTTAATTCGAACTTTTAGCAAGTCAATACAAAATAGCTGGCTTAGCTCGTTCACACCCCAAGCCATAACAATCGATGATAGTCACATAGCATTGCATTATCTCTCTAGATAGAGAGATATCAATAAGTTATAGAACATGCGCCAAAAAAATATCAATATCAATAATCAGACTAGACAGCAAACCAGTCGTCTTACCGTTTTACTGGTTGGACCGGTTAGACCGCTCAAATCAAATTCATAATATCATATATATACCCTTAGAAACTTCTTAAATATCATATACATCTCTAAAAAGAATTCCAAATATCATATATACCCATATTAACATTATAATATCATACATACTCTTGAAAAATCTTAAATATCAAAGGTACCCATAGATAACTTCACAAAAATCATATATTCTCAAACTAAATTTAATATATATAAATACAACTAGAATCTTACTAATATCATATATATCCAAATTAAAAACAAAATATCATATATACCTTTTTAATAATTATACTATTATATGTTATAATTCTAATTTTAATTTATTTTATTAAAAGATTAAAAGAAAACAATTCAGTCTTTTTTTTTTATCAATACATCAAAATTTTAAGCTCAAAGTTGAAGGAAAATAATCTTAAAGTTGAAGGAAAATAACCTCAAAGTTAAGAGCGCCTGTAAATATTTTTTTAGTTGGGACTAATCCCGACCAATAAATAAAAGTTGGATTATTAAAATCCAATAACCCTATTGTTAATTATAAATAACACTAATACTATATTTTTTAGTTTTTTATTCGTAAACAGTTACGATAACAATCATAACTTTTTTAGTAAATACTATTCTTTTTAAAATTTTGAAAATGTATATTACAAACCAATAACCTAGTTAATTATCAAAATGAATATATTTACTATATAAAATACTTATTTTTATATTAAATTATCATGTTTTATCTTGAAATCTTACTAAGTTTTCTTAATTTATTATAATTAAAATTTTATTTAAGAAATTTAAGAATTTTTAAAAGTGAATAAATTTAATATGACAAATTGGATTTTAATAATTCAAATTATTACTCATTGGCCGTTAATAATTTAAACTATTACTCATTGACTGTTAATAATCCAAACTATTAATTTGGTCAGTGATAATCCCAACTTTCACTTGTATTACCAATGACAACTTCAGTAACATAATCATCAAATATATACGATTAATTTGCACTTAATTGTACTCACAATAATGATTAAGAAGGAAATGTAATAACATACAAGTGAAATTGAGTGGAAAATAAATGCAAATCGAGTGTCAATCTATGATAATTATGATACTAGAATTGTTATTGGCAATTAAAATGAAAGTTGCTATTGTCACTGGCCAAATCATTAGTTTGAATTTTTAACGGCCAATGAGTAATAATTTGGATTATTAAAATCTGATTTGTCATTTAATATTTTTAAATAAACTTTTGATTCCATACAGACATCATAAATATATAAGTTTCTGGGAAAAATAGGAAAAAAAATTTGCCGAGTATGAAATAAGTATTAAGAAAATAATAAGTAGAAAGACGTGTATTCTTAATTTATTTAATAAAAATATGATATTTAATTTTATAAAAAAAAGAGTATATATAATATTGTAAATTTGGGTTGGGCATATATGATATTTGAAAAGTTTTGTAAGTGTTTATATGATATCTAAAAAGTTTGCAGGGGTATATATGATATTTTCAATTTAACTTGAGCATATATGATATTTGAAAGTTTTCTAAGTGTATATATGATATTTATGAAGTTTTCTACGAGTATACATGATATTTATGAAATTTTTTACGGGTATATATATGATATTTCAAATTTTCTTTGGGTATATCTATGATATTTTGAAAGTTTGTAAGGGTATATATGAAATTCTTCTTATAATTTATAACAAAATATGAATTATTTGTCGATCTCTTTTTGAATTCTTCCGGTAATTATTTTCTTCCCTATTGACGATGAGTTTAGCTTAAAAAACAACAAAGACAAACTTGTAAATGTTATTCTTTGTGATTTACATACTTGTTAGAGAATAACTTTACACACCATAGGATTATAAAAAAAGAAAATGAATTGGAAAAGAAAGACTTTATGAATGCAGTTAGAGTTGTGCACGTTTTGGTTTCCCAATTTGGGAAATATAATGTTGGGTCCAATTCCATGGTTCCTACTCACCTGTTACCCATCAACCAATTCACGGGACATTATTATTGTATTATTATTTTGTTATTAGAGGGAGATTGTTGAAACAACCGTTAAGTTTGTTATTTTATGATACAAATGTCATAAGTTTAAGGCGTGATAAACAACCTTTTCACATAAAGTGTAGATTTATATATCGGATCATAAAATGATTCAACCTCTTTCTGAATTCTAAGCGAAGCGAGAGATAAATGAAGGATCGAATACATTCATTTATTTATTATTTTGTTATTATTATAAACTTATTTGATAAGTCAAACACCTTCCAATAGTTAATTGAAAGTAGTGTTTGTCATAATTGTGGTGTTAGATTTTATTGTCTCATATCGTTATGTAATGACGTATCACTTGCATAATGGTATTTTTGTACTTAAATAAATTAAAGTTAAATGTCATGTATAGGATATTTGGATACTCAAATTAGGTACAGTATAATTGTAGAAAGTTAAAAGGGATTATTTTGTGAAAATATCAAGGTATTCCTTTTAGGGGAAATCATGAAAATGGATAAGGTATTCAAGTAAATTATCAGATGAAAATTGTCCAGCTTAAATTATTTTTATAATCGTCTACTTTCTTTTAGTAAATTATCATTTGTAATTTTGACGTTTATCTATTTTAATCGTTTGTCTATTCTAATTATTTGTATCCCTTCAGTTTCAAAACTATTATTTACCCTCTAATATATCATTTTTGTTTTCATTTGAATCTAAAACTCTAACGCCGTTAGTTTTTCTGTTAACTCTTTTGTCATTCTATAAAAAGTTAACTGAATAACTTAATGGTGTTAGGGTTTAGGATTCAAATGGCGATAAAAATAAAACGTTAGGGGGTAAATGATGGTTTTGAAACTGCATGGATACAAATGGATTTGTCTGCGCTGCGCAGACGTTGAGGTCTGCAGAGTGTTTGTTTTTTGAAAGACTTTTTATTAAAAAAGATCTGCACGAGGTCTGCATTGTACAGACTTGATACAACCACTTCTAAGATCTTCTAAAGTCTGAAGAGGATTAAACACCATCACCCACCCCCACCCATGTCCACTACCACCGTCCACCACCACCACCACCGTCCACCTCCACCACCACCACCGTCCTCCACCACCACCGTCCGCCACCACCACCTAAGGTGTTGTTTGTTTTTTCAAAAAAGATCTAACCAATATCTTCTGTCTGCACCGCGAAGACCACGCGCAGACATTGCCATCTGCAGACTGTTTGTTTTTTCGAAGATATTTTATTAAAAATGTCTACGCTTGCTCTTCTTGTTGCAGACAAAAAAATAGCTTCAAACCTCTTCTCAACCACTCTTCTTAGACCCTTCTCTTCTCAAATCCTTCTCTTCAACCCTCCTCTCCTTCCAGCCGCCTCCACACCCTCCACCATCGCCCTCGCCGCCGGCCACCCTCCTCCTCACCGCCGGCCACCCTCCCCGTCGCGAACCCACCCATTGCGACCCAACCCGTCACGCACCTAACCCGTCGCACACACAGCCCATTGCACACCCCATCTGCTCTACCCCATCCTGTCGCACCACTTTCAGTTGATCAGCCTCCCGTTGCTCAGGTTTCAGTTTATTTTAACAGTATGTTGAAGTTAAAAACCAAACCTTCTTATTTTGCAGATTGCAAAGGCTTCATACACTTTTTTTTTACAGATGTCTATAAATATGTTACGCTAACTGTATACATTTTACTTTTAAAAACAAAATGCAACGAAACGAAACCTTAGGAGTCACGTCTAGATAAAATTTACTTCTAATGAGTTGCATATATGTGAAAATTACATACTCTTCCCCACATGTCAGACACAAATTGATTTCACATACAAAAGCATGTGATTTTGCCATACTCTTGACCACGTGTCATAATTTAATTGAACCTATGAGTAAATGATATACTCTTGTACACGTGTTTTTTAGTCGGTTTATATTTTTATTATTGAAACTAACTTTAAACAATGTTAATTCTGGTAAATTTGATTTATATTTAAGACGCCTATATTGATGGGTTTTTTGTCCTTATGAATATTAGTTGTATATTTTAAAGCAACTTCCGATATACTTCTATTAACCATTAGGGTTACAATAAAAAAAACATTTAATTTAAAAAAATATAAGAACGATTCTAAGTTTGACATATGTCTTTTTATTATTCTAAAAGATAAGACATTTTGATTATCGTGTCATATACGACATGTTATTGTATCTAATACGTCAGGTTATTGTGTCAAAAATTGTTTACATAATGTGTTATAAATATTCACCATTGTGTCTTGCGTTTTAAATCATTTCATGTTATTTTTTTTTTGTTTTTCTAAATATTACATAAACATAAATGTTATCTTATTATTGTGTATTACAATCAAAGATATAAAATAATGTGTTTTTCAAAACTCATTGTGGCCTGGATAACACAACGACGAGCAAAAAATACAATGACACATTTTATTATTGTGTTTTATGTTTTATATCATTTTCTATTATTTTAGATTAATTAGTTGTTGAATAATCCATCCATGTGTTTTACATACCAAAACTACACAACAGTGTTATTTCACTATTTTTTTTTAATTTATCGTTTTAATAAAACACAATAACTAATAAAAAGGTAGAATTAATTGTCATAAAGAAAAAATAATGAGCATCTTTCATTGGAATTGAAAACGTAAAAATATTTATAATTTTTTTTATATAACGATATTTACTCGTTAAAAAGATGAAAACACACTCGTTTTTATGGTGTAATTTTTATAAAAAAATAATACCGTATTTAAACGTTATAAATGTTTAAAAAAATAAGAGAACTTGAAAAAAGTCAGCAAAATTAGTTATGCTTAAAATATTCTTTTAACAAAGTTCTTCCCTACAATTTGTCTCAACCATTGATTAACAAGATAAATAGTTGAAATTACTTGTTATATTTAGATTTATTACATTTTTTATTTAAACCATCACAATTATCATCGTGAGCAAAGTCGAGTGTAAATCCAGTGTTAATCAATGAATGATTATTCTATTAAGATTATCATTGACAACAAAAGTAAAAAGTTAAAATTATTATTGTTCATACTTATAGTATAATTGTTACCGGCCATAAGTGATAGTTTGAATTATTATAATTCAATATGCCTTAAGAAAAATTTATTGCTAATTCTTTTTATCTTTAATTTACTCAAATTTAAAAGATCTATCATTTCTCTATAAAATTTATCATATTTTAATATGACCTTGTTTTTCAGTTTCTTATTGAATTCATATAAAATTTATGTATTTAAATAATACTAACTATCAAGTTGTCTATTCATTATGTTATTATACAATGAATTTTATGTATTCTTTTTGCGTATTTTTATTGTACCCTACGCTTTAAAATGTTAGTGGTGGTGTCAAAAACCCTTCCTTTCTTCTTTTGTTAACATACATGCCACAATAGATTTAACTTTTCTTACAATATATACATTATTTTATATACTATTTATTGTTTATCTACTATGAGTTGTATCATGTGTTTAATGGGTTATATCCACGTCTTGTCTTTTTTTTTGAATTTTTAATATTTTTTTATTTTAACCAAATTTTTTTACAATTTTTTAATTTAACCTCAACATTTTTTACTTTCAACTTTGATTCCTATACTTTTCATATTTTAAAAAATTTTCATTTTACATTTCACGCCGCATCGTGCGTGTGTAGTTCAACGTTTTTAGGCTTATCTTTTTCCCATTTAACGGCCCAGTCGCAAGGCGTTGGTTCTAGATCGGCTTACTTATGTTTTACATGTTTTACGTCTCGCATGCGTATGTCTACTTTTCGTTCAGTGTTTCTATTTGTTTTTCATTTCTTTTTTTATACGAGGTTTTCCGATGTTGGTAGATATTGACGGTAGTGTGTCATTAGTGCTACTTGTTATATTCATTATTACACTAAAAATAAATCCATACAAAATAAAATAGTTAACTCCACACAAAATGAAAAATAGTATACGTGGTTTTTATTTTATATGAAAGTTCATATAGAAATTAGAGGTGTACAAATCAGTTTTTAGGGCCAAACCGGTTCGGTTTTCAAACCGGTCCGGTTTCAACCGGTTTCTTCTCAACCGGTTTGAACCCAAACCGGTTTCAAAGCTAGAAGTTTCAAACCTATCAAACCGGTCCGGACCGGTTTGAAAACCGGTTCGGGCCCAACCCGGTTTGGGTTTTTTTTTTATTAAAATGCAAAGTAATTAATTATAAAAACATTTAGGGTAATTAATTATAAATACATTTAGGGTAAATATGATACATTTAGGGTAAATCCAAAGTAATTCATTTATGATACATGAAAAATTAAATAGGATTATTTGTTTTTATCTTAAAACACATTTATATAAATTATTTATAAATATTAAAATATAAAACATTACAAAGGCTTAAAATTAAATTTATTCAATAATTTAACTCTTAAAAATCAAAGATTACATAAAATATTAAATAAAGATACTATTCAAAACATATAAACAATTCAAACGACGTAAAATTTTAAAAACTAAACATTTAGTCTAGTCGTTCTCCGTTCGCTCATTGCATATTTGGATACTTTATTCTTCGCCACCAGAACCTGAGCTATTACGAAGGTACTCATTATATGCCGCTTCATCATCGGTCATTCCGGGTGTCAATCCACCGTCTACTTCTTCTTTATATATTTCGACTTCATATTTCAATTCTCTTTCAAGTGAGCATTTGTCTTGTATTCTTTCAGTTGCATCCAAATAATCCTTCAAGCAAATACACATTTCAACTGCTTCGGGAGTGAGTCGGGTTCATCGTATTGATATAATCTAGCCACTAACAGAAAAAACAGTTTCCGAAGCTACCGTGAAAGCTTGGACGGTTAGTAAATCTCGGGTCATGGTGGATAGGATGGGAAATTGATCTTTCTTACCTTTCCACCAAGTCAACAAGTCAAAAATTTTAAAATTTTGTGGAGTCATGGTGGATAAAAAGTTTGTTCCACCATACCTCCCGAGTTCACTACTCGAAGTGTTACCACGTTGATTTTTATTAAGTTTCTCTTTCATTGGTGGTATCATATCCGAATAAGGTCTACCCCTAAACAACAACTCATTTAATTTTGAAGTCATTAAGTAAATTTGGTGAAGTATTAATGGACTCGTTGGATAATAAACTCCAGAAAGACAAGTAGTTACGATTTTAAAAACATTAAGCATTTTGGTTATTTCTTCAATAATAGCCCAACCCGATAGATGGTAAGTCGAAGCCTTTCCACGACTCACCAAAGTATTGTGAAAGGATATTAAACTTTCTTTTTGCTCAATAGCCTTTTCAAACATGTTACAAGTTGAATTCCATTTTGTAGGTACGTCCCAATTCGGACCTAAATATTTGGAATTTATGTCTTTACAAAACTTGCGATACCTACTATATCTTTGGTTACTGCTAAAAATACCACGTAATATTCTTTTAAAACTATCTTTTACTGTTCCAATTCTTTTTAAAAACCGTCTTGAACGGCTAAGTTTATGATGCGCGCAACACATCGACTATGAAAAAACACACCGTCACAAATTGGTTTATATTTTAATTTTAGATGTTCTATAACAAGCGTATTATTTGACGCGTTATCAAAAGATATTGACAAGACTTTGTTTTCCAGTTTATATGTTTTAATAACTTTGTCAATAAGATAAAAAAAATATTTTGACCGGTGTGAGGATAATCAAACAATTCAAACGCAATCGTACGTTTCATCATTTGCCACGAATCAGGTTCAACCCAATGGGCGGTGACACAAATGTACAAGTCCGGTGAACCGTGAGGAGTTGACCAAACATCACTAGTTAAGTTAACACCGGTTTGTAAATTTTCAAAATAAGATATTAATTCATTGTTAGCTTTTTTCACATTTTTAAACAATCTCTTCGAATAGTAGCACGACTTACATTGATGTAACGTGATTGGAGAGTTCGTTGAATGAGTCGAGTCAATCGTTCGTTGTCGAAATGTTTGAATGGCAAGCTTTCTTGAATTATAAAATGCACCATTTGCTCCCGAACCGCATCAACGTTATAAGCACAAACATTTCCTTCGTTTGTCATTGAAGCTTGACCTTGAGATGGTTCACCTTTCAACGCCTTGCAATATTTATTTGCAATGTGGTTTTTCAAAGTTGTATTTGCATCTTTTTTAAAAACTTATGACAAAACTTGCAACGAGCTTTGTTTGGACCGCTAGCCATTTGACATAAATCATAATCGCATCATATTTTGGGGTTCCTATTCGTAGGAAGAATTGCTACCACCACGTTGCTTGAAGACGCATCACAACCAACGGATGATTGAGCACATGATGAAGTCATTTTGAATTGAACGAGAGTATTGAGAGTTTTTTTAATTGAACGAGAGTATTGAGCGTTTTTTAAAATAGATAGCGTTTTTGAGAATAGAGAGCGTTTTAAGTTGTTGTGGTTCAATCAAAACATCCAATGCATATTTATACTAGCTTAATGGGGGTATAATGGTAAAAAAACACAAAAAACGGTCAAAAAACGGCTATATAGCCGTTACATAATGGCTAGTTTTTTTAAAAACCGGTTTGAGAACCGGTTTGGTGAATCGGTTTGAGAACCGATTTGGTGAACCGGGTTGTGAACCGATTTGGGACCGGATTGAGAACCAGTTTGAAACCGGATCAGTTTGAACCGGTTTCAACATATGAACCTTCGAACCGGTGGAGAAACCGGCAGTTCGGACCGGGCCGGGACCGGTTTGGGCCGGAAACCGCTTTCGGTTTTTTTGATCGAACCGGTTCCCGAACCGATTTTTTTAAACATGTCTAATAGAAATTCATATTTATAATATTATTATATAATTTAAAAATATATATTACTAACATACAATTTTCTATAGTTCTATGTATACGTCAGAAACCTTTGTTTCTATTTATGTCATCCGCAATAACATGGAACTCACACTATCACTTTTAAACGGTCTTTCCGTCATCATATGAATCAATCTAGGCGTGAAACTATCGTAACAAAACACTACAATAACTAACTAGGGAGAAATGAAAAGGGAATGTTTTAATTTAGGAAAAATATGCATTTAAATATATACTATTAGAAAACTATATTTACTGTGAAATATTGTTAGGATGACGATACTTCTCACATGTTAAAAGTTACAACCAGATCTAAAAACAAACTTTAATTGATGAGATAATTAATAAAGAAAAACCGAAATATTAAAGCTAACATCTTATAATAGATACACGCTGGAAAAAATATAAATAAATTAATAAGAAATGTGAAAAATAACGATTTTTGCGGTGTGAATTTATTTTATTATGGGTTATTGGATTTTAATAATCCTAACTTTTATTAATTGATCGAAATTAATCTCAACTCATGAAATGTTTACATATACTTTTAGTTTATTTTCCTCCAACGATCTCTTACTAACCGAAAGTTAACACTCGTTAGTTTTTTTGATGAAACGGGGGATAACTTTGAGCCATTTTTCAACTCTGCCACAACTCGGCCTCTATCAGGTCCGTTTTTCGGTGTCTAGCCTCCATCATCACTTGAAATCTACCTACAACGAGTCAAGTGATTCGGATTAGAAGATGAAAATTGACGTGTTTAAAGGAGCAAAAGTTTCAAATTGACCATATAAATAGTTAATTTCAACTTTCTGCTTACCTTTTGATCATATAAATAGTCCACGTTATCAAAAAACTAACAGCGTTAACTTTTAGTTAGTAAGAGCTCACCGGAGGAAAATAAACTCAAAGTTAAGAGTGTTTGTAAATATTTTTTAAGTTGAGATTAATCTCAGACAACAAATAAAGGTTAGAGTTATTGAAATTCCAATAGCCCCTTTTTTTAAGTACTTATCATAGATAAAATTGCATCTAGGTTGATTTGATTTTTTAATTTATTTTTTCCAATGTAAAATTTTGTAGGCTTATAGTTTTGTTAAACTTTTTCAGAAGTAATACGACGGGTAATTAGAGTCCATAAAAAACCTAAGCCATCAAATGCAAACTTATTTAGAGCGAGTTCTTTTTTGGGTTTAAATGCTTTTTCAATCTCAAAGCAAATCCAGATTAAAACTTAGGTCTCTCTTTTATAAACATTTTTATTCGTATAAAATTAATAAATAATAACTATGTTCCATTGACGTGCGTTACGTGCGTGATGAACAAACCAAAACGATTTGAAACAAAATAACCTTCATGTTCGGGCTTAGAATAAGCATTCTGTTGCGGCTGCTAACCATAAATAACAACCACGCAAAAGCAACCGCCACCATTCCGGTTTTGTCATCACTGCCCCCGGAGTTCACCGGAGCTAAACACTGAAACAACGTCATACCCAACAGAACCATCTGGCCAACAACACAACTATATGTTGTAAGAAATCTTAGTCTCAGATGAGCAATAGCTAGTCATCACCGCCATCTGTTGCATCGAAACAACAATATACCTACCAGAGGCAAAAGCTGAGATGAACCCAACACCGGTCTCAAATGAGGCAAGCTTCATCTTCATCAACACAACAACATCAGCCGACAACATGCTCAAGACAAATACCATAATGAAAAACCAAATAAAGAACCATGAAACCAGTAATGAACATCGAACCAATGGCAAGCCTCAAATGAGAACCAGGGATCAAACAACAACCGAGAGGCCGGAACATGCTGTCGCCGGCGACAACGCCGGACACCATGTGGCGGAAGAGGAATGAGCCCATGAAAGACAAATGAAGGATGACAGAAAGAGATCAATTGTACCTTAAGCATCAAAGGTGGTACACACAAAATAACTATTCATTATAACCTGAATTAATATATAGATAATATCAAATAGAATAAAAATAAATAATAATTATAAAATAAAATTAATAAAAACATATAAGAGATTTAATAATAGTAATAGTATTAACATATTGATATAATAATTATATTAAAACAATTGTTCTAATAATAATATTTATTACTAATAATATCATATCATG
Organism: Flaveria sonorensis; assembly: GCA_025506505.1. Lineage (NCBI taxonomy): Eukaryota > Viridiplantae > Streptophyta > Magnoliopsida > Asterales > Asteraceae > Flaveria > Flaveria sonorensis. The sequence continues at coordinate 54,331,263 of CM046432.1, read as the reverse complement.
TTACATTATATTATATTATATTATATTACTTTATGATATGTTTTAAGTTTTATATTATTTTATCATTATTTTTATCATATTAGATAAATAGTTGTTATTTTATCATTGTGTTTTACGTACTAAAAATACATAATAATGTTGGTTCATCATGTATTATATCATTATGTTTTTATAGTACATAATTTTAGAAACACAATGGTATTTAGGAAAACATAATAATAAACAAAAAGACGCAATAACGGTAGGAAAGACAGATGACGATAAAGAATCATATGAGCTAAAACATGTAACTTTATTTTTGTATATAATGATATTGTATTCGTTGTTTAAATATAAAAAACCCTCGTTTTTGTGGTATAATTTTTATAAAAAATAATGTCGTACATAAATGTTAAAGCGGTTAAAAAAGTGGAGAAGTTGTAAAAGATTAAACAAAAATGATCATGCCTAATTAGGTACCATTTTAACAAACGTTTTATAATTTGATCTTAACTATTGATTAACAATTACTTTTATATATTTAAATTAAAAATTATTTTATATAAATTCTTATCATAACATGTTATATCATATTATATTACATTACATTAAATTATATTATTTTATATTATATTATATTTTACGAATATATTAAGACGAAAACATTTTATTGGTCAATAATTGTATCTTATAACAAAGTACCAAATATAATACAAACATTATTATATGCACTCATTATCTATCAGTAAACCTAGTAAATTAGTTGTATAATGTTGTTAATTGTTAAACCAACCCCACGTTTGATAAACACGTATTTTGTTAAATTAAACTTTTTTTTGTTATTTTGTACTTTTAGTAACAAACACTTCTTCATACTTTTTAATATTTTTAACTCACATAAATAATTATTGATTTTTAAAGAAAAATTGAATTTTAATTATCCAAACTATTAACTATTGATCAATATTAATCCCAACTAATAATTTAAACGATATTAATCCCAACTTTTGATTATTTACTAATAATAGTCACAGCCTAACTATTAGTTAACTTCGTTAGTTTTTAATTACGTGACACATGATGTTGTTCATGATTTGACATGTGATATTTATTACATATTAAAATAAAAAATATAAATATATTACTCAATTTTTGCGCCTATTTGTCTCTAAGCTACTCAACCATCGACAAAAACACTATGTTGAATAAATACAGAAAATAATCTTTTATAAAAAAATTAAGTAATATAGTTATATTTATAGTTATAACTATGTTATACATCACATCACGAGCCAAGTTACGTGATACATCATAAAAATATATCATTTCTTTTTATTAATTTTAATTTTTTGTCTTTCATATTCTCATATATTTAGCAATGAATTTTGCAAAATTTATAAAAGATTCGTTAATGAGAAAATCACAGAACTAATTTATTTGTATTTACAAATATACACTTATTTCAGAAAATACTAATACAGAATACAGATCATGATTACAGTTGGGACGCGAAAAGAATAAAATAAAGAAAAATATAATAAGGGTATTGAATAAAAAAATAAAAAGAAAAGAATTATAGGAGATTATATAAAAAAAAAGACAAAACACCCATTTTAATAAATATATTTCAAAACACCCATTTTAATAAATATTTTTTCCACCAACACCCGAAAAACACTCTACAAAGGAGCACCATTTAAAACTAAAAATAAAAAATAATTGCTCAACCCCATTTTAGATAGGGGTGTGCAAGAAACATAATAATCGAATCGTAACCGAAATAACCGACGAAATCGAACCGAAAAAACGGAAACCAATAACAAACCGATGGTTTGGTTTCATGGTTTTTTAAAAACCGATTTTTTCGGTTTTGTTCCGGTTTTGCTTGTAACAAAAACCTAAAAAAACTGAATCGAAACCATACAAACCAAACTTATAAATTTAGGCTGTGTTCCCAAGTTCAGAAAAGAAAGAAATCGGAAGGAAAGAAAAAAATTATTGTGTTCCAGAGTTTTTTTTTAACGAAGGAAATGAAAGGAAAGTAAGAAAGTTGTGTTCCCGGGTTTATTTAAGGAGGGAAAAGAAAGGAAATGAAAGAAAAATAAAGCCTAAAATAAATCCTTCCAAATTAGAAGGAAATAAAGAGAGAAAAAAATAAAAGGAAGAAAAAGAAGAAATGAAAGAAAAAGAAAAGAAAATTTTCTTTTCTTTTCTCTCCTTAAGTAAACTCGGGGAACACAGCGTTAGAGGTGTATTCATACGCTTGTAAACATGATTAGCCTATTACTTACTTATTTAACTTATATTATCTAATTTGTTTTGAATATTTAGATTTCAAGAATAGTCTTTAAACTTCTTTGTTTGAATTGATAGATATAAATGTTTCATTAAATTTTTTGTTATTGTATTTTATGAATTGTAATTCATTTTAATGTCAAGTAATTTATAAGAATATGTTGATTATATTTAAATATCAATAAAATATTGTAAGCCTAAAATTTTTAGTTTATATTCATTAATTTAGAACAAATTTTTCTTTAAAAACTTGAAGCCAAATAGTAAAACCGAAAAAAAAATAAAACCGAACAAAAACCGAAGTGAAAACCGAAAACCAAAAACTGCAAAAATCAAAACCGAACGGTTTTAAAAACCTAGAAACCGAAATATCAGTTTTTGGTTTTTATTTATGCTAAAACTGAACCAAACAGAGCTATGCACTTGACGCTCTCAAATAATCTAAAAAGTGACAAACATGGATGATGCAATTGAGATGCTTGATTCAGTCAAATAAATCACTTGATGTTGTATGTATGCTTATTTACTATATGATCATCGTATTTACAAAATAGAGTTATAAGTCGGGCCATTTGATTCTGTCTGGATTACTCCGGTTTTAGAATCGGCCGGATCGACCCGAAAACCAGCTATCTTCACAATTGAAACCGAGAACCAAAGGAATTAGTCATCTTTGAACGGTCACGGTTTGAACCACCGGTTCCTAAATAATAAATAACTAGCATCAAGATCACGTTTTGCGGTAGGGGCGCAAAGCCGTACAAAAAACTAACTTCAAAATGTTGTCCCGATCCTACATATTGAAAGGGACGCTGATAATATTCATAACTTGATATAAGTAAAATGAATCCCGGATAATGTTGATAACACTCTAAACCTTATATAAAAATATGAAACACCAAGTTCCACGGGGGTGTAAGGCCTTAAAAAACTAACGTCGAAACATCAACGTGAACTCCCACGTTGATAACATCCGAAACTTTGTATGAAATAATGAGACCATCGCAAACCTGTGTGTTGCGTCAAGACATTTAATAGTATTTTGAATTTTATGTAAATGATAATCAAAACGTTAAATCAGTTTTAACAACTTGTATGATTGTGTTTCAGTGACTTGTGTATTATGATGCACAACTCCATTTTGACATAATTAAATTTACACAGAAACGTAAAAATAAATAAACATATTACAACAATATAATTGAGACTTTATAGAAAAATTAAAATTTAAAAGTATAAGAGAAAAACAAAAATTAACAAAAAATGATGACTGGATAAAAATAACAAATAGATTAGTATAAGATATAAAGTGTGTCTATAGTTAAACTTGAGTATGATGAAATATAAATTTTCAAATTTTAAATGAAATTTCAATTGAAATTATAAATGTTATGCATAATTTATGTACGCAAAGTGTTAGATAATGTACACAAGCATATGGTGATGTTATAGCATTGATGACACTATAAGATGTGTATTGTATTTATTTAATTTTCTTCATGTACTGTTATATTATAAATACTAGTATGCACTGTTATATTATAAATACTAGTATATTAATAGAATGAACAATAAAGAGGAATTTTTACAAACCTTAACATGGTATCAGAGCTAGCCGCCTTAAGCGTAAGAAATTTTTTTTTCGATCGGCTATATAATCGTTGACCCTTTCTCTTTTTCATTGTGCCACTGATTTAAAGTTTTGTTATATGTCTTTTAATAAGGTGTAAAATAATAACCATAATAATCACATAATTAAAATAAAACTACCACAAAAGGTAAATTACATTATATTTGTCAAGAAAAATTCATTTAAAAAATAAAAGATTGCCTTTTTTAATTTCCTCTTAAATTTTCAAATAAGTTAAGCAACATAACTGTAGTCAAAATACACACACAAAAATTAATACAGTTTTTATGGCCAAAAATAAAAGTTTTAGGTCAAATAGTGACTACACTGTTATAAAATATCAAGATAATGGTCGGTTTTACTTTTTAAAAAATACAATATGATATATGATGAACTATATTTCTAGCACATCTATTACAAATTTAATTTTACCTTTTTTTGAATTATTGCAATTCATGAGATCTTTTCTTTGGCAATTATATGATGATGGATCATGATCATGGCTAGAATATTATTATGCACAATTGATGGTGTGTCATGTGTGACTTCCATGATTTTACGTCTTATCATGCTACCTAGTTATATTAGATAATTATTGTTTGTTTATATTGCAACACATGTTAACTATGAAGCAAGCACTAGCGAAGCAATCTTAACAACTACACACTATGGTTAAAAATTTTAATATTGAAATTGATTAAGAAATAGATTGGGAATTGGATGGGTTTAAGTATAATATGTTGGAAAATTGGATCGATTTAATTAATATTAAAAAGTCACTTTTTACAGTGACTCATAACTTTATATTTATACTATACATATACTACTAGTAATCTAATTTAACCACTATTAAATTATTAAATTTATAAACAAATTAATCCTACTCCAATATAAACTCCACTGATTAATTCTAAACTATTATTAATAATTATTAAGATTAAATTCGTCATTCTCCTCTTTAATCTTGGTATGCACTCGTTACTTCATCAAAATAAAATCATCTTATCCGCTCCAACTAAGTTAGTCAATTTCTTCTTTGGTTGTCAGCTCATGCACTTAAATGCAAAGTGACCAAAAACTTCACATCCATAACATTGATTTGTCCCTTCCATTGGTTCTTTTTGATCATTACTTGAACTAGAACGATCCTCACGACCTCTTTCACGATTTCGGCCTCTACCACGACCTTTACCATCACAATTAACCCACCTACGACCTTCACAACCTTTTTGATGATAATCATTTTTGTTCCATGGTTTACTTTATCATCACGAGTAAACAATAACTTACCTTGCGTATCCTCGGTTATGTCTTGGGGTTTTACCCGCTCCTCATAGCTTTTAGTCGTCTGAAACCTTCTTAAAATGCATTGTCTCAATCTCCGAGCATTGCTAGAATGAAGTGACTATTGGTAAATATTTTTCCTGCATAGAATTTAAATTTTTTTTAACAAGCATCTCTATCATCTGAAGATCCAAGATTCTTGTACCTTGATTGTAACTAGCTTACCATCAAAGTTGTTAATGGACTTGTCTTGTACCTTGATTGTAACCTCCTGCTGGTGTTTCATAATTTTTTATTATATTTAATATTTTGTTTTTTCAACCTGTGTAATACACGATTTTATTAAAGTTAGTATTAAATAAAAAAACAATCAACAACTAATCAGAGATATCATAAACATTCATAGCCTGATCCGACCCAATTCAATATTATATCCCTATATCCGATTACATGGTCAAAACAATCCAAAATTGATCTCATTATTGCACATAACTTTTCAGTGCATATTATTCAAATCTCAATTTTTTTCATACTAATATTCTCTCAACCACCCAATATTTAGCTTATGATTTGACCTATCTACGGCTTGTTCAAAATTATCTCATACTCGATCACTTTTTAAAAACATCGATTTTCAATCTTCTTACAATTTTGTATCACTTTAATGATCTGTATATGTGGCGATCTTCCTTCAACCTTCAATGTATAGGGTTTTCATTCCAATTGCCTTGAGTTTGGTTAATTTATGTAAATTTCATTGCTTCTAGTCGGTGTTTATGATGTAATTCTTTCTCTGATAAGTCTTTTTAGTGATGAAATTTGAAAAATAAGTTCATTGATGATTGTTAATGGTAGTGGACAAGATATTGTAAATGCGTCATTAATTTTTTCGTTTATTTGGCAAAAGCGCAACGTACATACCCTCGCAAAAACATGAGATTAACTGTTGGTGCCAGTCGATGCAATATCGAAGAAGCAAACAACTTTGCAAATTGGCTATAATAATTGGGTGAAGGTGACATTGACGGATCGAACGACGGGGAATCTACGATAGATATACCACCTGATCTTCTTATTACTAATACGGTCGATCCTATCTTGGATTAAATCGGGTTTGTGTATCCTTCGTAATTCTAAAAACCCAAATTTCTTTCAAGAGAGGGCAATTCTTGCTCCAAAAACAAAGTTGTTCAAGAAATCAATGATCGTTTACGTTCTTCGTTGTTTCCAGGTGACGAAAAAGAATACCTCAGTTTCGATTCTATAAGCCAAAAGGAGTATATTAACGATACATTCAATGAGAATTTATGCTTTTCAGGTTTTCTAAACGGAATAAAGGTTTCTGGATTACCAAACTACTATTTAGTATTAAAGGTTGGTGTTCCCGTCATGCTTCTTAGAAACATTGATAAAAAAAAGTGGTTTGTGTTATGGAACTAGACTTAAGGTTATATCACTCTGTAATCATGTTACAGAAGTTTGGATTATATCAAGTAGTAAAGTTGACACCCGTACATTCATTTAAAGATTGAGTTCAACACCTTCAGACAAAAGGATTACTTTCAAATTTAAAAGAAGACAGTTTTCTTTGGTCGTATGTTTCGCTATGACAATAAACAAAAGTCAAGATCAATCTCTATCAAGAGTCGGCTTGTACTTAAATGAGCCTGTTTTTACGCATGGTCAACTTTATGTCGCCTTGTCACAAGTCAAGAGTAAAGATGGATTGAAACTTTAGCTCTAGGGAATGATGACAGACCTACTAATATTACTACAAATGTAATTTACAAGGAGATTTTTGCTCATTAATGACCTTATGATCGGAAGTTATTATGTTTTATTTAATAGATAAAACACTTGGTTTTATTTATGTTTTTGTGTTATTTAATAATTAACTCTCCCCCTCCCATGCAATACACGGGTAACTAAAGCTAATGATAAATAGTTATGGTATTGAATACTATTATCTAATCTTAATATATACAATATGTTATAAATAAAAAAGTTTTATTTGAAGTATGGAAATCTAAAAACCGATAACATAATTGTTAACCATTACTTTTAATATTATATTATAATTAATATTATTTAATTTCTTTTTATGATAATCATGTTATCACTAATGTTGTTCTTACCGTATACATATATAGACACACATATGTACGTGTGCAAGCCTAATACATACAAAGGATAAATACTCAAATTGATACTAATCAAATACTTATACAAACAACGTTGTATCATAACCACTTACAACATATTAAATGACTACCTTACTTAAACTAATACAAAAAGCTCAACCACTTATGTAATAAGTTATCATATTGCTAGAACTAATAGTAGGTGGGCAATTAGGATTATATTGATGAAATCTTACACATAGTTGAGAGCTCTCAACATTAATATATGGATACTTGTAAGGGTAGCCAGATAATTTTTCTCAGCCTCCTATTTAGTTAAACTACTTTTGGGGGTGAAAAACATACTCTTGTGAGTTCTCGCAACCCCTTTTTATTCGCTTTTGGAGTAAAAAGCATGTTCTTTTTCTATGATGTGCAAATATCTAAGATTTTCTTTTTGCTATTGTGCACATGCACCGACTATTGATATTACACAACCATTAATTTTGTTTGAAATAACAGATCGTATGGTTAGTACTATTCAGGAAATCACTCACGCATAGTGTGTCCTATTGATAGGCAAACAAAACACTGACACCTGCAATGCCACGAAGCTTGTAGTGTTGCTGCGACATTTATTTGCACATGCTTACTATTTAGCAGTTTGGGTGCCCATATTCGAGAATTCAATTCATACTAGATAGGGATTGGATGACCGAGTATAGGTTTGGTTGTGGATTTATTTAATTGACATCATACGTGTTAACCTTTTTTTCTTTAAGCTTGCGAACTCACTAACTTTTTTAGTTGAAACGTTTAATATGCTTTTCTAGAAATGAAAACTAAAGATAGCTTGACTACTTATACAAAAACAAGCTAAGACTTCATTCCAATTCTCCTAACTATAATAGCTCCTCTCATCAAGTACATTGAGTTCCACTTGAAGATCCCAAGTGCTCCAATACATTAGTCATAGTTGACCAATCATGGCTAATCCAGCCACTAACCCATCGTCTATCTCAAGTAGTTTGCACACATTACTAGATCTAGAGATACATCAAGGACAATCAACACTCTCCAAACTCATAATGTAATCTTAATGAGAGACTTGTCAGTCAAAAACCCAGTCTTTAAAACACAACAACTCTTTTGAACTGTATCTAGAACACATCTCATGCTCTTGATGTCACCAAAACCCCTAAATGCTCTAACATTCGACCCTATAATCCTTGAACCCGCTTAGCACCAAGGTTTAAACTTGCAAAATAAACCTTTCTTTTGCCCCTATTGTTCAGCGAACAGACTTTGTCTTGCTTAACAGGGGTGGTCATATTCCCCTTAGCAAGTACCTTAATCATATACAGTGATCTCTGTTTCATACCGCAAACAATAACCAGATTATCAGTGATCACCTTCCCTTGACCATTAGCAAACTTAACTTATAGTCCACGTTCATCCAATTGACCGACAAAAATAAGTTTCATCTTTAACTCTTAAATTATCCTAACATTTTACAAGTTTCATTAACCACCCAATGGAATTTTGATATCAATATCTCCCATACCTATGACATCAAGAATCTTATTATTACCTAATAGTGTCTTACCAAAGTTTTATTTTTCAGGTTCATCATCATTTCATCATATGCATGGCATGAAATAAAGCTCCTTGCCATGACCCAAAAGTCCACACTAATTTTCACACCAAGTATCAATTTATCATCATTAGAAACATCTCCGGTAGCAGTTTTCAATTCCTTCTTGTTTGGACATTAACTCTTAATATGTCCCAACTCATCACAGCTCTAAAACTTTATATTTTTACAACTTCTAGATGAACTCCTACCTCGACTCCCATTGTTCTTGTTATTTCCTTGACCTCTACTAACATTTAACAATTCACTATATGATGATTCACTCAATTTTTTTTCTAACATCCATACCTAGAACAAGATCTTGAATAACTTTTAAAGTGAATCAACTAGTTTCTGTAAAACTAAAAGTAGCAGCAACACTTTCTAAACAACTATTTGGCAAAGACGATAACAACAATAGTGGATGAACCTTATTAGCAAACTATATCCCAAATGAGACTAATCTTAACAAAATCGAATTGATGTGGTTAATGTGTGTTGTCAATTGTCACTGAGGTACTCCCCTTCATCTTCATGTTGACAAGCTCACGTATCCGAAAATTCATATTTGTCATTAAAGACATCTCGTACATATTAGACAAAGCATTCATGATCCCGCACACTTTGGTTTCCTTTAGATTGATGAACGCAACATTCGTTGCTAGCAATATATATATAATAGTCTTGTCCTTTTAATCCAAGGTCTCTCATTTAGCTGAACTTAATTACCATATCTAAATCATTCTGAACCAACAAATCTTTCATTTATATTTTCCACCAACCAGAGTTTTCCATCTAACTTTTTAATTTTGTCTAGCGGATATAAGCTTAGTTAAGTTGTTTCCGTAGATAATAGAGCACGGTTGCTAACAAAATCAATCACTAAATGTAATAAAACTCGATTGCATGCCAATAAAAACCTATATCATATGCTCCTACCAAATAACCGAGCACTACATTTAGATATCTAATAGAGTCCCGTTGGTTAATATGAATTGAATGTGACTATAAATGAAGTGGTTAAGACCACCGCATGTTGTAGACATGGACCACACCATGTGTGGGTTTGGACTTTTAAGAGGTAATGAAGGGTCTTACGCAACATTTCCATCAAGTCTTATTCCACTTTAGGTTTAAACCCAGGTTACATTGACACTTGTTTCTCAATTTTAGTTTCCCATGTGACCACATTCGCCACCAAAGCTAAAGGCACTTTCAATTTATCTTATCCTTAGGGGATATTGCATCATTGTTTAAGGCTATTTGAAAATGACATTGCAAAAGGTTTATAGGTTATAGTTTAATCTAAAAGGGTTCACGCAAGTTTTCGGCAAACGCGTGAGCACATGAAGCTACGGTTGACTTGTTTGTGTTAAAAATATTTTATGGTGTAATTTAAACTGATTGAGTATATGACGTATGCCATAATATAAAAAGTAAAAGAGAAATAAATATCATATTTTATAGTTTCCGTGTAATTATTTTATACAGATTGATATTTTTTTTTTGTAAATTTGTAATTTTAAAGTATTAATGAAAAAATAAAGAAAATTGGATTAAACAAGTTTTGTTTACGTTAACTTAGGAAAACTCTTGTTGTGATCGGGTTTGACCTGTCAACCCAGATACACGATTCATTTTACAACTCTACTCTATATGGAACGAACATGCTGTTGTAAATGGAGATGCACGTAATCGGTCTAGAACAACCAACCGACGAACAACATCGGGACCATGCGAATTATTTTACTATTTTAACATTCGTCAATAGCTTTAACTAACTGTTTTCAACCACAAATTAGAATTTTTAATCTTTTGAAAATATATTACATGCTTAATTTTGTAAAAGACTTCACCAACATAATCTACCTACCAACAACAATACCATTAAAGAACTTCTTCCACCTTGCTATTTATTAGCCTACCACGTAAGACAATATTTTATAGAATGGATATAACTCTACGATAATATTTTCCACTTAAAATAAATTATTATAGAATTTTGGTTAGTAAATACTCAAATCAATCCACTTTATAGAATAGGTTTGACAAGGTAATTTAAATGTTCTTACTTAGAGCATTCAGAGTAGTTATTTTAAACTATTTCTTTAAAGTTTAAAGAAAAAAAAAACACACAAAAAGTAATTATTTTTAATTTTACATCAGCATCCTTATCATTATACGTACCTTTAACGTTATGTTTTCGAGTTTACTAAACGAAATATAAAAATTTAGAAGCAAATTGAAAAGAAAGAAAAGAAAAGAGAAAGATATAATTTTATTTTGTATTTAAGAGTTCGAAGAAAAGAAAAAAAATATTATATGTTCCCGAGTTGAGAGGAAACAAAAAGAGAGCTAAAATTTTACTATTGTACTCTTTTAATCCTCTAGTTACGGGTGTTAAAAATATCCGAATCCGAAACCAAATCTGAAACATCCTAAAACCTGAAATTTGGATATCAGAAAATCCGGATATCCAAAAATTCGAATAGAGACTCGGATTCAGATAGTGATTTTGAAAATTTTCGGACTCGAATATCCGAATTATAGGAAAATATTTTTACAAAAATTATTATATAATAAATACTAATTAGAAAATTTCGGATATTTTCCGATATTTTTATAAAAACTTCGAATATCCGAAATTTTTTAAAAATAATTAAATTTTTATAAAATTTAATAAATAATATAAATATTTTTGGAATTCGGATATCTAAACGGATATCCGAATCCGAATCCAAAATTTTAAATATCTGAATTTACACACCCCTAGCTCAACTTATACTAGGTATTGGCAAAATAAAATATTATTAAAATGTTTCCTTTTGCTTCCTTCCGATTTGAGAGGAAAGATGGGGAAAAAAATTTAAATCTTTCTTTCAATTACTTTCACTTCGCTCGCTAAAATACTCTGAAATACACACACACACATACACACACACACACACATATATATATATATCACTTTATTTATATTTCCTTCCTCTTATATCCTAAAAAAATTCAAAAACACTAAGTAAATTTTTATGGCTTGCTACAATGAATTTTTATATTTAGAGCATCACTAGTTAATCTTTTGGGTTAGAATCAAACGAAACAAGTATATCCATCTAATACATGCACTTCAATTGTTGAAATTCGATCTCTTAGTCAAATTAGATGCAATCTTACATGAAAATGACTTCGACTAAGACTAGTAACGAATCCAAAAATTATGTTACGGGGGCCAAGATACTTGCCGAGTTAAAATGCCCAGGTCAAATAAAACATAAAACATTGTCGAGTCTAAACGTGTTGTTCATGAACACAAACGAACATATATAAATTTTATTGAACAAAAATACACGAACACAAATGAACAAGTTTAATGCATTAAAAACTAAAAAATATTAAGCATAAACAAAAATCTTAACACATACACGCAAACATATATTTGATATTTTTGTATAAATATTTAAACAAATATAAACGAATAGAAATCAAAGAATAAACACAACCGAACGTGAATAAACAAACATAAACAAAATAAATTGTTTGTTTATGTTTATTTATTTTATTAAATAAATGAACTTTCCATCAAAAAGTTTACAAACTATACATTGAAAGTGGATTTGTTTACAAGCTAAGTATATGTTTTACTACGCCACAAATTGCACATTAGGACAACATTTTTTTAAATGTATTAAATTTAAGGAATAAAAAAAATATAAATAATTAACATAAACAGATAAATTAATTTAATAATTTGATTTAGTTAAGCAGTTATAGAAATAACATTAAATAAATTGAATATAACAAATAGAATTATTTGCAAAAATATCCAGATATAGAGATTAAATTTGAAAAAGACAGGGTTGTGGGCCCCTAGAAAAGAAAAGGAGGGCCTCATCAAGAGATGATATTCTTAATTTGGGCTTAAAAATATATATTGAAAAAACAGTTGTTCTCGTAATTTTGGACAAGGCTACGGGGCGCCCAAACTCCCATGATTATGCCTTGCATCCACCCCTAATCGAGACTCTTTAAGGAATAAGACATAGATCATTCAAGCAATTGCTTGTGTTTTTAGGTAGAGTATTGATTTTCTAGTGGGTTTTATCATTTTTGTTACAATGATAATCATTCAATATGAATCTTTGAACTGACATGTTATTTCTTTATGGGTTTGTTTTGAATGAGGTAAATGCACGTGTATCCTTCTATTATTATTTAGCTTTAGTTACCCGTGTATTACACGAAAGTGTGAAGAGTTAATTATTAAATAACATAAAAATAAAAATAAAATCAAGGGTGTTATATATTAAATAAAACATAACAACTTTTGATTATAAGACCACAAATAAGCAAAAACATATTTATAAACTACATTTGTATTAACATTATTAGGTTTACATTCATTATCTAAATCTAAGATCATCAATCCATCTTTACTTATAACTTGTGACAAGATAACATAAAGCTGATCATGCGTAAAAATAGACTCTTTTAAGTATAAACCGACACTTGACAAAGATTGGCCTTAACTTTTATTTATTGTCATATCGAAATATACAGTCAAAGAAAACTATCTTCTTTTAGACTTAAAAGGAATACTTTTGACAGGTCAAATTGTGAGTTAGATATTGAGTGGGTATGAGGATATTAGTATAAAGAAATTAAGATTTTAATAATATACAATGAAAAGTTATATGTAATAGTTAGATCAATTTCGAATTATTTTGACCCTGTAATCAAATATGGAGATATAGTATTGAATCGGGTAGGATCGGGCTATAAATGTTCATAATATCCTTGATTAGTTGTTGATTATTTAATATTAATTTTAGTAAACCCGTGTATTATACGGGTTAAAATAATAAATATTAAATATAATAAAAGTTTATGAAGTATAAAATTCTAAAATAAGATATGATTAAAATTACATATGAGTAATAACTATATGTAATAAAATAACGATATCAATTTTTAAAATTTTGTTTTTAAACTTTTTTTCCAAAAAAAGTTAAATATTTTTTTCAAAACAAACTGTATTAAAATGTTATTTTTAAATTTTTTTTTTATAACTCCTAATTTTAATTATTTTTAGTTTATAAAAAAATTATGTTTAAAAATACCAATTTTAAAATATTTTATATTTTAAAAAAAGTTAGATGTTTTAGAAAAAATTTTTAATTGTATTCTAAAAATAACATTAATAAAAAGACATCTTTCTTAATTTATTAAAAAAATTTAATCTAAAAAAGAATTAAAATTACTTAAAATTTCTTAATTTAGGTAATTATTTAAGAGGAGAGAGAGACAAGAAAAATAAATTTAGGGGGCCTAGAAATATGCCAAGTATCACCCTAAGTTACTCTTTTAGTATTATATATAGACTAGCTTTAGTTACCCGTGTATTACACGGAAGTGTGGAGAGTTAATTATTAAATAACATAAAAATAAAAATAAAATCAAGTGTGTTATATATTTAATAAGACATAATAAATTTTGATTATAAGGTTACAAATGAGCAAAAACATCCTTATAAACTATATTTGTATTAACATTAGTAGGTTTATGTTAGGGATAGATCTATTGTATAGGTTTAGATGATAAAAATCACTCTTGTAATCATTATTGTAATTATTGTTTTTGATGATATAAAATGAATATATTTGATTATAATCGTGTTTGTGAATTAAATAACATTTATTTTGCACTTCATAATATATATTCATCTATGATATAATATATTTCAGAATATATGTGTCATGTGTAGGAAACATTAAACTGTATCAATTTGGAAAATTGACTAAGTGTTTGCGGACGAAGAAAATGTTCTTCTGTAGATGTTCTTAGGAATAACTGAAGAGTGTACATCCGTGGATCTCCTGCGGAAGAACAACTTCAGCTGAACAAGAAAAGAACAAGTGAAGCTACTGAAGGAGGGATTGCTACAGAAGACAAGAACTCCTGCGGAAGCACAAGAACAAGAACTGCGGAAGCACAAGAACAAGACTATCTGCGGAAGAGTAAATTCCTACGGATGACTAACAAACGTGTATGATTTCATATCAAGTACGCAACATAGTCAACAAGTCAACATGTCAGAGCAATAACATCAAGTCAATGGCGATGGAAGACATATTATTCAAACGAATATTCCACGTCACATCAACAACTTTATTCATATTAGATTCATTAAAAATCTCAAATTCCTAAGCCGATAAGCATGGCGAGGATTTTGAATAAGTTTAATTAGCTTAATTATAGCAACAAAATAGCTAGCAATAGAACAGAATTAGATCTCTATATATATACGAGATCAACAACATAGATATAACAACAACAGTTGAGAATCATTAGAATCATCAGTAATCATTATCTGAATCATTGTATTCAAGATCAACAACATCAATAGCAACAAGAAAGCATTACGATCAACATTATTGAGTTCTCTCGGTTTGATTATTCTTATTTGTTTGATTGATTGATTTTAGTATTATTAATAGATTAAACACCAAGTATTGATAATTCCGCGATCAATACTTGTTCAAATCAATTCTGATAATTTCTGAACGATCCTTGGATTCACAGGTGGTATCAGAGCTTGGTGCTCATTGATCCAGATCAATTGATCTATCAGCTTTGATTTGTTTAATCGATTTCTGCTAAAACAAAATTATTTCTTTCTAAATAAAATTAATTATCATGTGTAATTCAGTTGTTGGTGCTTATCAACCTCCTAAACTGGAAAACAAATATGATTTTAAAACCTAGAAAATCCGATTCAGGAATCATGTTAATTACATAGATTCTGACTTATGGGCTTCGATTACCGAAGGACCTTATATCCCACCTCCCTTAGGAGCGGATTATAAGGATAATAATCAACCCATCAGTTTAAAGAACCTATCACCCGATGATGCCAAGAGAGTCAAGATTGACATCAAAGCTTATAGTATGCTTATTATGGCTTTGCCTGAAGAACTCTTGATCAGGTGTGAATCATACAAAACAGCTAACTCGTTATGGAAAATCCTGCACACTCTGTGTGAAGGTAGTGACGAGATTAGAAGCATAAAGAAGGATACTCTCCGTGCACAATATGAAACATTCCATCATATTCCGGGTGAGTCAATCCCTCAACAATTGCATAGATTCATGCAACTTGTTACAGAGATGAACATCCTTGAACTTAAGTACAGCAATGAAGAATTGAATAAAAAGATGCTTCATTCTTTGCCTGAAAACTGGACACAGACTGTGTCCATGTTTAAAAATACTATTGATCTAAAAACAATAGGTCTAGACACTCTAGTGGCAAAAGTAGAAGCATTGGAGCTGGATGAAAGAACAAGAAACAAAAGTGTGACAGCACCTATAGCACCTTATCAATTCAAAGAACTGAAGAATACTGGCAGTGCATTCATCTGTAATGAAGATGAAGACAACTCCAGTGATGAAGGTAAACAGGAAGGAGAAACAAGTTTCTACGCAGCAAAGTCTTCAAAATCAAGAACTCAAAGCAATCAGCACAAACAGACAAAAGGAAAGGCTGATGAATCCAAAAGCAAGAAGAATAACAATCAAACAAAACCAACTGTGGTTCTGGAGACTGAAGAACAGAAAGCTGCCTTTGCAGCTTTTAGCTCAAGCTTTCAGGCTTATCTAGGAAGCACCTTGACTCCTGCTCACTTTTGTCAACAAGATCTAGAAGAACTTCATCCTGATAAAGTGGAAGAGATGGATCTGCAATGGCAAATGGCAATGATTGCCTATAGAGCCAAGATGTACATGAAAAGAAACAAAGGATTGTCTGTTGGAGGAAGAACAACAAAAATTGGTGTAGATAAGTCCAAAGTAAGACGCTTTAAGTGCAATCTGTTTGGACACTTTTCAAGGGAGTGCAATAACAGCCAACAGCAGTCAACTGACTCAAGACAGCCTAGTCAAAAGAGTATCACACAACCATAATTAACCAATGCATCCTCACCAAACAATACAACAGGTATCTCTAACACTAAAGAAACTGGTTTAATTATTTTGCAGGATGGTACTTGTGATTGGAGCATGTATGAGAAGGAAGTACTTGCTGAAAACCAAGCTTTGATGGCCAATATGAAAAACAAAGTCCCTCCAATGGCTACTGAGGTAAGAGAAAGGTTGTGTTCCCCTTCTTGCATAGATGAAGTAGAAAGATATAAAACACATGCTCAACAATTGGCTAATAAAGTAAAAGAAACCTTACTCTTAAATGAATCTCATGTTAGAGAACACAAACTTTATCAAATCAAAATTAATTCTTTATAAAAGGATTTAGATAAACTTGTATCTGAAAATTACAATCTAAAAGCACAAGTTGAGCATCTGACTACATCTTTAACCAAATCTATGTCAGAACATGCATCTACTAAGGTGAAACAGCAAAAATTCCAATTGTCAAAGTATGAGAAACTGTTAAACTCTCATATTGAGTCTAAGAACAAGTCAGGATTGGGATTTCATGCAGTTGCACCACCAGTTACCAACAATTATATTCCTTTACCTGAGTCAATGACCAACAGTTTATCTAATTACTTCATACCTGAGTCAGCAGATAAACTTAATAATACTGAGTCATCTGAATCTAGTTTATCAGACTCCAAGCTGTCAGAATTTGATTATGACAACTGTGATGACTTAGATGAAGAGGCTGAGACTAATAATGCTGGGTTGGGTAAGGATAAAACTGTGTTAAAAGAATACTTAATTCCAAAGGTACTAAATGAACTTAAATTACCCTATCCACCAAAACAAAGAAATCTGCTAAAGACAATCCACACAAGGATTGAGCAATTAAATGAAGGCATACTTGCATTCAATAAACTAAATAAAGAAAAGTCAGCAAAAAGAGGATCAGGAGAAAAGAACATAACTTCCGCAGATCATCTGCGAAAGAAATCAGAACAGAATAAGAAAAAGGACACAAAAGATACAACACAAGAACCTTTTGATATCATGTATGGAAGAGGAAAAGACTCATCAGCAGCTATATTTGAAAAGGAATTAAAGAAGCAAAAAATTATGAGCAAGAAGAAGGCAAAGAAAAGAAATGCATCTGACAGTAAAGATGAAGTTTACTGTAAATGGTGTGACATGCACAACCACAGCACAGAAGAATGCTACTTCAGCAGCTATTGCTCAATATGTAACATGAACAATCATATGACTTCAGATTGTTACTTCAAAAAATACTGTGCAATATGCAACAAAAACAACCATACTACAAAGGAATGCTACTTCAACAAGAAGAACAAAACAAAGATTGTCAAGACAAAGAAAGTAGATACCTCTAAGTCAGACTCACAATCTTCTGAAGATGATAGAGGTTCAAACCAAAAGAAACAACAACAAGAACAGAAAGTTACTAAGAAAAACAACAAAATTGCTGAGGTGCAATTAAAGAATAAGAAGGAGAAATCACAAGTGCAAAAGAATGCACCACACAAAAAGGTAGCACTTGAGGAAGAAGACAACTTCTTTGATCACTTTGATAAAGGCAATGATGTGCCTAAGTCCAAAGCAAAAGATGCAGAATCATTTTCTGGCAATTCCTCATCATCCACATTAAAGGAGAAGTCTCAAACAAAAATGACTAACCAAGTCAGTATGAATCAAGAAGACATCACCTCAACCTCATCAACCATTACATCCTCACCTCAAACTAAACATAATGAATTAACTGACTGTACAGCTAATCTAGAAAATTCAAGTCTTATTCATGAGAAAGTTGATACATTAGATAACAATGTCAAGCCCAAGACCAGTAAGGCTTGGGCTCCTAAGTCTAACTAAGTTCATCTTTGTTTACATGAACATCCAAGGAGGGCGGACAACAAGTGGTATATTGACAGTGGCTGTTCCAGACATATGACAGGAGACTGCATCCTCTTACAGGACTTCAAACATAAGAATGCTTCATATGTAGCATTTGGTGGGGATAAGAAGGGAGGTAAAATTACTAGTGAAGGAATGGTAACAAATGGAGTTTTAAAGTTTGAAAAAGTTAACTTTTGTGAAAAATTACAGTTGAACTTACTAAGTGTATCACAAATCTATGACCAACACTATACTACTTTCTTTGATAACTCTGATTGCTACATTCTTAAGCCAGGTTTCAAAATTCCAGAAGACTGGATCCTTCTTAAAGCACCAAGAAAACGTAACACCTATGTGTTGGATATGAACAACACTGCACTAACAAGCAAAGAAACATGCCTGATCTCTAAATCATCAGAAGATGAAGCACAACTCTGGCACAGAAGGATGGCTCATTCCAACATGAAGAACATGAATAAATTGGTGAAAAATGTCTTAGTCATTGGTGTTCCAAAGAAAGAATATTACTGTTCTAATCACTGTTTATCATGCTATAAAGGCAAACAACATAAAGTATCACATAAGTCCAAAACAATTAACACAAACACAACACCACTAAGGTTACTGCACATGGATCTTTTTGGTCCCACCAATGTGTTAAGCATTGGCAAAAGGCAGTACTGTTTGGTGATTGTTGATGATTTCACTAGATTTACTTGGGTATTTTTCTTAAAACATAAAAGTGAAACTTCAGAAATTTTAATGGAGTTCATCACTAAGATACAAAATCAACTTGATCTAAGAATCAAGATACTGAGAAGTGATAATGGAACTGAATTTGTTAATTCTGTCTTAGACTCATTTTGCAGGGATAAAGGCATAGCTAGGCAATTTAGTGTTCCAAGAACTCCTCAACAGAATGGAGTTGCTGAGAGAAGAAACAGAACTCTAATTGAAGCAACAAGAACAATGCTAGCTGACTCACATTTGCCAATAACATTTTGGGCAGAAGCTGTGAACACAGCCTGCACTATTCAAAACAGAACTTTGATTGTCAAAGAATATAATAAAACACTCTATGAACTTTTGTCTAAAAGAAAACCTTTTATAGGATATCTTAAAGCTTTTGGGTGTCACATATCTGTATTAAACACAAAAGAACAGTTAGGAAAATTTGCTGAAAAAGCCTATGATGGTTTCTTTGTTGGTTACTCATCAACATCTAAATCATATAGAGTCTATATTTCACATGATAACATAGTGGAAGAAACTCCTAATGTATCCTTTGATGAATCCTTATTTCCACAATCAGTAAAAGGATCATCTTGGCTGTTTGATATAGATGCATTAACTAACTCATTTAACTCTGGTTTTCTTAACATGACAGGTGCTGCTGATACATGTTACCTGTATGTTCCTCTAAATATGGGTGTACCATTGACAGCTGACCTATCTAGAGTCACTTCCCTGGAGAACCAAAGTAACACTGATCCTGATGCATCAGCATAAACTAGTAAAGATGTTTCTGATGACCTCACACCATGCCATCAGTTGAAGTACCATCTACTTCCGTAGATGTTCCTACTCCTACAGATGATGGACTGAGATCCCCTAATAATCAAACCACATCATAAAACCACTCAACACCATTTTCACACACAAAAATATATTGCTCTGAAACTATAGCTGATCAAGTCCATGCGGAAGACATGTCCACTACCCCGGAAGGCATACATGTTTCTGCGAAAACTCAGACAGTTGCACCAGAAAATGAGATGAACTACTTTGTTGACCCTCCATCACAACTAACCTCATCTCCAACAACCAACATCACAAACCTGGATTCATCCATCCAAGTTAATGATGTACCAACAGTTAGAGCACATAAGTATCACCTAATTGATAACATGATAGGTGACCTTCACAACAGAACTACCAGAAGACAAGGGGGAGCTACAAACACGTGTCTATTCTCCTGTTTTCTATCATAAGTAGTTCCTCCCAACATAACAGAAGCCTTGAAAGACAACAGCTAGATTGAAGCAATGCAAGAAGAACTTCAATAATTCAGGAAAAAGAAGGTATGGAATCTAGTTAATCTCCCTGAAGGCCAATATCCCATTGGCACAAGGTGGTTATTTAAAAATAAGCTAGATGTGTTGGGTTTTCACAAGTTAAACAGATCTATTTTATCCTTATAAAATAGAAGAACGCAGCGGAATATATATTAAACTTGTTATAGTGAGCTAATTTATATATGAATTTTTTATGTAAAATCAGTCAAAAACCCATATGGATCGATATATGAAATCATGCTTACAAACAACCATAGAAGGTACGAAGAACTACCTTCAACAATGTGGTCGGTAGGAGGTGAACGAGGATGGCAGCTCCTAAAGCAAGAAGCCTCTAGCTGGTCTACCCACGAGCCACCAACAAGAACACCGGTTGCTAGGATTTTCACTTATGCAACTCCCTTTTGTGTTTCTCTAGACCGATCGAGAGAAAAAGGGTTCTTACACTTTTCGTGTTCTCAAGTCGTATATTTAGAGAGAGATTTGCAAGCCATCTTATATTGCATGTCCTTGAAAACATAAAGTTCAGGAGAGAGAAAAATGGGTGGGGCCCAGCCCCTTAACCCATCCGTATTTCTCAGAACAACATCCGCATTAGTTAATACGAATGAAGTTGTTCTCCCACATTTGTAAATGGTCATCCGCATTAGTTAATGCGGATGTATGTTTCCATCAGCATTTCCATAAATGCTCATCCGTATTTGTTCCAAAACAAATGCGGATAGGGTTTGTTCACCCGCATTTGTAAATGCGGATGAGTAAACATCATCCACATTTGTTCCAAAACAAATGCGGATAGGGTTTGTTCACCCGCATTTGTAAATGCGGATGAGTAAACATCATCCGCATTTGTTCAACCACATCAAATGCGGCAGTGTAAAACGAATGCGGATGAATTAATATTCCTCTCTCTTTGAAATAAATTATCCATATAATTTATATACAACACAAGTGTAAATGTTTGGAAATCCAATTTTCAAATATTCTAAGTGTTAATATTTATTTATATGATCATATCATAAAACAAATATCTTTGGTGTTTGTCTAGCTCGTTATTGGGTATGACCCGACTTGGATCATGACATACTAGCCACATCAATTCAATATGTATTTTGGGCAGATCATTTCCATCAAGATGACAGGGAAATTATAATTAGAAACAAAACAATACTGATTGCTCAAGGCTACACACAAGAGGAAGGCATAGACTATGATGAAGTCTTTGCACCAGTTGCAAGGATTGAGGCAATAAGAGTGTTTTTGGCATATGCATAATATAAGAAGTTCACAGTTTACCAAATGGATGTAAAGTGTGCCTTCTTATATGGTAAAGTTGATGAAGAGGTCTATGTTTCTTAACCACCAGGATTTGAAGATCCTGATTACCCTCACAGGCTGTACAAGCTTGATAAAGCTTTATATGGACTTCATCAAACACCAAGAAAATGGTATGAAACACTGTCCAAGTTTCTCCTAAGACATGGATACAAGAGAGGAACAATTGACCAGGCACTCTTCCTCAAACATGAACATCAAGATCTCTTAGTTGTTCAAGTATATGTTGATGACATCATATTTGGATCAACAAACAAGAGACTCTGTGAAGAGTTTGAAGCCTTAATGCAATCTGAGTTTCAGATGAGTTCAATGGGAGAATTAACTTTCTTCTTAGGATTACAAGTTCATCAGAAAACATATGGCATCTTCATCAATCAAGAAAAGTATATCCTTCAAACACTGAAGAAATACAACCTTGCAGACTGTGTGTCATGCAAAACACCAGCATCTACTATAGATATAATTGTACCAGATCCAACAGGGAAGTCTATTGATCAAAGATTATATAGATCTATGATAGGATCATTAATGTACTTAACTGTTAGTAGACCTGACATAATGTTTGCTGTGTGTGTGTGTGCTAGGTATCAAGCAGAACCAAAGGAGTCCCACTTGAATGCAGTAAAGAGAATATTCAGATACCTCAAAGGGAAACCATCACTTGGACTTTGGTATCCCAAAGAAGGAGACTTCAAGCTTTACTCCTATTCAGACAGTGACTACGGAGGATGAAACAACAATAGAAAATCAACAACCGGAGGATGTCAATTCATAGGACCAAGACTTGTGTCTTGGCAATGCAAAAAGCAGACAAATGTTTCAGTATCCACAGCTGAGGCCGAATACATAGCTGCTTCAGCAGGCTGCTCCCGGGTTCTATGCTTACAAAATCAGTTACTTGATTATGGTTATAATTTTCTCCAGACACCAATATATATAGACAATTCAGCTGCTATGTTTATCACTGCTAATCTAGTCTAACATAGTAAAACTAAGCATATAGAAATCAGATATCATTTTCTAAGAGACTGCTTAGAAAAGGGACTACTTAAGCTGATCAAAGTGGACACAACAAATCACCTTGCTGATTTATTCACTAAGGCCTTTGATTTAGTGAGATTTAAGTTCTTAATTGAATCATTAGGCATGATCAACTTAGAATAAGTTCAAAACATTAAAAACAGGTATATAGGCTCATTAACTGTGATCATACGAGGATACAACATAAACTTATGTGTAAGGATTTGGATAACCTACGGATATGATAGTATGCTATAAACATGACATATATCCTGCCTGCACCCAATCAACTATCTACTGATCTGATGTGTTAAATATATGAATAGGTTCATCCTGAGTGGAAAATAAGCTATGTCATGCTCAACATAAAGCCAATATGACTTAGTATGGATAAGTCCTTGTGAGGAGTTAACAAGTAAGTCTCATCAAAAAGTACACAACTCATCACTTATGCACACTTACTATGTTGTAACACCTTATAACCTCTATCTTTGCGCATCATGACCCTCTGTTTTGCGTAAGCAAAGACCTGGGTCAAAGGCCACCTCTGTTTTACGTAAGTAAAGACCTGGTGACCTGATGCTGATCATTAAAAGTTCCCAAAAAGAACTGCTCCCAAAAGAATCCTAAAGGATCAACTACATAGTACTCAAAGAGCATTCATAAAACGCATTAATAAGATTTCAAAGAAATCTTAAGATAGAGCTTATAATCTACGAAAAATGGTATGTGTGATAAAGTGATGAATTGATCACAATCTGGGAGACAGACTTTCATACACCTTGCATGATGCATTCATCCTTGTTTATCTTTAATTTTTACCAAAACATGATAACTAGCCGGACATGCCTAACAAATGACTGCTGATTACTTTAAAGAGAAGATTTTGACAAGAATGAATGAGCTTAGAGTACTAAACCAATGATTACTAGAGTCTAAACCTAAGGGGGAGTACTGTTAGGGATAGATCTCTTGTATAGGTTTAGATGATAAAAATCACTCTTGTAATCATTATTGTAATTATTGTTTTGATGATATAAAATGAATATATTTGATTATAATTGTGTTTGTGAATTAAATAATATTTATTTTGCACTTCAAAATATATATTCATCTATGATATAATATATTTCAGAATGTATGTGTGAATGTGTAGGAAACATTAAACTGTGTCAATTTGGAAAATTGACTAAGTGTTGGAACAACTGCGGACGAAGAAAATGTTCTTCCGTAGATGTTCTCAGGAACATAACTGAAGAGTGTACATCCGTGGATCTCCTGCGGAAGAACAACTTCAGCTGAACAAGAAAAGAACAAGTGAAGCTACTGAAGAAGGGATTGCTACGGAAGACAAGAATTCCTACGGAAGCACAAGAACAAGAACTGCGGAAGCACAAGAACAAGAACAGTTGCTACGGAAGACTATCTGCTGAAGAGTAAATTCCTACGGAAGACTAACAAACGTGTATGATTTCATATCAAGTACGCAACATAGTCAACAAGTCAACATGTCAGAGCAATAACATCAAGTCAATGGCGATGAAAGACATATTATTCAAGCGAATATTCCACGTCACATCAACAACTTTATTCATATTAGATTCGTTGAAAATCTCAAATTCCTAAGCCGATAAACATGGTGAGGATTTTGGATAAGTTTACTTAGCTTAATTATAGCAACAAAATAGCTAACAATAGAACAGAATTAGATCTCTATATATATATACAAGATCAACAACATAGATATAACAAGAACAGTTGAGAATCATTAGAATCATCGGTAATCATTATCTGAATCATTGTATTCAAGATCAGCAACATCAATAGCAACAAGAAAGCATTACGATCAACATTATTGAGTTCTCTCGGTTTGATTATTCTTATTTGTTTGATTGATTGATTTTAGTATTATTAATAGATTAAACATCAAGTATTGATAATTCCGCGATCAATACTTGTTCAAATCAATTCTGATAATTTCTGAACGATCCTTGGATTCACAGTTTACATTCATAACTTCAATCCATCTTTACTCATAACTTGTGACAAGATAACATAAAGCTGATCAGGCGTAAAAATAGGCTCTTTTAAGTATAAACCAACACTTGACAGAGATTGACCTTAATTTTTTTTTATTATCATACCAAAATATACAGTCAAAGAAAACTGTCTTCTTTTAGACTTAAAAGGAATACTTTTGACATATCAAATCGTGAGCTAGATATTAAGTGGGTATGAGGATATTAGTATGAAGAAATTAAGATCTTAATAATATACAATGAAATGTTATATGCAATAATTAAATCCATTTTGAATTATTTTAACCCTGTAATCAAATATGGAGATATAGTATTAAATCGGATTGGATCGGGCTATAAATGTTCATAATATCCTTGATTAGTTGTTGATTATTATTTATTTAATATTAATTTTAGTAAACCCGTGTATTATACGGGTTAAAATAATAAGATATTAAATATCATAAAAATTTATGAAGTATAAAATTTTAAATAAGATATGATTAAAATTACATATGAGTAATAACTACATGTAATAAAATAACGATATCAATTTTTAAAATTTTGTTTTTAAACTTTTTTTTTCAAAAACGTTAAACCTTTTTTTCAAAACAAACCGTATTAAAATCTTATTTTTAATTTTTTTTATTATAACTCCTAATTTTAATTATTTTTCGTTTATAAAAAAATTTATTTTTAAAAATACCAATTTTAAAATATTTTATATTTTAAAAAAAGTTAGATGTTTTAGAAAAAAAAATTAATTGTATAAAAATTATTTTTTAAAAATAACATTAATAAAAAGACATCTTTATTAATTTATTAAAAAATTTAATCTAAAAAAGAATTAAAATTACTTAATATTTCTTTATTTAGGTAATTATTTAAGAGGAGAGAGAGGCGGAAAAAGTAAACTTAGGGGGTCTATAATGTAACAAGTGTTTCCCTAAGTTACTCTTTTAGTATTATATATAGATTTGTTGTTTTTTATGCCGACGTGCTCAAACTAGAACCAAATCAAAGATCTTTTCATGTGGGATTCTTCTTGACCTGAACCGTTCTATAAAAAATTATTAGAATTCAATTTTAAATAAAAGAATAATAAGAAAAAATAGTTAGCGGTTAAGATATAAAAAAAGAAATAATAAAAAATAATTTTAAGATAAAAATAGAGAATGAGATGGGAAAGAAATCCCACAAAGTTCACTACAGCCCCCACATTCATGTTTTCCTTACATCATAGGCAATTAAATAATAGTAACATACAAATATGTCCAAAACAATTTTAATATTACATGTAAATTTCAAGCAATATTAACCCGACTTAGGGTGTAATATGTTAACTAATTCGTCATAGACGACACTTCAAGCATCATCAACCATAGAAATTGTATCAAACGGAACCATAACTAAACACAGATGCGTAATGTTTATCATTTACCTTTTTATCATTTACCTTTGATACATTTCTCAGATCCAAAGCTGATTTATAATTCAAGTTATAAAACAGCTTCAAATTTGAAAAAATTCAAGAACTTCATGACAATAAACTTAACATGAACCAATTTGTTTATTACAAATTAACATTCCAATGATTTTCAACACTTATTATACTTAAATCTAAGTGCCCTTCCTCCTACAACTTCAAATACATCGTCCTATAGAAACTGTTAATCAAAAGTAATAAAATAGCAAATGTATAAATTCCAATACAATAAAATAATCAAATAAAGCAATAGATTGCAATGCAGATTACAACTGAAAACAATAGAAAAATTACGAATACAAAATATGAAAACTTATTTTGTGACCTAGGCTATGTGTTTAACACGGATCCCTTAAATCACAAATTTCAAATCTCCTAAAAGAACTCGAATGTTTCCCTAGGTATAACAGCCGAAGTTGTATGTACAGTCGGAGAGGACTCTAAACCCAAAAGAACAACATGTATTAGAGAGAAAGATTGCTAGAACTTTAAAGAAAGAAGAGAAGGCTCAAGCATGAGCATGTTGGTGCGTCTCTAGCGTGTATAGCAACTAATGATCACCTAGTTATAATATTTTTCAAGTCATTACGAAAAAAATGAATTCAATATTGAAACATTAAAAAACTAATCCAAAGAGCAAAACACTCAAAGTTGTAACATCTAAATTGAAATTTAAATTGAAAGATTTTATTTAAAATAAAATAAAACTTTAAGCCAGATTATACTATCTTTTATTTATTTATTTTCAGACATTATAAAAAATTCCAACACGTTCTTCCTCCTACTTTCAATATATCATATTTTAGGAAAGAGCTACTTCAACTAAAAAAAAATTAAAGTTTATGCCCGACCAAGACCTAAATCAGTGAACTTTTTAACATTTAACGTCTCCAAGATGAAATTGACACAACATGCCAAGTAATACACAACATAATCCAATTGATTCCCGATGTAATAATGATTTTTTATAAGTCAAAATCATCTAAAGTGAAAAAAAAAAAAATGCCTGAATCATGAAACAATATTACAATGCGTCGTTCTTACAACCTTCCAAACAAATTAACACTAATTTTAACGATAATTTCATATATAGACCTTTTCAATTTATATAATATTATCTTTTTAAATTATATTTTAAAAGTATTGTATATTGTATATAAAAATTTATATTCTAAAAATATAAGATATTGTGCAGGTTAAAAACGATATTTGTAACATAAAATTTGCACTTTTGAATTTAATACACTTTGATTTCTAAGCTATTAATACTACCATGCAATCTTCACAAAGTCTTCCCATTTTAATTTGGTTGTTGGCTGATATAGAAACATAAATATAATGAGTGCAAAATATCCAAATCAATAGACATAGCACATGAACGAGACACCAATATGAGTTGGAAACTTGTCCAGTCGTGGATTTTTCTTATTTTATCTTTCAAACTAATCAAAATTACATTTGAAAAAAATGAGTCTTAAATTCATGTGTCTTGATTTAGTATATACGAAATCAGGTTTTAGGATATTAATAATGAGTAATTGAAATTGCATTTGAATCTATTTAATAACTACCGAACGCGTCTCCGGAGACGCGTTCGTTGGTTAAATTGATTTGGTGAAGTACACAAATAGAAGTCTATTAAGTTGCCAGATTTAATATCAAATTTATATGAAAATGTAAGTAGAAATAAACATGTTGCAATGTTATACGTGAAATTTTTTAGACAAATATTATGTTGTTGTAAAAGAAATTATACCTTATTAAATTCGACCCAAGTTAGTATAGAATATTTATATCAAAACGTAATAGTAGTAGTAGTAATAAATAATAATAATAATAATAATAATAATAATAATAATAATAATAATAATAATAATAATAATAATAATAATAATAATAATAATAATAATAATAATAATAATAATAATAATAATAATAATATATATAATAATAATAATAATAATTTAATAATAAGTTATAAGACGAAAACGTTAATCATATTAAAAAGTAATTATAATATTAAAAAAATAATAGCTTTGAGAAATTGTAAGTTGTTCTTCACGGACTTGTATTATTTGACTTGTTATCGTTCATTACGACTTGGTAAATGTATGTGTGTATGTAATTCATAACTTCTTATATATAAAATTTATAATTGATCACTTGGTGGCATAAATCTACATAGATGGTCTTATTGATGATCCGTAAGAACTTTTCTTCCTCGTGCAGCGCTTGGATCTGATGTAGAATCCGCTAGAGGGGTCTTGAGGCCATGGTCTTGGACCTAATAAATTAGAACCATCACATAGGAGGGAAAGGGCGTTGATAAGATGAGTATCTTTATAAAAGTTCTTGCTTTGGATCCAATGATTCTAGTTGAAGCTCATCAAATTATATCTAATATATGGCACTCTAAATCTCTAATGTTAATGTCATGCTCACAAAACAAGATTGGACCGGAAGCAACTACAATCCTATCCTGTTATGAATACATTTGAATCGGACGTTTACAAGTTGAACTAGTGAACCATATTGGATGGTTGGATCAGATTTGCATTTTTTTTTGTCTTTTCCCTTTTAAAATCTTTTTTATTGCTTCAAATGTCTTTATTTATTTCCAGCTGCATTGTTACTTATTTTTATTCTAAAGTGTATTTTAAAATTTTTATTATATATAAAATTAATCATCCAAATTATTTTTATCCATAAATCGATAAAATAACCGGTTCCATAATTTCGTTATAAAAACATTGGTTCACATCTGACTTTTTAATATCTTATAACAAACATACCAAAAAAATCATAAACTCATAAAGTAATATATAAGATTAGCTATCTTTGTATGGCCAAAATATATGAAATGGAGTTCAACGGACTTCGCAAACTGATTAGCCTTCTTTGTATGGCCCAAAGTGTGACCCATTAGAGATTTATAACATGCATTTTCATTTGTTTCAAAGGCGGGTCCATTATAAAAATTCATATTTTGATGCGTACCTTTGTATTTTGTAAGTTTGTATCTTGTATGGGTTCACAATTGTTATCAGATGTATTTTATAAAATCTTGTAAGTTACAAAATAAATTAAAAAAATCTTATATAAAAAGAGAAGTTTGTAAAAGTTTAAACACATCATGGATGTAAAATATACAAGTATTCAACATGGTTTGAATGTTCTTCTATAAAGAGAGTATCTTTTTCCTTTTAGAGTTTTGAATTTGCAAACTATTCTAAAAAAATTAATTAAAGTCGTACTGAACTAAAAGAGTTTCAAAAACAGTTTAATCATCTTGAATGTTTTTATAAAACTAGTCAATAAGTTTATATAAGTTTTTAAACCTTAAAATGATATTTACATGTATTCAAACTATAAGTATTCAAATTGAATAGTTGGAATAATCTTCAAAAGAAGATAATCAGCATAGTAACATTAACCTTCCATACTAAATTCATATTTTTAATAGTTTGCAGAAGAAAAAAAAATAACTTCTATAAAATGCTTAAAAATTGTTTTTATACAATAAAAATATATGTTAAGTGCTTCATATGCTTAAAAATTCTTTAAAAAAGTTAAAACCGACTAATGAAAAAGTTGTTACTTGAATTAGAAGATATATATGACTAAATGGTTTGTAGTCTAGCGGTATTATGAAGTTGGAAATGTATTTCTCCTTATGTGATTGAGAAGTTTAATCCCATGATGAGTATCGATGTAGAATTAGGAATTAGTTTAGAGTATATTAGTAAATCATTTTAAACAAAGATGTGTAGAAATTGGTACCGAGAGAATCGAACAAGTTGATTTTGTGTTTCTGTTACTTTTTATTCAAGATGCAAAACCAAACCTTTTATAGGATTACAATCAGAAACAGAAAAGAAAAACAAGTGGCTAACAAACAAAACAAAAGATAATTGATAAGACCATGCATTACGTAGGCATGAGAATAGGAAAACCAGGAGATAAACTTGATTCAAACTTCATGCAACAATTATCCCATAATTCACATATACCAGTTCACCACCCCCGGTTTAGCAAAGTTCCAATACTCCCCCTCAAGTTGGCGCGTGTAAATCTTTCATGCCCAACTTGACGAGTAAGTCCTTTAAGTGCCGAGCTCCCAACGCTTTGGTGAGTAGGTCCGCGATTTGCAACTTCGAATCAATGTGAACGGGCTGAACTTCTTTCGATTCGACTCTCTCTCGAACAAAATAACAGTCCATTTTCACGTGTTTAGTGCGTTCATGGAAAACGGGATTGTTAGCTATGTGACGGGCAGCTTGGTTGTCGCAGAATAGGGTAGTACTACTTTGCATTGGCTCTCCAAGTTCACTCACCAAAAACCGAACCCAAGTATCTCGCTAACGCTGATGCCATAGCACGGTATTCAGCCTCCGTCGAGGAGCGGGACACAAGGGACTGCTTCTTTGATTTCCACGAAATAGGTGCCCCTCCTAGCAATAGCAAATATCCTGTACGAGAACGTCTCGTTGATGGACAACCAAACCAATCAGCATCGCAATAAGAAACGAGCTGCGTTCCTCCAACTTTGGGTAATAAAATACCTGCCCCGGTGTTGTCTTTAAGTACCACAAGACCCGTATAGCTGCGTTCATGTGCGTTGTCACGGATCTCCCACAAATTGGCTAAGAACATTGACTGCGTAAGCCACATCGGGGCGTGTGGCTTGGAGATAGAATAACTTTCCAACCAGTCGCCGATACGAACTTGCATCGACTTTAGCTTCTTCTAAATCAGGCCTGAGTTTTAAATTTTGTTCCATAGGGAACGAACTGGGGCGGCAACCTTCCAAACCACTTTCCTTTAGAATGTCAAGTGTATATTTGCGTTGGCTTAAAACAAGCCCATCCTTTGTTCTTGCAACTTTGATTCTCAAGAAATACTTTAGCGGTCCAAGGTCTTTGATGGTAAAAAGTCTGTGAAGATGCTTTGGTGCGGTCGATCGTTGGTGGGTCGTTTCCCACTATTATGACATCATCAACATGTATCAAGGCAGCCACGAAAACTTCATTCCTTTTGTAGATGAAGAGAGAATGGTCCGCCTTAGATTGTAGAAAATCCAACTGTGACAAAGCGCTTGTAAACTTGTGGTACCAATTACGGGAAGCTTGATTAAGCCCGTATAAGGATTTCTTGAGGCACATACTCTAGTTTCGTTTGTTGTGGAGAAACCTTGTGGCAACTTCATATAAACCTCCTCCTCCAACTCCCCATGTAGAAAGCGTTGTTCACATCAAGTTGGTGAATCAACCAATCCCGTTTGACCGCCAGAGCTAGAAGCGTTCTCATGGTCACTAACTTTGCGACGGGGGCAAACGTGTCGTGATAGTCTACCCCCTCCATTTTGTATAACCCTTTGCCACAAGTCGCGCTTTGTAACGTTCGACCTCCCATTTGGCTTATACTTGATCTTGTACACCCATTTGGAATCAATGGCTTTCTTGCCCTTTGGTAATTGTTCTAAAGACCAAGTTCCATTCTGTTCAAGGGCTTGTATTTCTTTCTTCATAGCATCTCTCCAACGTTCGTCCTGTGATGCTTGATGAAAATTTTTGGGCTCATCTTGGGAAGAGATGGCCGCAAGAAACGCTTTATGACCATTAGAAAAACTTCATATGTAATGTAATGAGCAAGGGAATGTGCCGTAGAGTGGACTTGAGTCGAGCTGGTGGAAGCTTGATTGGGAGATGGGTGTGCGTTGTCAATTGATGGCGGTAATTGGACGTCGAAATCTCTCAACCGAGGGGGTTGAGTTCTTGTACGTTGCGGACGTTGAGCCGAGACCGTGGGATTTGTTACGCTAGGAACTTCATCAATTACTTCCGTGGGCTCGGGAAAAATCGGACCAGTAGGAGAAACTGGTTCGTCTTGAATAATTGGGCCTTCTTCACTAGTATTAATTTGATGTTGACTTGGGCCTTGATGGGCTGTTCCACGCACTCCCTTTGTTCAACAGAAGCATCCCATTATGCATGTTCTTCAATACTTGATGGTCCATTGTTACTATCCTTTTGATTTGAATCAAAACCAGTTCTGTAGGTTTCGACTATTTCTTCGTCACCTTGGAACTCGTTATTTCCCTCATTTGAGAAAGGGAAAACGTTTTCCACAAAACGAACATCCCTGCTAGTTACCATCTTTGTACTTTCAACGTCGTATATCTTGTACCCTTTTTTCCGTAAGGGTAACCCAAAAAAACCCCGGGTTTACCTCTTGGCGCAAATTTATCTCCCTTTGTGTCGGTGTTCAAAAAATACGCCAAGCAACCAAAAACCCACATGTGGTCATAAGACGGCGACCGCCCACAAACTATTTCATACGGTGTCTTGTAGTTGATTACTTTGGACGGTAAGCGGTTTATAATGTATGCGGCCGTTAATACACACTCTCCCCAAAAACGTATAGGTAAGCAAGCTTCAAAGCGAATAGCTCGTGCTACTTCCAATAGATGTTTATGTTTCCGCTCCACCACCCCGTTTTGTTGGGGGGTGTGCGGGCACGTGGTCTCTAGCATGATTAGATGTTCGTTGTAAAACCCCTTCATACGGTTTGATGTAAACTACCCCCATTATCGTAACACACCCGTTTTACTTCCTTTTTATATTGAGTTTTTACCATGTTGAGGAAATTGATCAAGTAATCACTTGCTTGGCTCTTTTGTTTAATAATGTACACCCAAACCGCCCTACTAAAATCATCCACAATGGTGAGGAAGTAACTCCCGTTTGTGAGCGAGAAAGTACGGTAACCACCCCAAATATCACAATGGATCATATCAAAACATTCAATGGTTTTTATTGAACTTAATTGAAAAGGGAGTCTAGACATTTTTGCTTTAAGGCAAGAACCACAAAAACTGTTTTCGAAATTAGAAGAAAATTCTAATGAACTAACATGAGACAACTTCGCCTTTGAGCGGTGACCAAGTCTTTTATGCCACTGAGTAGCCGAAACTGCCACCATCGCTGTTCTATTCCTTTGATCAATCCTCATCTTGTATAGTCTACCAACACATTTACCGTTCCAATCAAGCTCCCCAAACTCAAGCCCTGTATCACAAAAAAATCCGGGAAAAATGACATCACAATTCAAATCTTTCGTTAGTCGATTACCGAAAGAAGGTTGCATTTAAAATTCGGAATGAACAAAACTCCCTTGATTCTCACGCCTCCCTTAAAGAGGACGTCCCCTTTTCCCTCGACGGGCACACGGTCATCATTAGGTATGGTGACAGGGCGCTCGCGGTTATTGCGGGACAAATTTTCAAACACCTTTTCGACGTGGGTCATGTACTCGGTAGCACCCGTGTCCATGACCCATTCGTCATTTTCGTTAAACGTACCTGCCATGTTTGCAAAATGTGTCTCGGTATCTTTTTGTTGATCGTTCCTCTTGCCGAGAAGTTTCATCACCATCTCGCATTGTTCTTTGGGCAACCCGGAAATCTGATCAGTTCCCTCAACCATTGCTGCTCTTGGCTTAGAACCTTCTTTCTTTCCTTTTGCACCTGGCCACCAATCCAGGTACCCGATTTTCTTGAAGCACCCGTCCACCACGTGACCATCTTTTCCACAGAAAAAGCAATGACCAACCTTTTCTCCCCTGTCCCCTTATCGGTCCGCAAAACAGTGGTTTTGCGCTGTGATGGCGCCGGTCTAGCCGTTTGGAAAGCGGCGGCTTCCGTAGTCGAAGTTGTCCTTTTCCCGCCAGTGATGTTACGTTGCTGTTCATCTTCAGCGATTAGGTGATAGGCAACACCCATTGAAGGCGTAGGCCTCATTGCCAGGACTTGGGTGCGCATTACCAAAAAAACCGGGTCAAGTCCCATAAGGAACTCGTAGAGTCTTGACTTGTCTTTCAACTCGACGAGCTTCTTGCCTATGTCGCACTTGCACCCATCACACTTACAATGTGGATCTGGGAGAAGGGAGTCAATCTCGTCCTATAACCCTCGTAGGCGAGTGTAATACGCCGAAACAGACGACCCATTTTGGCGCGTCATGGTGATTGTCTGTTTCAATTCATATGTCCTTGGAGCACTCTCTTTCCCGAAGCGCTCATTGAGATCGTCCCATATTTCTTTGGCCGTGTTCGCGTACTTTACGCTCCCACGAATGTTTTTCTCCATGGCTGTGGTGAGCCAGCCTTTGATCATGGCGTCGCACCGCATCCATGGCATGTACTTCTCGTCAGTCTTTTCCGGTTTCGCGATGGTTCCGTCGACGAATCCGATTTTGTTCTTGGCGAACAAAAAATTCGTCATCTCTTGGACCCAGTTGTTGTCTGTCAGGGCTTCATTGACCTGAAGCTGCTTGGGGTAGTCAGACGGGTGTAGGTAGAAGGGTGAAGCTGGATCAATCGACCCACCGCCGGAACTCCCGGCGTCGTTCTTGTCGCCCGTCATATAATCGGAGTTCTTGAGGATCTTAATTTGATCGTCCTGCTCTGATACCATGTAGAAATTGGTACAGAGAGAATCGAACAAGTTGATTTTCTGTTTTCTGTTACTTTTTATTCAAGATGCAAAACCAAACCTTTTATAGGAGTACAATCAGAAACAGAAAAGAAAAACAAGTGGCTAACAAACAAAACAAAAGATAATTGATAAGACCATGCATTACGTAGGCATGGGAATAGGAAAACCAGGAGATAAACTTGATTCAAACTTCATGCAACAATTATCCCATAATTCACGTATACCGGTTCACCACCCCGGTTTAATAAAGTTCCAATAAGATGAGAATATATAATCACCCCCACTTTTAGGTTCAATTTTATTTTCAAACTCGCGATTCAAGATAAATAATTGAATAATTACAGAGACATAATATATATTAATAGAAATTATATAGGCACCATCTATACTTCAAACAACACGATAATAGTACCTGATTATACTTATAAAGCAGAAAAAAAGATTCATTAATCAATAACATCACAACCTCCCCTCTCTCCCCTTCTCTCGGCTCTCACTTCCTCTTTCCCCTCTGTTTGATGATGTTTCTGTCCATTATATTTAAGAAAAGATGATTGATCAGCCGTCAGCATGACGATAGAGTCTCGATGAAGGATATTTTAATAGTGAAGATGATAAAATGAGTTGTGGATGAAGATAATCAATTGGGTGGGAGAAGGGGTTATATTTTTTTTCATATTATATTTTCTCTCTCATTTTTTAAGTTTTGTAAATACAAGAAGAAGGCATAGTTTGATCATTTTATTTAGAAAAATTAAACTAGAAAATCTGACCTCCGTTAATGGAAAGACCATAAAGCATGTTAAACCTACATATGACTAATAATATATCAGTGTTCTACTAAACGAGTCACACACAACACGACATGATAATACGAGTATGAAAAACCCGGATATTACAAGTTTAACTAAACATGTAAATTTTCTTAAACACGAACACGAACATTTTTATAATTAGGTGGCTTAATACGATTACATATAACATGTTCATGAACACGATTATCCAAACGCGGCCCATTTAACACGAGTATATCTAACATGTTTAGTAACACAAATGATATGACACAACCTATTTACAATCCATATATTTATTTAATTATTTTATAAAATTATAAAGTTATATAGTTTTGATAAATGGATCATAAACGTGATTGTGCACGTGTTACCCCATTCTACACATTGGTTGGACGGGTTATCGTGTTATAAACGGGTTAGGCGGGCTGAACCCATTTAGACACATTTTTAATCGTGTCATTAACATGTCGATCCATTTATAACTCGAACGCACTAAACTCAAACCCTAACATGTTTAAATTTGTGTCAAGTCGTGTAACATGAACGGGTCATTTCATAAATTGTCAGCTCTACATTTGTATAAAAAAGTCATAGTAATTATTAATGATGATTAAGCATGAAAATAAGTATACTTAAACAGAAGTAATTTCTTATCAAACTTATTTGATATTCCTGCTCAAAGTTAACTTGGACTATAATAATAATACCATATTACTTGAAATGTTACATGTAGAGATGATGAAAGAGAGCTATAGATTAGGCGGGATTATTGGTAATTATTAGAACACCCATTTCACAAGGCGTCTTCCCTCAAGCTTCTACTCGTGAGCCGTTGGGTCCGTTTCCCCAAACCTCAGATGCCATTGCAATTGACATTGTCATACTCTTTCTTCTTTCTCCAACCCTGGCTCCACCATTGTCCCCTACAGGGCACCATCCTCTCTTTTTTATTCTCATCATCACCCTCAACAATCCTCCATCTCTTGTTCTTTAAGAGGTACACACATACATTTAATTTTCTTCAATGGATGGATTCATGATTCATTTGATGTGTTCTTGTCTAAATTTGCTATATGGGTCTTGTTTCTTTTTGAGTAATATTCAATC
Source organism: Flaveria sonorensis (assembly GCA_025506505.1). Lineage (NCBI taxonomy): Eukaryota > Viridiplantae > Streptophyta > Magnoliopsida > Asterales > Asteraceae > Flaveria > Flaveria sonorensis. Next base: position 54,294,150 of record CM046432.1, on the reverse strand, counting down.
AAGAATGGATTTTTATGAATCTTTGGCTTAATCTATTACATCAAGTGATCATTTGATGATTCATTTGATGTATTCTTGCCTAAATTTGTGATATGGGTCTTATTTTTTTTAGTAATATTCAATCAAGAACGGATCTTTATCAATCTTTGGCTTGATCTTGTGTTCTTACCTGATGGCGCTTGTTTCTTTTTGAGTAACAATCAATCAAGAACGACTTTTATGAATCCTTGGTTTAATCTATTACGTCAATCGATCAATTATTCATTCGATGTGTTCTTGCCTGAATTTGCTATATGGGTCTTGTTTCTTTTAAGTGATATTCAATCAAGAATGGATATTTATAAATCTTTGGCTTAATCTATTATTTCAATTGACCATTTGAATATTTGATAACTTGTTTGAAGTGTTCTTGCCTATATTTGTGATATGGGTCGTATTTCCTTTTGATTAATATTCAATCAAGAATGGATTTTTATGATCATTGGTTTAATCTCTTTCTTCAATGATTGATTGTAATTCATTCGATGTGTTCTTGCCTAAATTTGCTATATGGTTGTTTCTTTTTGACTAACTCTCAATCAAGAATGTTTTTTTTTATGAATCCTTGGCTTAATTTGCTTTGATCGATATTGTTTCTTTCACATTTTGCTCTTCTTTGATCAATCATCTATATATCTTATGTTTCGAATTTTAATTTACTACATGGGTCTTGTTTCTTTGTGCCTTTTCCCCTATTTCCCTTTGAGAATCATCAGATCTAGAAAAGGGAATAACCCTTTGATTGTGTTATTTAATCCACCATTTCTTGATCTATTCTATACTTTTGGGGATACTTTCACTACCATCTTCCTTTATGTTTGGAGAACCCACATCACGTTTCGATTATTACTATTGTTTTGAAAAAGTTGGAGAAATTGATCAAGCCCATTTCTTTTCTTGTTTTTAGAAGACGAGATAGAACATTTGAAATGCATACCTTCTTGTTCTTGCAATCACATAGTAGGCCTATCTCTTTTCTTTTTTTTTTTTGTTTTTGTAATCTTTTTGTTACAATGTGACAAAATATGATTGTTTCGGTTGTATGAACATCAAACATCTCAACCTTTTAATATTTGTGTAATTCTTTACATTATATAACATTTGAGTAATTTAATCGATGCATCATATATGTGCAGAATTCTGATGATTGATTTGCACCGCTCTAATGAGTTCGTGTGGTTCTTCCTGAAACGTTTTTGCTTCAAAGTATGCACTCAATTTTTATACTTCAATATTTATGTTCTCAAAAATAATAGTATGATCTTTTCTTAATGTTTATCTTCAAAGCCACTCATACATTAAACGTGTTTAAAACCAGGTTGGTGAAGATGATTATCTTTGGACACACAAGACCAATATTTTGGATTGGTTACATAAGTCTTTTACTAGAAAATCAGAATTAGCTCAATGTATTGGTGAGTGAATATTATTCCACATCTAGTTCCACATAACTGTTTTTCCTTCTATTCTTCTGTTATGTTGGTTACTTAACTACTTATTTTTGTAATTTTGGGAAATCATTGGGATTTAGCTACTGCTATGGTTGGTCCACGGACATGGATTGGAGGAATCTTTAGCCGCACAGGCCCCAAACATTCTGGAAGTAACAGTCACGCGGATTTGAAGTTCACCCAGTTCAGGTTGGTTCTATGAGCGTACAAATACGCACATTTGGGAACATCGTAGTTAACTAACTGAAACCGGGGATTATGGGAAAATCTGACTAGATCAAACATGGAAACTTGATTGGTAATTTGACTAATTTCTTGAAAATCCAACTGTATTCATTTCTGTGTAGGAAGCAAGATATCAGAAGCTTCATGAACGTGCGGATGTACCTTTTGATGAGACTCGCGTAGATCATCAGGTGCGCTTCTTGACTTCCATACATTTTGTTTAATCCCAATAGATGAAAATAAGTATATATATTTGATTAACCTGTTGAACATTACTTGTTGTTTGATGTAATCATATGTTTTTTTTTTTTTTTTTTGACAGAAAGCCCTTGCAGAATTGTGGAATTTAGCATATCCAAATGTCACACTTACAGGATTGATCTCTGAGCAATGGAAGGAAATGGGGTGGCTAGGAGATAATCCATCTACCGACTTTAGGTGCGCTGTGACATCTGCAAAGACAGCCATGGTGGCACATAATAATACATCTCATAAATGATTATATAATGATTAAAGTTTGTTTGTTGTAGGAGTTGTGGTTTTCTTTCACTTGAGAATTTGCTGTTCTTTGCAAAAACATTTCCGGTATGGTTACCTTTATTCTCTTCTACCTTTCTTGTTTTGTTTGAAAAGATGCTAATTGATTAAATTTCGAAAGTGAAGAATGCTTTCGTAGGTTACTATTGAAACAACGTGGGAAAATGGCGACATGGGAATATCCTTTTGCTATCGCTGGCATTAATATATCGTTTATGTTGACACAGATGTTGGAGTTATATCAAGGTGTGCAAATTTAATCCTTTCATTATAGTTTTCATGTCTTGATTATCATTTTGTGGGAGTGGTGAATCAAGTGTATGTTGAAGATGGTTTATCTTGTTGACGAATACTATTTTGCAGTGAAGCCTAGATGTCGTAACTGTATCAATTTCATAAAAATATTGGGAGGTAGTTATTGATCTTGAATCCTTTGGTATTCATCTTTTTACATTTTGTCAAACGTTCTAAGTGATTCTAACAATTCATTACAGAGGATGAAGAAGCCTTCGATGTTCTGTATTGTATAGCTTTTGTATTGATGGATGCTCAATGGCTCGCTATGCATGCGTCATACATAGAGTTTAATGTAATCTCTCTTTCTCTCTCTCTCTACATATATATATATATACGTATATGTATATATACGTATATGTATATATACGTATATGTATATATACGTATATATATATATACGTATATGTATATATACGTATATGTATATATACGTATATGTATATATACGTATATGTATATATACGTATATGTATATATACGTATATGTATATATACGTATATACGTATATATATGTGTATATATATATGTATGTATATATATATGTATATATATATATATGTGTGTGTGTGTGTGTGTGTGTGTGTATATATGTTTGTACGTATATAGGGGAGAGATCATTTGAAAACCATATTATAAATGAAAACCATGAAAACCAAGGGTTACATATATGTAAGTACGTGTTACAAAGTATACAACTAAGAGTTACGTACATGTATGAGTTATGTATATGTAAGTACGTGTTACCAAGTGTACACGTAAGAGTTACGTACATGTAGCTCCTAAGTTACGTATATGTAAGTCATTTTGTCATCGTTGACATTCCTTGGAGTTTATATGAAAAAAATATATGATGACCTTGAAAAATAAGGTTGAAGTTTACTTAAATATACTTTAAACAAATAGAAAGTTAAATCAATTAAAAATTATATGATTGGGTAGTGGTGATTTTCACGGTATTTAATTATAAACATGGTTTTCATTTGATCCCTCCCTATGTATATATATATATATGTGTGTGTGTGTGTGTGTGTATATATATATGTGTATATATATATATGTATATATATATATATATGTATATATATATATATGTATATATATATATGCATGTGTGTGTGATGGTCATTTAATATATAACCAGATTTAAGTAGAGAACTGCAAGAACCACATAAACACATGTATCCTAAATCTTAAACTGCATAACCGCCTCTCTTTCTCTCGCTCACTACCATACAGTCAACAATATGTACAAGTGCTTATGCTTTTCTCGCGGTTGTTTACTTAAATTTATCTGTATTGAACGCACCCCTTTATATATTGCATTCACATACTAATCATTGGCCTCAACGGCTACTTGTGCAAACACCAGGATGTCCTAAAAGTTACACGGACACAACTGGAAAGAGAACTTGCACTTGAAGACATCCATAGAATACGCGATTTGCCTGCCTTTAACCTCCTGCACAGTTAGTTGCTTTGACGTGAATGGTTGTACAGTGAGATTCAATATTCATTTCTTTAAAACCCCATTGGTGACTATGGTACAAGGTGGTCGAATGTCCTAAGCCTCAAGCCTTGCAAGCTTGATGCCAAAACCATCTGGGTTCATGATAAACGCGGTTAGATTCAGTTGTCTGCATGCCGTTTTGTAATTGAAGCGTGTTGCCGGAGCTCAGTCAATTATATGCAGATGATTGAGGGTGATTGTTTATAGTTTAATACATGTTAGATTATTGGTATCTTATTCCTTGCACTCTCTGTTCATACAAAGTTTCCAATTTTGATGTCTTTTTATGGTGATTGTTCATAGATTGAAGATTTTATCCCTAATTAATGGTGATTGTTTTAAAGCAGGTGAATTTACTGTTACAGTAACCTTGATTATTTTAGAGTATTAACTTAAACTTTAGACCGGAAGAACTTGTTTCAACATGTATAAGCAAATAAGAAAATATTTGATTATAACAAAAGGCGAACCCTCGTTAGATAAAAGTAACAAGTGAAACTCTAAAGAAACTTAGGCCCATTGGCTATAAACAACTAAACTTTCGTATTAAACTACTTTAAACTATTATTAGCAGTTGTTTAATATAAAATGTGTATGTTTCTTTTGAAGTAGATTGGGGAAAATATCCTCAAGCTAGGATTATGTCTTGGCATGAACCAGTTGAATAGATGGAGTGTGTGCTTGAGTGCCCCGTGATCCCTGATAAGCTCACACGACTTGTATTCTATATGTTTTCTCCGCTTTATGAACTACTTGATTCTAGGCTGTATGGTAAAGGAAGTATTGATCTAAGTCAACCTAAGTTGCTAATTTGAAGAGAGATATTTTTGTGGAGAATGAGATACATCTATGCATAGGAAGTATCTAAGTCAATTTAATTCGTTAATCTGGAACATGAGCTTGGTAATCCCGATCGCATCATCCCCAATGATTATAATGTCATCTACATAAACAATCACGACAATCCTTTGACTATTGCCTATTACAGTGTCTAAAGAACAAAGACCAATCCCAAGTCGTCCTCTAGGAGACTGCTTAAGTTCATATCAAGAACGATGTGTTATGCATACTTTTATGGATTCCTCCTTGATAATAAAATCAGGTGACTGCTCCATATATACATCTTTTTCAAAAAGATCATTAAGGAATATGTTTTTGACAATTGACATGAAGCTAGTGGAACCACCAATGATTAATAATGGCGCAAGCAAAAAATACATCAAATGATATTTTGGCGACTGAGGAGAAAGTATTATGATTAGCACCAAAAGCTTGAAAAGCTTGAGAATTACCCTTAGTAACTGTTCGTGCTTTAAGAGTGTGTTGAGAATCATCAGGGTTAAGTTTGACTCTGAACACTTAACGAGTGGAAGCGACTCAAGATCCTAAGTATGATTAGCATGTTGGGCCCCTATCTCGTCTTGCATGGCGTATTACCAGCCTAGGTGAGGAAGAACTATTGTCATCCTTGGGAACTAGATGGGAATCAAATGAAGTAGTTTAGGCATGAAACTTGATAGAGAGAGTGATAATAGCAACAATAATCCTAAATAGGGTAAACAAGTGTGTTGTATAGGTTACTTATGAAGCATTTTAGGTATATTGGAATATGGTGCACTAGTTTGGTCATACATATGTGTGTTTAGTGTTCCATGGGTAGTATTTGGTACGGGTGTATCATAATGGCTCTTGGAAATTATGCATCATGCAATCAGTCGTGAATTAAGTATTTGTGTTATCTCATGCTTACATAGCCAAACATATGAGAAAAGCAAATAGGATCGCTATCGGTAGACTAGCTATAGCATGAATGAGAATGGATGAATTGGAATGGCAGGAATAATGTGCGACTTATGTATAACTAGTTTTATACCCGTTCGTTGGTCTGGTTGTGTTAATTTAAAAAGACAAAAGGATCCGTCCAGTTAATGATCATAAGACAAACACCAAACAGATACAACGTCTACAAAGTTATGGTCAAGAAAAGAGAACACCAAGTTTGTGACATACAAACTAAAAAGTCCATAAAAAATATAACATAGAAAAACACCCAAACATCATGCTTGCACGATACCTGCATCCTATAAGAGTAACAAAAAAAGAAACATTCAAAGATCCTCCGCGGTCTCGAATGTTGTGACTTTTTGTCACATCCCGACGGAAGCGTGAAATGCTTTGGTGTGACTTATTGGCTCAAAACACATTGGTTATAAAATATACAATCACAACATTATAATTAACATCATCTTTCCATTAGTCATAAGTTTATAGGATTACATCATACAAAATTAAGTCTAATAACTTAAACTCTTACATCAGCAATCCTATTCTAGTACACATAATTATCATTTTATTTTATTTTTCAGCTAGTAGTGGACATGAACGTCCACAAAGAGGTTGAAGTCTGACAGATCTACAACCACCCATATGCACAGCTCTCCTATGTAGCCGTTCCAAACATCGCAGATACTGAACGTGTACATAAGATTATAAATCATTATGATTTCCTGAAAAAACATACTCAAAATAATCAATATAAAGTTGGTGAGAACATAGATTTAATAACTTAACAAAATTTTCTTATTCATGCAACATAAATAAGATTACAACCAAACCTACTTATATACCAAGTGATTCATAATTGTCATACATATAAATCACAGAATCAAATAATATAACATTACAACACTTATTTTATTGGTGCAGGAAACATGTTCCTAAGTAGCGCTACCTATATTATCTGACGGTTCCTTATACGAATTAATGGTTGTAACTTATGGCAGAAAAATGACAGTAACTTAACAAAATTCATATTCACATTAGCATCAATCATAACAAACACAGTATGCTTTTCCCCCAAAACTTATAAATAAAAAGGGGCTATGTTACTCACTTTATTTTCAGCAACAATTCACTTATTTTCTATAAAATAATTATGTGTTAGAAATAAATCTTATTTCTTTAAAAATTTCAGCATTTATATCTTAAATCAGATAAAAATTCCAAATTAGTAGCTATGGCTATTAAAAAATTACCAAATTTTATAAGAAGTAACATCATAAAATCCATATAAACATATAAAAATTTCAACGAATACTTATTTACAGATAATTCCCTAGAATTTTTATAAATTTCACATTGAATGGAAGAAATAGTTACATATCTCCAAAAATTATAAAATTTATACAGAATGTTTTACACAATATTTAAAGTTTTATATAAAACTTTCAGTATTTTACCTACTGTTTTATTATTATTTCCGATTTTCTTGATATCATTCCTTCTAAAATACTTAACTTTATTATATTAAGGAATTAATTCACGAAATTTAATCTGTAATTCCAACATACTATTAGGGTCATCTTATAATTTTTCCATATTTTTATCAAGTTTAGATCTCCTGTTTAGCATTTTTCTTCTATTTTCTTGAATTAATCATATAAATTAATATATCCTATAAATTTTTCCCAAAATTTCAAGTTCATTATTTCTAATATTTTTTAATAGATTTCTAAAGTTTATTCCCACAATCACACTTATTTAAATACTTAATCTATTTTACCTAATAAATCATGTAATAACAATTATTTTTTACTTTTAACCCTTTGTTATTAATTGAATCTTTTTGTTTTTATAAAAATCTCAAACTTCCTGTTTTATAAATTTAGTCACAGATTCCAATTGAAAATCAAATTTTTCATAAGGTTTGTAATTAAATTTTTATACTACATAACACAAAGGTTTAAGTTACATGTTAGATACATGCATAACTTACAAACTTCTTAATCAATAGAGTTTTTGATTAATCTAACCTTGATTATGGATAGAAGAAAGATGTAGAAGGTGGTTGATAAAGGCTTCTATCTTCTTGAGTCCCAAGCTTGAAGGAGAAGGTTCTTGAACTTGTATGTATAAGATGTTGATATAGGATGATTGATTGTAGTATAGTGGTGTTGTTGATGTTGTTTTGGTGTGTTGAACTGAGAAGGAGGGAAGTAAGGGGTGGTAAGTGATGGTTGCTTTTATATAGAAACAGAAAGATAGAGAACCGAGAGCTTAGAGGTAGTTGTGGTGGTCCTCGGTCGATGGCTATGGTGGTGTTGGTGGTGTTGTAGCCGAGAGAAAGAAAAGATGTTGAAAGAGGTGATGGTGGTTGCAGTTGGTGGTTTGTGCTGTAGTGGTGTTCTATCGGCCGAAGCTTTCAAGGGAAGTGTTTAGAAATTTCATTCATAATCACCTCTAAACCTTAGACTTGTGTGTTGTAATCGTAGCTTGATATGTGTCATGTGTGAATGCATGATAAGTGTATGTTAGGATAGGTGTCAAACTTAGGTGATGATTAGTGTAATGGTTGGCTAGGTGTCACCATTTGGTGTTAGTTAGTTTCTTAGTAATTAATTTTAGGTTAGCTAGTTAATTAGCTACTAATCTAGGTCAATTATGGTCCTAATAACCCGATTACTATGGTTAAGTGTGTTTTAGTTTAGTGTTTAAACATCTAAGATTAGTTTGGTTTTAGGTTTTTCATGCAAATTTTCCAAAAGTTATCTCATTTGGTTATTGTTTGATTAAGTTGTAATCTTAGTTTACTATACACTAAATGGAAGCATAATAAGAGATCTAACAACTAATCACATAATCTTATAATTTGATATCCTTAATATTTCATACAAAAATCACAAAAATATACATACATGCACACGTAAAAGGTTACACATACATGCAAGCTATGAAACATACACATATATTTATACATTCTAAATCACATATAGATACAAAATTTATCATATAAGATCACCTTAGAGTTTTTAATTTAATATGTATTTATATATATATATATATATATATATATATATATATATATATATATATATATATATATATATATATAATAACCTATATCAATCTTTAATATTAAGTTTATCTAACCTTAATTTTCGGTTCGTCACATTCTCCCCCTGTAAAAGAATTTTGTCCCGAAATTCATCTGTTGTCATTATCTGATGACATGGGAAGTTTGTCTTTATAACTGTCCTTTTCATTAAGTTTAACTTCAAATAAATATGGATATTTTATTTTGATTTCATCTTCCCATTCCCATGTAAATTCAAGTCCTCGTTTTGAATTCCATTTGACCTTCACTATTGGGATCTTACTTCTGTTTAATCTCTTTACTTCTTTATCCATGATTGCTATTGGTTCTTCCACAAAATGGAGTTTCTTATCTATTTTGATTTCCTGTATTGGTATCTTTAGTGACTCATCAGTTAGGCATTTCTTCAAATTGGATACATGAAAAGTGTTATGTACTCCACTTAACTCCTGAGACAAATTTAACATGTATGCTACAGGGCCAATTCTATCAATTACTTCAAACAGTCCAACATACCTAGGGTTTAACTTATTTCTTTTCCCAAGTCGGAGAATTCCCTTTGAGGGTGATACTTTTAGATATGCTTTGTCCCCGATTTGAAATTCTAACGGCTTTCTCCTTCTATCGCATGACTTTTCTGTCTATCACATGCTGCCTTCAACCTATTTTGATTTCAAAGATCTTATCAGACGTTTCCTGTATGAGTTCCGGGCCTGTAAGCTATCTATCTCCCACTTTATTCCAACATAAAGGTGACCTACACTTCCTTCCATATAAAGCGTCAAATGGAGCTGCCCCTATGCTAGCATGATAACTATTGTTATATGAAAATTCTATCAAGGGTAAGTGTATATCCCAACTACCACCAAAGTCTAATGCACAAGCCCGTAACATATCTTCCAATGTTTGGATTGTTTTCTCACTCTATCCATCTGTTTGTGGGTGATATGCCGTACTCATGTTTATTTGAGTTCCTAGTGCTTTGTGTAAAGTCTGCCAAAACCTTGAAGTAAATCAGCTATCTCTGTCTAATATAATTGAAATTGGTATTCCATGTCTAGGCATAATTTCTTTCATACAAATCTTGGCTAATTTTTCCATTTTGTAATCTTCTTTGATTGGCAAGAAGTGAGCTGATTTAATCAGTCTGTCAACTATAATCCATATCATGTCATACGCATTTGAAGTTCTGGGTAGTTTGGTTATAAAGTCCATGGTAATCTGGTCCCACTTCCACTCAGGGATTTCTGGTTGTTGCAAACTTCCAGGGGGTTTCTGATATTCAGCTTTGACTCTTGAACAGACATCACATTTTTCTATGAATTTTGCAACTAATTTCTTCATACTTGGCCACCGGTAATGGTTTCTTAAATCTTTATACATCTTATTATTTCCCGGATGCACTGAATATCTGACTTGTGTGCTTCATTCAGAATATTTTCTCTAAGCCTGTCATTATCAGGAATCCAAATTCTTCATCTAAATCTCAGGATCCTATCTGATTTAGCTTCTAGTTGGTCATCCTGCCCCATCATATTTTTCAGTTCACCTTTTTTGTTGAGCGTTTCGAATTTGACTTATTAAATCTGAGTGTAACTCCATTCTCATAGCACGAACTCGTAATGGTTTAATTCTTTCCTTCCTACTTAAGGCATCTGCCACTACATTTGCCTTTCCTGGGTGATACTTGATTTCACAATCATAATCACTCAGTAATTCTACCCACCTTCTTTGTCTCATATTCAACATCTTTATATCGAATATATGTTGCAAACTTTTATGATCCGTATAAATTATGCACTTGGTTCCATATAGATAATGTCTCTAAATCTTAAGTGCAAATTCTACTGCTCCTAATTTCAAATCATGAGTAGTATAATTCCTTTCACTTCCTCTGAGTTGGCCGGACGCATATGCAATTACTTTACTTCGTTGCATTAAAACACACCCGGAACCTTGATGTGATGCGTCACAATATACTACAAAATCATCAGTACCTTCTGGAAGAGCTAAAATAGGAGCACTACATAGTTTGTGTTTCAGGATCACAAATGCGGTGTTCTATTTTTCTTCCCATACATATGGTTTATCTTTCTGAGTCAATTCTGTTAAAGGTTGAGCTATTCGAGAGAAATTTTCTATAAATCTCCTATAATAACCTGCCAAACCTAAGAATTGACGTACTTCAGTTGGCGTCTTCGGAGCTCCCACTTTTTAATTGAATCAATCTTTGCTGGGTCAACCTGAATTCCATCTTGATTAACCACATGTCCTAGGAATTGTACTTCTTATTTCCAGAATTCACATTTTGAGAATTTGTCATACAGTTCTTCTTTTTGAAGTAATTCCAAGGTTAGCTTTAGATGCTGCTCATGTTCTTCCTTACTTTTAGAATAGAATAAAATATCATCTATAAAGATTATGACAAATTTATCTAAGTAAGGTTTGCATACTCTGTTCATTAGATCCATGAATACGACGGGTGCATTAGTTAACCCCAATCGCATTACAAGGAATTCATAATGACCATATCGAGTTCTAAATGCAGTTTTAGGCATATCCTCTTCTTGTAACCTTAACTGATGATATATTGATCTCAGGTCAATTTTTGAAAAGTAACTCGATCCTTGCAATTGATCAAATAGGTCATCTATTCGTGGGAGAGGGTACCTATTCTTAATAGTTACTTTATTGAGTTCTCTATAATCAATGCATATTCTAAAGGTTTCGTCTTCCTTCTTCACTAACAAGACTGGAGCTCCCCATGGTGAAACACTAGGACGTATAAATCCTTTATCCAACAGCTCCTGTAACTGATTCATCATTTCTATCATTTCTGATGGCGCCAGTCGATACCAGGATTTGGCAATAGGTGTAGTCCCTGGTACTAATTCAATTTTGAATTCTACTGGACGAGGGGGCGGCAATCCTGGTAACTCATCAGGAAATACCTTTGGATATTCTCTAACAATAGGAACATCTTCCAAGTTCTTCTTATTTGATTTCGTATCAACTATATGGGCCAGGAATGCTAAATATTTCTTTTTCAAATATTTCTGAGCCTTCATACAAGAGATCATTCTGATAGGACCTCTAGGTTTCTCGCCGTGTACGAAAAGAATTCTGTTGTCTTTAATTAAAGGAATTTTAATCATTCGTTTTCCATAAATGATTTCTGCCTGATTTTTACTTAACCAATCCATACCCACAACAACATAAAAGCTCCTAATTTAATAGGAATCAAATCTATGTCAAAGCAATGATTATCTAAGTTCAAAGTACAATTAGGAATAACTTCACTAGCCTCTATCATTTTTCCATCAGCTAGTTCTATCGTATATTTATTTTTCAGTTTCTTTGATGCTAATCCAAGTAAGGGTTTGAAATAATTTGAAACAAAACTTCGGGTTGCTCCCGTATCAAATAACACAGTTGCGTATTGATCACTAATAAGGAACGTACCCGTCACCACTTCTGGTTCCTGTCGTGCCTCTTCGGCTTGAAGTACAAATACTCGACCATGCGCATTGTTGGAATTCCTTGGAGTTTTCCCTTTTAGTTTCGGGCATCCATTGCGAAGATGATCCTCTTTTCCACATTGGTAACACACTGGCCTAGGATTTGTGGGTCTTTACATTCCCTTGACGTATGTCCTTTCTTCTTGCAATTATAACAAATTACTAGCTTACATCTCCCATCATGATACCTTTTGCAGACATTGCACCATGGTTGACTTTCTATCCGTGGCCTTCCTTCCTGTGCGATTCCTATGAAATTTCTTTCTGGGTTTCTGTTTACCTTCTTGTTCCAGTTTCCTCCAAAGTTTCTTCTGGTGTTGTTGTTCCATTTCGTTTTCTCTCCTACCTTCGTAGTAGTTAATGATCCGTTCCGTATCATTTCATCTGTCAAACTTCCTGCTAAAGCCACTAATATCTAATACTGACTCCATTTCCTCTAACCAACGTAACGCTTGCACTGCTTCACCTTTTCCATCAAAGTCTCGGGGTTTACAAGACATTGAAAGTCTTATAAGAACACTCTTTTCTAATTCTATCTATAATCTCTTCCTTGTGGCTTTCTAATCCGCTGTTATTTCTTGGTTCAACATTTCCATGTGGTATACTTGCGATATTCAGATTTTGTTAGAGTTAAGTTACTAGTGTAGGTATTGCAGCTTCCAATTGTTGAGTCACTGTTTGAGAAATCCTCTCATTCTCATTTGTGGTGGTATTCACTATTAGAACTTCTTCTCCCAACCTAGTTCTTGGTCGTCCAACATGCGAAGTTCTTCGTACTGGTTGAGTATCTCTCCTTGGCGGCATATATCACTACATAGCAATTATATTACTATTACATAATTTTACTCACACTATATCACAATATTAAACAATCATAAACAAAACAATTTTACTCACACTATATGACAATATCACAATCTAAGATTAGTTTGGTTTAGGTTTTTCATGCAAATTTTCCAAAAGTTATCTCATTTGGTTATTGTTTGATTAAGTTGTAATCTTAGTTTAATATACATTAAATGGAAGCATAATAAGAGATCTAATAACTAATCACATAATCTTATAATTTGGTATCCTTAATATTTCACACAAAAATCACAAAAATATACATACATGCACACGTAAAAGGTTACACATACATGCAAGCTATGAAACATACACATATATTTATACATGCTAAATCACATACAGATACAAAATTTATCACATAAGATCACCTTAGAGTTTTTAATTTAATATGTATTTATATGTTATATATGTATATATATATATATATATATATATATATATATATATATATATATATATATATATATATATATAGAATTAACCTATATTAATCTTTAATATTAAGTTTATCTAATCTTAATTTTTGGGTCGTCACACTTTTCATACTGTTCAGTAGGGTGATCAACCACAGGTAGTGAAGAAGATGTGCTCGTATCAAGGACAGAATTATCCGACACAACCTTCGCAGATACTCCATCAGCGTCATTATGAAGCACAGCCTAAATGCATAAGAAAAGAATATAAATGAAAAGCAAAGTTCAGTAACTTATTAGGAGAAGAAACACTTATAGCAAAAGATACGGATGATGTTGATGCTGTAGATGTAAACGAAGAAGTGCGTGGTCCCCATAACGCCTTAGCGGCTATATCCTATTCGTCGCTTGTAATCCTAGAAAAGAATTATGCACCTTCATCCACTTCCTTAGTGCGAAGAATGTCAAGTGTTGGAGCACTGGTACTTGTCCTAACAGTTGACACCATACGTTTTTTATTGAGTAAGTTCACATCTTCGCGGAGGTATTAGAAACAGTGAAGTGTCGAACATAATCAGGTGCCAAGTTAAATTTATCGATTTTCACTCTAAGAATGACCCTTTGAGCTAATAAATTGTCAATGAAAAAATCAGTTATCCAGTGCGGGTCATCAGTGCCCTAGACAAACATGATTAAATGTAAGAACGTAAATACACACAAATATAGACAAACATACACAATATATACATATATATATATATATATACATATATATATACCTATATATATATACATATATATATATGTATATATATATATATATATATATATATATGTATATATATATGTATATATATATATGTATATATATATATGTATATATATATGTATATATATATATGTATATATATATGTATATATATATATATGTATACATATATATATGTATACATATATATATATATACATATATATATATACACATATATATATATACATATATATATATATATACATATATATATACATATATAAATATATATACATATATATATATACATATATATATATATATACACATATTATATATATATATATATATATATATATATATATATATATATATATATATATATATATTATATATATATATATATATATATTAGCAGAGACATAATTGAGACCCATAAAAAGTTTTTGTGTGTGTATATATATACATGTATGTGCATGTGTTTGTTTGATATGTCATGGATTTATGTCTGAGAGGTGTATGTAGCACACATTGCATGCTTCTATGTATATATGTACCTTAGTAAAACTCTTCATAAGCAAATATGATGCTGTAATGCCAAGAAGAGCGTAAGCAGCATCATCGAATAAGACACACGTCATTTCCTCTTTGTCGTCAATTACATGAATAACCAATTTTTACCTATATAAAGAAATTACTAATGAAGAAAATATAAACCGATGAAAAAAAAGTTTTGTCACTTACGCTTGACGATTGACAACATTCTTTTGATAGGCCGAACAAAAGTAGTGATCCTCAACCAACGTCGTCTTCTTACGACAAGTGTTGCACTTTATATATTTCTAGTCATTGGACAAATCAACATCAATTATTAGTGAATCGATGTTGTACATTGCTCCCTACAAAAAATTGGCCAAAAAAATGTTTACAAATGATAAAAAAGTAAACTTAAATTGTCATATAAGAATACTACCGGCATAACCCTATCCTTCAAAAATTTGTTTAATTCAGATATACGTGTAACGCAAAAATTCTCAGCATGTTGTTCAGGTGGTTTGAATGTAACACGCCGGTATTGTCTAAAAAACAATTATGTTAGTTGCATAAATAAGTAGCATCATTATTATATTATTAACAATCAAGTAAATATAGGATGATATATATTCTTGAAAGTATTAACCAAAGGCAATGGGGGATTTAGATATAGAAAAGAATCCTGCACCTTCATCCACTTCCTCAGCCAGAACAATATTTCGTACATCACGATCTAGTGATTGCACCACTCGGGATTGATTGGAAACACAAACCCCACACACGAAGAACGCCAATAACATCTGCATTTAACTTGATGTTAGATAATCGAATGAAATATGCAAAGTAATGATAAAAAACAAACATAAACTGTTAGGTACTTGTCATTATTAAGACTGCGACGAACCCCATGGAATGGGGTAGGTTCAAAAACTAGCATGTGAACAAAGATGGCTGCATTTGGGATTCATGAACTATTGTTGCTCGTGTAAAGCGAACATAGGTATCCCGATGATTGGTCGATAAAGTGTCTCGTACGGAAGAACCACAAACTAATAGATATTGTATACACGACCCTCCACAAACACGTTTTAAAAGATGAATAAGATAAGGCGGTATGCTTGCATCTATTGAGCAATTCTAAAAAAGAAAGAACCATGTTAGTTAAAACGGTAGACCTCGTAAGTAAATATGCACACATAAAGTTTCAATTTCATCTTACATGCTGATCAGATACGACGACGTCATACGACAAACAAGATTAGTGTTTGGGTTGTATGATGTCCATGCACGGAAAACCATGACAGTCATCCGCCACTTGTCTGTGACATTAGGACGTAGATCGGAAATACGAGCGCATGCCATGGTGGTAGTCAAACTGGTATTTTGAAAAGTACCAAAAAAATTATATATGAAATAATGACAAAACCTAATATCACACATGTATAACAAAAGTATTATATATAATACTAATAGCACACATAGACACATTCCTTGTAAGTGTATCATCACACTTACCACGATTATCAATATAAAATCTAAGTCCAGAACGGGAGGTTACACGAGATGCAGCAACATACAATTGACCATGTGTAAATACAGGCCTTGCCAAGTATGCACACACATTATTAAAGGTTGCCCCTGACTGAAATTTAAGGTAACTAATTCATAGACAACATTTAAAATTCAATGAGCGTATATTATCTACTTAACACTTTTTAGTAGAACTAAACATAACACCACATAGACAACATACAAGTGTTATAAAGAGTAAGAAATCACGCACCAGTTACATAGAATTAGATGTTTGTAATGATGCCACATTATTAAAAACCTCTCTGAAACCACATTCCTTGTAAGTGTATCATCACACTTATCACGATTTTCAATATACAATCTAAGTCCAAAACGTGAGGTTACACGAGATGCAGCAACATACAATTGACCATGTATAAATACAGGACTTGCCAAGTATGCACACACATTATTAAAAGTTTGCCCCCTGACTTTTATTAATAGTCATAGCATAACAAACCTTCACTGGAAACTGCCTTCTTTTTAATTGGAATGGCCAACACGTAGAGGTGGGCGTCATGTCAATCCTTCCGATTAATGCTTTATCGCCGATATTTGTACCCGTAATAATCACAGCTTCAATAACACGATGACTAATCTGAGTTATGACTAATCTGGTCCCATTACATAACCCTCGTTGCAAATTAATATTTCATAGCAAGATATCAGTGCACCTTTAATTTGAATATATGATTGGGAATCCCGGAGAATTGCAACGTGTAAGAAATTCACAACAATAGATCATTCGCCTCATCTACATTTTCGTACTGTGACATATGTCATCAGCACTTAGCAGCTCGTGCATTTCACTAGGTATGCTTTGGAGTACATACTCATTAATCTCGTCAACGTCTCATTTGTTGGACACAAAATGCAGCGTTCCTTTAGGTAGTAGATGTCACTAAATCTATTTGCTATATCAGGAACGTATTGCGTACAACAGCTCCAACAGGGTCATCGGAAACAGGAATTAAAAGGTCTTTCACATATTTAATCCATGTGGTTCATCCTCACCCTCCAATGAAATGGTTGGAAGCGGGCCAGAGCCCATGTCTAGAAGCCAATTATTAACTCTTCTATATGTGTGCGATCATTCTCACTCGTACTTGGTCATGCAAACGCATGTTTGTGTAAACTGAACACCCTACACGAATCCCAAATAGTTGAGGACTTATTCACATTGAAGAGAACAATCTCACTACACACGAGCATGAGGAATAACAGGAAGTATCTGCCTAAAATCACCCCCGAGAACCACAACTTTTCCCCCCGAAAACTCGATTTACGGCACAAGGTATGTTGTGCCTACACACATCTCTAAATGTGTGGTCAACGGCCTCAAATGCATACCGATGCTGTAGAGTGCCTCACCCAAATATTAGTTCAGCAACATTAATCAACTCCGTAGATCTAAACCATATCATTTGAACAACAGGAGTCTCTATCAATATCAATAGGAATACGAAACGAGAATGAGCTGTACGACCACCGGCAATATTAAAGAAGCAATCCCTGACGATGCAATAGACAAAATGATTTTACATTAGAACGAATGTAGCAATCAATGTCTTCCACAAGTATGTTTTCCAATCCCACCGCTACCAAAGACAAAGAACACACCCTCCAGATCTATAGCAACAGACCTAAGGACTGCATTAAACACCTCTTTTTGTTGCGAATTCAACCGACCATGTAACTCAATAAAGCAAGCTCTTTCTTCGTTGACAGTATACACACACTCTGCGGCTATTAGCCTATTCTGGGAATGATTTGCCAAACCCGGTCTATTTGTGGCATGTTTGGAAGTCTGGCCAATGATCTATTATTGCTTGCTAAAATCTTTTCTAACTCGATTAAAGTGTAGTTTAAAATTTCTTCATCCGAGAATTAACTTGATGATTATCCAACAATCTCCGCTGATTATACAACGTCTTCCGATAAGTACCGAAAACAATCAGAGAACAGCTGTGCATAATCGGTAACTGTACAGAATAATAACACCATGACAAATAGTTCGCGAATTTGATTCCTAATTGCCAATGTGCCGCATCACGTAGGCTCAATCCATTTAGTGTCATCTCCTAATAGGTTTAGTGCTTTGCATCAGACATATATGTTGGGTGTTCGACTCCATCAATTGTGTCGATTTCTATAAAAGAGCAAGGGCCCCTTACAACATTTAGCAACATCCGCAAGTAGTACTTCTCACCCATTGATGGACTCACATAATAAATACGACCAATACTAACCCATTTCTACGTGGAAGCCGCATCTTTTCTTTCTGTCATGCCATGTAAATTTGGTAGGGTACTCCACATACATTAACAATGACCTTCTGGATACACCTGATCGCTTTAAGCCATTAGGTGAACTTTGACATTGCGACGGTAGTTCGTTGCGCAACCTCAGCAACACGATCATCATCACGAAAGTACATTTTTCTTCTTCATGAAATGGCAGTCTTTCAACGACAACTGATCGATATTACATGTCAATGCTAAGATTTCCAACATGCCTCTGACGCTGAAATGTACCGACAGTAAGGTATTCCTCAATAGCGTTTTCAGGTGAAGTAAAGATGCAAATGATGTCCTACTATTCTGTCCTTCCAAACATACTGTCACGTGATCTGGACCTTTGTTGATATAATTGAACAGGTACTTAACTAACATCCCTTGATTACACCATTCTACATAATGTGACAGCCATATTTGACAAGTAAATCACGATTATAAGGAACACAAAGCGATGTCAACTTGTATTTCATGAGAACCAACCCTAACATGTCTTCCATTATTACGTCTTTGATAACGGGGCCACCTATCAGCCCTAATGAAGGTCTCATCACAGAAATTCTTTGGGTAACCTTTAAGAACAGTGGCCATTATACATGCAAGGACCGGAAGGGTTAAGTTGACCACACGGTCCATGCATCATATGCAGACGAACATTCACATAACCAACAGGGTCATCTACTTAGAGGGAAGCTCAGCTAAAACATGCTTATCAATATTTCCGTACCGGAGATCTTATCATCATGATGTAGAAAAATCAAAGCATGACAGTGTGGAAGTCCAAGTTTCTGAAAACTCCACCGTGTAAATAACTGCATAACAAAAACAGTTCCATGTGAAACTCAAATAAGAAAGTATGTTATCATGAAATATTTTTTAGAAACAAAGGAATGCAACATGCCCGCTTTTGGGCGACCAAAAAGTTCCTTTTTTGCATATCTTTCAGAGTTCATCGAGCTTAATTTTGAATACACGCGCAATAGTCAGGCCCGATCAAATTGTTGGTTGTCCAGGTGTGTGTTCTTGAACATGACGCACGATGCCACTTCGGGTTACATGTCATTGTGACAAAAAGATCTGGACTTCCAGCCCAATGCACTATAGCCATAGCATCTTGGCATTGGTTGTATCATATATCGAGGTCCCCGGTGAATGATGCTGGTAGGATAACCCAACGCCATTGTACTCACCACTTGTGTCCCTTTCACAAATACGATCTTGAAAGCCATTATACCGATCAGAAATAGTACTTTGATTTCTCCTATACCAGTCTAACTCATGATCTAGAATCGCAGCATAGGCATCTAGAACATATGTATGAAACAGACGACCGGCTTTATGTAGTGTTCTTCCCTCGTTCGCCTTACATGCAAGCGATAGCAATAGTAACCTCTCATGCTTACGTTTTTCCTCCGACTTGTTGAGGGAACTCCTGTTAGAGGATAGTTAAATGGAGCCCATCCTCTCCATATGGGAATAACAGTGGATATTACAAAGCCATGAAACTGAGGTGTAGTTCTGATATACGCTTCACAACTCTACTACCACATTCCCTCAATAAGAACATCTCGAAAGTCTATCTGATTACCATCAGAAGGATCAAGGCTGCCACTTCAAAACAGTCGGTAAAGAATATTGTCGACCATCACGATTGCGTGTGCCAATCAAGCAAAGCGTAACTGGTTGCATGGTTCATCATTAAACCTCTCCCTTGCCATTCGAAAAGCTTGTACTAATGCATTAGTTCCATCACGCATTACGATCAAGTCACGCACAAGTGTCGAAGGCGGCTTCATTGGCATCAACTGGACACAATTTCTCAATGCATAAAAACGATTTTCAATCTTATTTGCTGAGTCGTAGATGTATAGTTGGGCAAATCTAGGTCGTCCATGACCATGTGTTGGAAGCAAAGGACCTATTCGATGATGGTGTTGTGTCCATTCAAGCGAAACGTATATGGCCCACGACCATCATAAATTTGTCATATCCTTCCGCCAGTGGACGTGAACGCAACATTGGCTTCAATACCTTGATATTGTCTCTAAAAAATTTCAAGCGCCGTTCACCATTATTATCTAATAGGCGGC